>CM055820.1:26367536-26968696 GCA_029582265.1 Zoroaster sp. YZ-2022
AACGCCACCCTCAGAGACAATGTACTCTTTTCAGAACCATACAATGCCCAGAGGTAAGTACTTCAAAGCAATGATCATATGGGCTGCACGATCCCTGTTCTGAATATCAAACAGTTAAATCCATGTTGATAACAGTTAAATATTGGGAATAATAGGAGTATGAAATATATAAGTGTACTTAGTTCACCATCAATATGTTGGTCGCGAAAGTCAAAACCATTAAGCTAGTGATTATCACTGTTTTCCCTGGGGGCCCACTTTTGATTTGGAAGTATACAAGGAAGAAATTTCAGTTTAGATGTAGGAGGAAAACGCCAGAAAAAAGTATTCTTTGGGAAAGACCCAATCAAGTAGTGTCGGCTCGGGTGAAAGGCGATGAAAGTACCGTATCGGCCAACCTGATCTCCAGCATATACGATTGCCGTAGAAAGTGAAATTGAAATATTATATCTGGTGTGCAAAGAACAATCACATACAGGTCATTGCAATATAATAGAATTGTTCATGAAACGCTTAACACTGCGTCCATCATGTCATGTAACCAGTTGTTAGGCTTATTCAAAATATCACAAGCACCTGCTGTATTGGTCCAAGAAGCCTCGTTACTCGTTGGAGTAATTAGGCTTATTCAAAATATCACAAGCACCTGCTGTATTGGTCCAAGAAGCCTCGTTACTCGTTGGAGTAATTAGGCTTATTCAAAATATCGCAAGCACCAGCTGTATTAGGCCAAGAAGCCTCGTTACTCGTTGGAGTAATTAGGCTTATTCAAAATATCGCAAGCACCAGCTGTATTAGGCCAAGAAGCCTCGTTACTCGTTGGAGTAATTAGGCTTATTCAAAATATCGCAAGCACCAGCTGTATTAGGCCAAGAAGCCTCGTTCTTAGCCTGACTGATTTGTATTTATTTTAATTTGTTTGTAAAATCATGATGAACATGAAGTCATAAATATTATTAGTCGGCGTTTAGGCCTAGTATTAGTCGGCGTTTACATACATGTACCAATGTGACTGTTGGCGCAACTCTATAATACTCTTATGGTAACCTGAATCTAACACATTTAGTAAGTGATTTGGTGATTATTTATAAGGAAACTCCGTATAATTTATTAACAGGTACAAACGTGTCATTGACGCATGCGCTCTGAAGCCTGACATGGATATTTTGCCTGCCGGAGATCAGACTGAGATTGGGGAGAAAGGAATTAATCTGAGTGGTGGACAGAAACAACGCGTTAGCGTTGCAAGAACTATGTACTCCAGTAAAAGTATCATCGTTCTGGTAAAAATAAAAACATCATACCCTTCAAAACATGGGTGATAAAAAACACCAGTAGTATAAACTTAGTTCATCGTGTTCATATTGCCCAATATGCAGTTTTTGTTTTGTTTTTTATACCCCGAGTTTGTGTAAAAGCCACTAAAACAAAACAAGCGTCGGTTTCTGGTCTCCACGTGCATCTCTTTCTTTGGCTACGAAACGATGTCCAATTGTCAACAACAACAAAATACATCAGCGCGACCTATGACTAGAAACCGGAAAACCTTTTCTTTTCACATTAATTCATTAATTGATATTCATACAGTATGAATGCAGATAATGATGTTTTACCAAACGTGTATTTATGATTTTTTTTCTTTTCTTGTACCTTTGTGAGGAATTCAAATAATCGTACCGGCTCCTGTTCCTCCTTCCTATCAAGGACAACCGCCGTCTGTTTTGGACATCAACGTTAGTCGTGAATATCACGTGATCCAAAAATCGGCCATTTAGAGTGATAGTCTCATGCCAATTTGAAACTCCCTGAATTTTGTGCACTTGATGCATTGAAGCTGATCTCAATAAAACGAACATTCTCGATAAGTGAAACAAAATCATACGATTATGTATAACGAATGTTACTGAATTTTAGAAGAATTTTGGTGGATTAACTGATAATAATCAGCAGCGGAATTTAAAGGGAAGGTACAACATTGCTTATTATCAGACTATCGAACTACCGAATTATTATCTGAAAACTGACATGGTTGCATTTCAAGTTGGTATATGTATCAATCAAGAAGAAAATTGTTTCTTCTGAAGTGCATTTATCTGACAGAAAACAAGAATTGTTGTGTTAAATTTACAATGTACTTTTGGTAAAACATAAGAACAGAAAAACATGTAACCATTTTTCTAGAAAATAAGCACCTATCGTTTATGAAATATCTCTGCAAAACTTAGAGGGTTGAAATGAACGTATATTGCCAAATACCAATGTTGTACCTTCTCTTTAATTCTACTTTTCTTGTACCTTTGCAAGGGGTTTATATGACCGAACCAATTGCATTCTTTACCCCTAGGACGATCCCCTGTCTGCTTTGGATGTACACGTTGGTCGTACTCTTCTAGAGGAGGGAATTGTGAAGTGGCTTAATGGACACAAAAAGACAGTTATTCTGGTGACCCATCAACTGCAGTATCTCAACAGAGCTGATCTGGTTAGTGACCGATTAAAATGCCTGCTGTATCTCAGGGCAAATGCTAGCAAAGATAAAGGTATTTATTTACTTGCCAACAATAACTGAAGCCAGAAGTCTGACGTGAGGAAGCTTCAAAATTATTAAATATAATGTTGTCTTGCACCGTGAGCATTTTCGTCAGAATTGATGTGACTCACTATAAAACATTTTAATGAGCGCACAGGCGATTGCGAAAATGTTTTAAATAATAGTAATCAAATTAATGGGTAATTTAAAATCGTTTGAAAAACTGTAGGCACGACATTGTTTAAACAAAACACGGTTTGTTGAAGTCTTTTGGCCTTGTATGTGGGAGTCCGCAACAAATCTATTAGCCAAATGCCGTCATGATGATGGGTCCAGGGCGATCTACTTGGGAGAGAGAGGATGGGCACGGTCCCTTGTGTCAGCCTAGTTACCGGCGTGAGTACAAGTAGAGGGCACCATTTATAATGGATGTATCCACATATTTACCAGATCATAGTGATGAAAGACGGAAGAATATCCTCCCAGGGAGACCTGGAAGATATCATTGCCGCAGACCCAGACATGTACAGTGAATACGACCAGGCAGTCAAGGCGGCTAGCGACGTGGAATCCGAGAGCGAGTCTGGTACCGAGACGCTGCTGGAGCGTGAGCAACTGCGCAGAAAATCGGCGCAGTTCACCCGTAGGTTGTCCGCCCAGCTCAACAAACCCAGTGCCAAGTTCGAAGGGATAGGTAAGCATGCAGCCCCAATTTGGGACCGAGGGTAAAACGAATATAAATCGAGCCTGGCAATAATATGAATCAGAACAGCTGATCTAGAGGGGGAGTCCCTTCCTTTTGGCATAAAACAAAATAATAATAAAATGCCAATGGTGTTCATATCCTCGTAACCTCGTTTCGTTGCATTGCAGAAGACAAAAACGTTGGTGCACTCATCGAAAAGGAGGAAATGGAACGAGGCTCTGTATCCGGGAAGGTGTACCTATATTACTTCAGAAGTGTGGGATGGTTGCTATTTGTTGTCACCCTCTTCTCGGTCCTGATTCAATCGGCCTTCAACATAGGTACCAATTTCTGGCTCTCGGCTTGGTCTGAGGCTGGATTGAACAATGAGGTAAAATTAAACAGGTCTCCAAACATTGTAGACAGTATTGCCAATATTCGTTTTAAAGGGAAGGTACAACATTGGTAATTAGTAACGTCAAGGAAACGAAAAACATGGGCGACACATATTTAACGACACAGCATGATGAGCTGAAACTTTCACAGGTTGGTTGTATCTCGATTTAATAAAGAGAGTAAGCATGCTCGTAGAAACATACTCGTAGAAACAGTTGTTAACATAACCAAAATATTACCTTCCCTTTAAGAATAAACTGAATATCGCAACTGTAGTAAATTTCACATTGATAATAGACCGATCCATAAGCCGCGATTATGCGTCCATAAGTCCGACAAAGGTCCTACATGTTAAAATAGCTGTATCGTGTCGACAATCGAGGGGCGAGCTAGCTAGCTACAATCCCGGCCAAAATAGTTGGGACGCGTGACAATAAACATACTCTCCGCTGTCTCACCACCCCCTGCTTCAATGTATTGTCCCTGAGACAAAGACAACGACTGCGGTTTGTCCGCGTCTGGTCGCGGCTTCATAGATAAACTAAGAGACAATTCAGACAATCCCGGCCAAAATAGTTGGGACACATGGCAATAAACATACTCTCCCCTGTCCCCCGCTACCCTGCTCCCCCGCTCCCCCGCTCCCCCGCTCCCCCACTCCCCCCACCAATGTTGTTATCTCCAGCCGCAGCACAGACCGTGCAATGAGATGTCAGGGGGCCGGGGATGGGGGGGCCCAGCGAGATTTGGCCGGGATTGTAGGCTCATGTGTTGTACCCACGTGTGCCGTTGCTAGGCATTTTAGGTGGGCGGGGCTTAATGGAACGGTCTATCTTGTTGGTATTAAGTCGATTTTGGTATTAAGTCGATTTTGGTATTACCCGCATTCTTTTTCACTACTTCTGGTTCCAATGCTGGCATACCGTTGTGTGTAATTTCACATCAATTCCTTAATTTTAACGTTCAAAAGCGATTCTTGAGGCAGAAATTAACTTTGTTAATAAGATTTTGAGTCTTTACGACACATACCGGTACGTTAAATGCAATCCAAAAATGTTTTGCGTAAACCCTTCTAGAAAGGGGTAGTCAGTGCATTTCCAATAGGCTTCTGATGATCGTTGGAGCCAGCATGTAGGAAGTAGTCGTGGTTTATATTGGAATTACGTCACACTTAAGAACAGGATAAAAGTAAAACGTGTGACCGACATAGTTACAATTGACATGGAAAGGCGTGACCTATCCTCTTCGTAACTGATGTGTCATACGCGCGCGTATTCCCCAACATGTGAACTCTTTTTTTCAACTTGTGGCTCCTAGGATAAAATAATGTGTAAATACTAATGCTGAAAACTTTTATTTAATGTTTTTCACACTTTCAATAAGATTATATCGCTGAAATTGTAGCCATTAGTCCAATCGCTTGCAAAACATACATTACGATTAACTAGAACACTGTAATTCCCAAAAGAAACAGTGGGAAATGCATTTTTGTACGTAAGTGGGGAAAAATTTAACCATTCCATGTGAAGGAAGTGTGGTTTAATCCCTGCCATTTTTATTGACAAGCTGGATGGATGGGTGTATTGGACCAATTGTTTTTTTTTAATTACTTAGGCTTAACCTTACCTTTTAATCAGTTTCTTTTATAACCAATTATTTTTTTGTCAGAGTACGAGGACAAATGAGTTGTACATCGCAGGCTACGCCGGACTGTCTGGCGGTTCCCTCGTGATTCGATTCACCGCCTCCGCATCTCTTATTGCAGCTTCCTTAGTGGCAGCAAAGACCATTCATCAGAAGATGATGCGGAACATCATTAAAGCACCCCTCAGGTATACTTCTAATCTGAGACATTCTGGTGCAGATTTATTTATTTATTTATTATTATTTTTTGTTTGGGGGGGGGGGCGGAGAAGGCCTGTTGGATTCGCCACTATAAAATTGAAAAACCAAACTTATTATTATATTGGTTTATTAAAATAAATTGTATACGGCGGACAAAAATGCCGAAAGATACAATTTACATTCAATTAAAAAAAATTCGTAACAATTAACATTAAAATGTCATTACACAAAAACATTTAATTAGAAAACTGTATTTATGTTAAATCAATATCGTATAGTGTAAAAGCGTTTGTATTGCCTTCCATGTCAGCCCTTTGATACAAATAAGTCAGACTACACAGAGCAAATTAAACAGCAACATTTTGAGAAAAACACTTGGCATTGGTGGGTGAATAATATACCTTTATCACGCCGTGGCCATCTTTGTCAGGTTCCCGGTATACACAATTACGATTATAGCACTTACTATTAATGCATGCAAGAGACCAGACTATTTTCCCTTCCAGCCTCGGTTTGGTTACATGTATTTGTATCGAAGAAAACAAAAATGGTTGTACTGTGATAAAGGTCCATATCATGACCGGTTGAAGAATGAAACATTTTAACGAGATAATAATTAAATTACTAAATTATTTATTTCTTACTCTTTTCAAAATACAATCAATTTAAAGCTATCCCTCCGTCTTAGGATTATAATGTTGCCAGAGAATTAGTTAGAAAAGAAAAAGACGAAATAATTTCCTTTTATTATGTCATTTCAGATTTTTCGACACGACACCTGTTGGCAGAATCTTGAACCGTTTTTCCAATGACACCAACATGATCGATTCGGTAAGAAAATTTCAAATCATTCATATTTCGTATACTTCCACTTGATACTGTCTTGCGCTTTATCACATGCCGACAGGTGCCAACCATCACTGTAAATATTAAGTTTATTTTTGTGATTAACCTCTTTACAAGGAACAATACTTGTCATAATTAGGAATTAAATAGCCAAAAATCGCTGGTAACATATTGATATACACAAGTGGTTTCTTAAAGAAGAGTCACCTGCCGGAGCCTGTTGTCGGGCACCCATGGTAGACCTATCACATTGTATGCATCATTTGTTATTTCAAACAAAGCCATGTGACCATTTTTGTTTTCTTCAATTCAAATACACGTGACCAAACCATGGCTGGAAGAAATAATACACTAGCTGCTTTGAATGTATGGAGAATAAGCCCTGTCATCAGGCAAACATTGCTGTAGTGTTATATGCTGATCTCTCACATGGCTATCTTTATTAGCCATGGTATGCCAGAATGTTCCGAAATTAGCGTAATTATAAATTTTTCTTTTTTGAAATTTCACAGAAACTGGCGCAGACATTCAACACCACTCTGAGTAGTTTCATGACGTGTATATCCGCTGTGATTGTCAACACTATTGTCATGCCTTACTTTATCCTGTTCTTTATTCCGATTGCTATCGCCTATGTCTTCTTGCAGAGTTACTTCCTTTCGTCATCTAGGTAAGATGGTTTAGCCACGCAGCTACAGACCTTGTGCATATGATGTCACAAACTGAATATCGCCCTCTATCAGAGGCTAGATTATTATTTCGTATGTTAACTACGGCAATCAAAATTGGCAGTTGGTGAGGTATGTCACCAGTTGGGGGTTGTCAATTTGAGATAGTGAGCAGGGAGGTCCTGTCACAGTACACTCAGTTAATAAACCCTTTCACGGTAATATGCGCCATGTTTTTGACGGGGCAAAATTGTTTATTTCGAACATTCGTTGCCGTCTGCGACCCAGCGCTCGAACTTCACGCACGCGTCTGGAATGTACGTGAAGTTCGAGCGCTGGGTCGCAGACGGCAACGAGTGTTCGAAATAAACAATTTTGCCCCGTCAAAAACATGGCGCATATTACCGTGAAAGGGTTTATTAAGACATGATCGTGGGTCTGTACTTGTCCACAAGGACAGACGTAGAGGTCAGTGTCTGCGATGCCCCAGTGCGTATGTGCGTTATGCGTTATGCGTGCGTATACGCACGCACAGCGCGCATACATGAACTAATGAGTGACCTTCTCTAGCCTCTGATAGAGGGCGACCTTCCGTTTGCGACGTCATATGCATTATAAGGTCTATTCGCACCGTGCATGAGCTGCATGTTTGAGGGCACATGTTGTTAGACCACTGTGGGCGAAAGGGCAACGATAGTGCGTCGCGTTTGGCGTATTTTGCAGTTGATGTGCGTAAGCGCAGATTATCTCCAGCGATCATTGGCTGGTAGAAGTAGACGTGCGCTTAGTACCATAACATACGCACATAAAGTGTACGCACAACGCTCACCTGACACAAAAGTGGCTATCATCAAGACACTGGGTGCAAATTCACCGCTAGAGGGCTACGATGTGCGCTGAGCGGATAAAGGAGAGCTAGAGATGAATATCAATACACTGTTCTAGCCTGTCAATATGATTTGGTGGTCAAGCGCAACCGATTTCACGTTATGGTGGCTGAGTCGTCATAGTGTGGGTTCGAATTCCTGTCATGCCGATTGCGCAGTACTCGTGTCCTTGAGTATGACACTTAACCATAAGTTACTTCTCTTCAACCATGGGTATAAATGGAAGCCCGAGGAGGGCAGATATGGCAAGTGTGTCTCATTAGCCGATGAGCGAATAATGTACAGGCCTACATCCCAGGAAGTTGAGAGTAATTTCAAGTTAGCACAGATACAAATAATAATGTAAAATACACTTCAGTATCACATCGTGAGTTGAATAAAAATTCAGTTTGATTATTAGTATTTCTATGTAGGTCCATAACTATGTACGCTTGGCTTTTATAAAATGTGGCTTGGACGAGTGTTTAGCGTTTCTAAAGTGTGGGTGGAGACTATGGCCATAATGCTTCCTTAAGGAATCATGATAACGGTTTTCATACTTTTCACCTTTAGTTATTTCTTTTACTTTTTAACAATATTTCTTGTACTTTTCACTGATCGCAACAAAAATGTATGCATGGCATAGACTACGGTAATTACTTTAGCATGACAAACCTTATCCAACAGGGAAATGCAGCGTCTTGACAACACTAGCCGATCGCCAATCTTCGCCTACTTCTCGGAAACATTGGGCGGACTGACCACCATTCGTGCTTATAAGTATGTTTGTAATTCATTATTTTCATCCTTCACTTTTTCCAAACACGTTTCAGTAGAAAGTCATAATTTCCCACGACTGCACACGCCTATACGGGGCCTACCTCTAATGGACTCTATCTTGTTGTCTCATGCAGACAAATGGGCCTGTCCTATATGAATCTTTGGAAGCCCACAATTAGCTCCCAATGACGGGGTGGTCACACCACGATTCCTTTTATAGGAAAAAAAAGAAAAAGAAATAATTAAAAATACTTATATAGGTTGGTGAAATTCTTGTGTTGGGAGATAAACAATTGATTTAATTTTTGCTCTACACCGACGTGTGTATAGCACTGTATACTCTGTGCTTTCCGAGTGTCCGTGAAAAAAACTACACAGGCGACTCGGGCGGGATTCGAACCCACGACCTCCTGCTTACTAGTGCAGAACCCGCTGCTATATGGGATTCTAGCCGGCCAATTGTCATCGGGCAAGCTCGGTGGTCGAGAGGTTAAGAAGTCTGCACTAGTAAACAGGAGGTCGTGGGTTCGAATCCCGCCTGAGTCGCCTGTGTAGTTTTTTTCACAGACACTCGGAAAGCACTGAGTATACAGTGCTATACACACGTCGGTGTAGGGCAAAATTAAATTAAAATACTTACCGATCCTTTCTTTGTTTTACCATTGTTTCTCTGAGCATGGTATTAGTCTGCTTTCATAGCGTTTCAGAAGTCTCCCATTGGGTCAAGGATTTTACTGACTTGGCTTTTAGCAACATGGTACCAACCTTCGCATGAAGGCCCAGGTGCCACATCACTTTTAGTATGATAAAAGTTCGAACCTAAAGAACGCGAAGAGACGAATACTGTACAAAGGTTTGTGTGTATAGCCTAAATAGTACTGTATAAATAAATCAAATTTATAACCACATAACTCTTCCATTTCAGGTGCGAAAAACGATTCTTCGACAACATTCTTGAACGGATCAATAAAAATCAAGTGGCCTACCTGTATCTGCAAACAGCTAATCGTTGGTTAGGAATACGTCTGGTAAGAATTCTGTTGCTTAGGAATACGTCTGGTAAGAATACTGTTGCAAATCATTTCACTGTGAACAAAAAATCAAAAGAAAACAGAACCATCTGTTACTTTTCCGTTTTCACACACCCAAGACATGTTTAAATAATTGTATTCTCTCTGAAACTACGCACAATAATTTTCCACCTAAACATTACAAACGTGGAAACTCCAGGATTTACCTTGAAATAACGTTCATTTTTTCACCCTTGTGGTATAGGATGTAATCGGTACCTTGATCGTCTTGGTTGCTGGGATGACAACCTTAGTTGGTGCCTTGACTTTGGGTCTTGAACCAAGTCTAGTTGGCTTAGCAGTCACCTACTCACTTCAGGTAAGCAACAAACTTGTCCCTGTGGTCAGTGACTCATTGTGTTCCAATGTAGTTTGCTGCTTGCATGCATTTCAGTACCTCTTGGGTTAAGACTTGACCCCTGGGAACGACGATGGTTTGAAACTCAATGTCAAAGAACAATTACACTCTATTGAACCACCCCAATTGACATTTGAGGCGATGCGACACAATAATATTATGAAGGTGTTCGAGTTACAGCGCAAACACCTCCTGTTATTGTTCGTTTTTTTTTTAATTTTTATTATTTTTTTTAACTTTTCTTCTCCTCAGTAAGACATGTCTAACACATAGTTGCAAAGTTCATAGCACCTTAAAACTGAACACATACTTAGACCTTAACATGTAGTTGTATACTTAGTTGTGACGTCATGGTGAGATCATCAGATATCGAATTACACTAAATCAAAGTTTACTATATAGGACTATGTATATATTCAAATGTGCACACGACTTTTACATTTCCCTTCGTCTTGTCACAGATTGCAGGATTCTTGAATCTTCTTGTCCGCGGGGTTGCTGACACAGAGATGCAAATGAACTCCGTAGAACGAGTCAAATTCTATTCCAATATAGAAAATGAGCAATATGAAGGTAAATACATCACCCGATCCCTCTGAATAAAATAAAAAATAGTAAACATTTTATTTATTATTTTATTATTATGCTATCCAAAATTTGATTATTTCTTTTCGTTTATTGTTTTCCCCGCCCAATTTCTGTTGCTCCCTGTACACTAATTCTCCTGCTCGTTATAGGCTCATAAACTCTACTGTCTTCTCTGTAATACAATAATACAAGACTGTACATTAAGCCGTGACCGGCGTTTCCATCATTTTATTGTAAAATTTAAACAAATCTTTCTTTTCCTGATCTTCTTGCATTCACCGTGGTGTTCGCCCAAGGGTGTCACTGTGCACAAACCGGGTATTGAAACCTGTAGTTTCATTCATATTTGTTTTGCTCATTTTCACTTCTTGTAAACATTGTGATTCTTTGCTTATATTTTTTGTGATTGATTTAGCTATTGTTTACTTCTGATACTGTGGAAATAAAATGAACCTTGAACCAGTGTTGTTCATATTGGGTAACTTGTCCATTATGAACGCCGTGCTAGAATAAAGTTAGGCATATTTTAACACTCCAGTTTTTTAGGCTACTCCAATTTAATAGGCCTATAGAGTTTTATCACCGAAAACATATGTCAAAATACGTATTATCAGATCATCATTGGAATGGAAATACCTAGTCTCAAGTGAAAGATTGTTTATTGTGGACACATTTTAGGTAGGGAACCACCGCCAAACTGGCCAGAAGATGGCCGTATTCAATTTGAGAGGGTGTCCGTTCGCTACGCAGCGGATTCTGACCCAGTGCTGCGAGCAGTATCGGTTGATTTCAAATCTGGTGAAAAGGTGAGGTTATCGTTGTTAGACTTTAAGGGCTTGGGTGTATCATCATGCTTTGCAGTTGGATAGCAGTGGCCTCCTCCTCCCCCCCCCCCCACCACTTCTAGACAAAATAGTGTCTGTCGGTAAATTTACAAAGTTGTTGGTATTTCTGATTGACATAATTTGTCGGTTAAAAAAAACACACCTGGCTATGCCACTGCTGTATAGCCCTACATAGATGCTACACTCCTTGTAAGAAATGACCAACTTGGTCAGATAAGAAGAAAACAACATGTAAGAAACATTGTTTTACAATGTTTCTTACAACATGGAACTGAACTGTTATAATCTAAGGGAGGGAAATATCCCACATCTGTACAAGGTAATATTATAATATTAAGTGTTTTATATTTATTTATTTATTTATGTATTTTTACATGTATCTTTATTTAAATGAAGTGAGATCTGTTCATTGTATCACACCAGTGACATAAATGAATTCTTATACTCTGTCTTATGGTTTCGTCTGAAAGTTAGACTAAAAATTGTTCACATTGTGTTTACTGCTGTTGTTTACAATGTTACAAAACATAAGTAGGCCTATGTAAATAAAATAAACACAAAGGCTCAAAATACAATTTTAAAATATACTTCTTTATTGTTCTAACATTTCCCACAGCTGATACCATATATCAGAGCCTGAAATAATGTTTGTCATATGATATGGAAGTAAATCACATCCTAAATAACTGAAAGACCACGTCCCGCGTATATTATCAGCATACAGAAACCAATCCTAGGACTAGCAACACGATATCTTATGATACTCCGTTGCAGGCAGGGACGTGCACAGGGTTGTAGAGGGGCAGGGGCTCAGAGTCTGAAAAGGGCAGTGTAATTCCATGCGAGCGCGCGAGCTAAAAATTTTTTGGGCGTTTATTTATTAATAAAAACGCATAATATGGTTTTTAACATTACAATGCCTGCCTATCAAAGACGTATAGGCGCGCGCGGCTATGCGTGAAATCTAGTTTCGCGGAGGGGCACATGCAGGCCCGTGCACAGGAATAGTAAGGGGCATCTCTGCTGACCTAATATTTATTCTAATTTTATTCTATCCTGACATCTTTCAACTAGGCAGGGCAGTCTATGCGCAACAGGAACTTAATAATTCATTCAAAAAAACAAAAAAACAAAAAACTTGGGCTAAAAAGGGCACTTTTTATACTAGGCAAAAAGGGCAGGGGCTCAAGCACCCTTTGGGACCTATGTATGCACGTGCCTGGTTGCAGGATTTGATATTTGCATTGTGTAAGCAACTTCAGAACACCCCATGACCAATAATTATGGTCACGTTCGAATTTGAGATCGAGTTGCTGAACTTTATCTGGTACTTAACTGTAAGATTGAAACAAAACATTATTATAGAGCAGAATGATTACAGTACATGTCACACACTTTCATGTTCAATGTCCTTTACGTTTGCTTTAAAGGGAAGGAACAACATTAGTAATGAGCAGATGAAATGGACGAATTATTGTCTAAAAGCTTACTTATTAGAAAGTTGGTATACACATATCAATCATCCTGAGAAACTATTCCGTCTGAAGGGCATTTAGCATAGAATGAAAACAAGAATATTTATGACGAATTTATAAAATGTTTCTAGCCAGTAATTTCAGGTAAAACTTTGAAAACAGTACAAACTACAACAGGTTTTATTCGTTTTCTCACAATCATAAACACCTATTGTGATGAACCTTTCACAGGTTATTTTTTTATGATACATTTTTGGAACATGAGGTGTTTGAATTGACCGAATGTTGTCTAAAGACCAATGTTGAACATTCCTTTTAATATATTGTACTTCCAAAGTATTATCTGGGTTTTTTTTTACGGATTTTTTTTTGTTTATCTCGCAGATTGGAATCTGTGGTCGCACAGGGGCTGGTAAATCGTCCCTGACCCTTGCTCTGTTACGTGTCATTGACATCTTTGGAGGTAAGTGATATGCCTGTCAACAAAAATGTCTTAATGTTTAGTATTTGATTTATATATTTTTAAATATTTCCATTGGCTAAAAATGAAAGTTTCAAAGTTTTGAGAAATTATAAAGATCTATCTAACTAGAGTTGTGTACATGTCTGTAAAGAACTCATTATTATGAATCAGATTTATACTCTCCAAAAAGGGTCTCGAAAGAGGGGAGACTACACTATACCCTATAACTGCCAACTGGTGTTATCCACCATTAGCCATAATCCCGGCCAAGCTTTCCAGGGTTATGTGGACTTAATAATATGATCCACCTTTGGGGTGAATCATACTTTTCATGTTAATAATAAACCCTTCCTCCATGGTAAAAAGGCTGCTCTTTGCAGTGTACACGAAACTATTCATTCGACAATATGTATATCTACATCGAGTATGGAGAAAGCCATTTTGTTTCTTTGGTCTTCAGTCTGACAACGTTAAATATGAAGTTGAACTTGGCTGCACGTATGGCTTTGTCTTGATCCTATACTTGTGAATGTGTTCACATCGCGCAATATCCACAAAATGTGCAATGCAAATAATTATATGTAGTATTTATGTATTATCAGAGTTTGTGTATTGGACTGACGTAGACTTTTGCCAAATGTGGTATTTCGTGACAACAATTGTTTTTCTATGTGTAAAACTTTCATATAGTTTGAATGATTTCCTCTAAACAGGTCGTATACTCATTGATGGCATTGACATCAAGTCAGTCCCTCTTAGGACACTGAGAACTAAGCTTTCTATAATACCCCAGGATCCTGTCCTGTTTACCGGAACAATAAGGTAATTGACATCGTACTAATGGATAATGATAACTTACAATAATAATAAAGTGTACTTAACACACGTATCCATCAAATTGGTGCTCAAGGCGCCTCGTTGCCTTTATTATAGGTTTTCCCGGCCAATTTCAACAAAAAATCATTCAATTTCATCAACACGCTTTCAAATTCACGCGATTTTGATAATTCAATCCAACTAGGGTTTCTCTTTCGATATTATTGCATTCAATTTCGTTTTCGTGCACACATGATTTCTTTCTTTTCATTCTATTTCGTTTATAGGCATTCAAAACTACAAGATCACCATTCTTATGTTGAATATCTACCACATTTTCGCAATAGGTACAATCAAATTCAGAGTCATCGAAACGCACCAGCCTGTTGCTGCTGGCTTTGACGAAATTGAATGAACTTAGCGACCATTTGAAATTGAATGATCTTATTTGTCGAGTGAATGCTCAGGTGTTGAAATTGAATGACTCTTTTTAACTGTTGAATGCTGATGTAGCTGAGCATTTATTTTCAAACGAAATTGAATGAGCCGGGTATTAAATTGAATGATTTTTTTCCGAAATTGGCCGGGAAAACCTATATTACCGCTACTCATTAAGGTCATAAATCTCTCCTGAAACAATATCACCTACTTGTAACCAATTTTGGTGCATATGGCTAATCAAACACAACATCCTGCCCTCATATGTACTCATTTAATTAATGAAGTAAGTATCGTGAAGTATCTACCTCAGGGACACAACCGTAATCGAACCTACATTATAACAACTGAGCCATCAGAACACAATGTAATATTCGCGGTCTAAAGGCTTGCTCTTGGAACATGAGATTAAAACAGAGCTTTTCCTAGGCATGGCGTGATTTAGAAGGGCAGTTAGACTGACGTCACAACACATATACGAGCAGTTTAAATAATTGAGTACGAGTTAAAGCCACTGCACACTATTGGTAATCTCAAATATATATATAAATGGGAAGCGAGCAAAGAACAGGACACAGGCCTTTTACGTGGTTGTACACAGAATAAATATATAGGAAGAAACTGACCTGAAATATTGTATAAACGGGACTCGAGCAAAGAAAAGTTGGCTGATGCCGGACTCGAACCCGCGACCTCTCGAATACCGTACGAGTGCTCTACCAACTGATCTAACCAGCCCCTATGTTGTTGGGCGATCCACTTATGCCAATTATCTTTTGCTCTCTCTACATATAATAATAATAAATAAATAAATAAATAAATTATCACAGATTTACATAAAACTTGCTTGGTGTTAAAGTTGATAGTATTAAACATCCCCTAAAATATGTTTGTCTTAGGTGCTATAATTTAAATAAAAATTTGTGAAATTATTTCAAACATGAATTTCTGTATTCCGAAGATCAAGACAGAACGCATTCTACACGCGTCTGAATGCATTTTAAATTATTTTTCGTTAATGACACAATAAAATAAATCTAAACTTCCATAGTTTGTTGTTATACATAGATATTGATTGCATTTACATTAATATTTCCAAAACTATATTCTAGCTTTAAGTATGTCTATTACAGATGACAACATTTGGTTGCATGGGAACTTATACATTGTGTACTTAATGAAATGTGCACGTCAACCATATCCTTTACAGGGGGAATTTAGATCCACTCAAAGAAAAGACTGACACCGAATTATGGGAATCCTTGGAGATTGCGCAGTTGAAAAATGTTGTTGCAGAGCTAGACGGAGGATTGGGTAAGTAGCATCATGGTCATTTCCTTCTTGATAATATTAAATCATTTATCAATAACAAGCTCTCTTTTCACTAAGATGAAAGCACTTGAGACGAAATAAATTTATCAAGACGATTGATACTTTTAACTAACTTAAAAACAAGTATAGATAATAATTCGTTAACTTGATAATCTGATTGATGAAAATGCTCTATATTCCCAACCCTCCTACAATCAGTGCAATTTTTGAAACAACCCATTCAGGCCACTCCAAGCCATTAGCTGTTGCCAGTGGCCTCCTATGGTTACCCTTCTGTGCACGGTCACACCACTGAGATTGCAGGGTAAAGTGGTCTCCCATCGATACATTGCAGGCCATACTAATATGTTCAAACATTTACAGTGGCCTTGGGTATAGCACACAGTTGATTTTGTAAGATTACTTGGAAAGGACCGTGACAGCAGGCTTGTACATGTATGTACTGAAGGTTGCGCAAGAACAGAATTTTGTGGATCGGAGTGGCCTCCATGTGTAGGAGGGCAAAATTAGTATCAGACACGATTATATAACGGGACACAAACTTTTTGTTTCTGTCATCACAGATGCTTTGGTGACAGAGGGTGGTGAGAATTTCAGCGTTGGTCAGCGGCAGCTGTTCTGTCTGGCCCGTGCCTTCCTGCGCAAGTCTCGCATCCTCATCATGGACGAAGCCACTGCGTCAATCGACTTGGAGACGGTAGGATTTGAGACACTTTGTTAAAAACTTCCTAAAGGCATATGATGTGTGTCGCAAACACACCGGTGGGGAAAATGTTAATTATACCATTTATTTAATTATATCTATACACGGCAAAACCAGGGTAAACGTGAGCCTCTTTATTTCAACTGTAATAAAATGTTTGTACATTTAAATAAAAAAATACTTCTCTGAAGTAATTTTTATAATATTCATGCCCTTCTATTGGTTATTTTCAAATGTTTTTAAAGTGTATTAATTCATATTAAATTTTGACATGTTTACAGGACAAGCTCCTACAGAAGGTCGTGGTCACTGCGTTTGCTAACAGAACTGTTTTGACAATTGCTGTAAGTCTTTCTATTTTATTGCACTCTTGTATTGGTAGCACAGAACTATCATTAGCGGGTGGGGGGGGGGGGTGGCAAGAGGGCCATGTTCCCCTATAATATTACCATGCATGTAAATTTACCATACGTTTTGTGTGCCCCCTTGTCTGGTAGTGTTGCCCACTTCTTTTGTGGATTCGTGCTTGAGAACCATGCTGGATTATCTGTGGTAATATCAAGTTTGTATTAAACGACTTATTTTTCTTTCCTTTCAGCACCGAATCGCCACCATCTTGAATTCGGACAGCATCCTTGTTCTTGATGAAGGCAAAGTGGCAGAGTATGACTCACCTGAGAACCTGTTACAAAAAGATGGCGGTCTCTTTGCATCATTCGTTAGAGATAAGGACAAGTAGATATTACATGACTGTTAGCAGTGAAAGACTTCACGATAATATTAAACATGTATATCAAAACAACCAAATCATTTTACAAAATTCAAAATTTGGTCATAGTCGCCGCCCTGTCATCTCTGTCACGCACATTGCCGACATAGTAGCAATTGTCATGGAAAGGTGAGACCCCGCTGGTTAGTCAGTGACGTTTGATCGACAGGTGGATATGTGTCTTGACTAATCGTGGTTGAATACCTAGCCAAGCTCCCAAAGACAAATCATATGGAAGTTTGTTCAGCGTTTTTCGATGACTCATAATTCTTGTGTTGCGTGTTTGAATATAAGCAACGGGATTGGACCATAGATAATTTGTGTCAGTGGCGTAGCCTAGGGTGGGGATGGGGGGGGGGGGTCGGGGCGGCGGGGGGGGGGGGGTCGGGGCGGCCTCCCCCGTACTTGTTGGCAAAGTAGTGTCTGTCGGTAAATCCACAAACTTGTTGGTATTTCTGAACTTCTGAACGTCGGGAATTCAGTCTGTATTTTGACATAATTTGTCGGTTCATTTGAGTTTTGTGTGGGTAAATTTACCCCCAAAAATTGTTACCCCGCCCCCCCCCCACCATGAAAATCCTGGCTACACTACTGATTTGTGTTATTTCATTCTGCTGCGATATGTCAATAGACATTTATTATTCTTGCATATTATTATATCTAGGCCTAAGCATGCTCTTCATTAACATTTTGCTTTAAATACTGTGTTCTTATATATCAACAATATAATTATTTACAAATACCAGAATGTTTTTTAAAAGCGTAAATCTCATTAGGCCAACTATATATATAGTGATTTATAAAACGCATTTTTTGTTTTAAATGTATATTGGGTTTTATGCAAATTGTCCAAAAAATGCATAAACTCTCTCAAATATGATTGCATTTAATTATAAATAACAAGTTTGTAATTATGTTTTGATTAGAATTCTACATAATGTGAAATGTGGCAACGTTTTGAAGATTCATTAGTTCACGATTGTAACGCGAGCGTGTCAAAACGCCTTACTTTTCGTGGATGCATTCATGCATTCATGCATTCATGTAAGAAACTGTAAACGAGGCTATGAAGGGTCTGTCTTTCTGAAACTGTATGTATGACTACACACCTCGGACCGAAAACGAGGCTATGGGTGCTCATGTATTATACTACGTAAAAGGTCTGTCTTTCTGATATACGTGACGATATACATCCGGCAGCGAATAGACATTTATACCTTTGTATAGATTGGTATCCATTTAGGATGGCAGACGTTCTGATAGGGCCAAACATTTTCTTCTACAAGTAAAATACCTCTGAAGCAGGATGTTATTTTTACTGTGTTTCTTGTATATTAGAATACGCTATCTTGAAGGGAATGTACGACACTGGTGAATGAACACATGTGAAGGTTACATCACAGATGCTCACGTTTTTGGAAAACCAAAGATTGAAAACTGTTTTATGTTTTTAATGTTTTCATTTTTAACAAAAAGTTGCCAGACGGCAACTTCATGTAAATTCGACATAACAATTCATATTTTCTCAAAGATAACCGCATTTCTCAGATTGGTTGATACGTCTGCCAATTCTAGGCCTACATCAAATAAATGTTTATCGATGATAATCTGGATATAACAAAAATATACCGTTCATATACCGTTCATTTAAATTATAATCTGTTTAGTTTGTAAGATTGAAATATCTTTATACATTTTTAAAACATTTAGCCAAAAAAAAATTTCACAGGTATAAGATGTTAGATATATGCTTAATCAAATTAGTTTTATGTTTGTTGAATAGTTAGATTATCTTGAGTTTCAGTTTTAAATGTGAAGGATATCATGGTCAATTTTGTCACCGAGCTAGGAAGGAATAGGATACCCGGTTATACAGTGATTACGTATACAGGGGTCACTTTGAAATCACAGACAGACTATAATGCAGTGGTGAACCCATGGGAGTGTGCAAGTGGAGGAATGTGCCACTCCACTCCCCCCAAAGTTGGCATATGTTAATTTACCATACTTTGTTCGTGTTCCCCCTTTTAGGCAGTGTTTCCCTCCCCCTTAGGCCCCCTCGGTTAGCCATTATAGATCCACCACTTCCCTAATGTCTCTACGCCCCTAAGAGCATCCCGCGTTCAGGATTAAACAGTACAAATAAAAAACATCATATGAACAGAAAATTTAAGAAGTAAACTAAAGATAACAGAAATAATTTGTACCTTAAAGACCTAAATTATTTATGGTACAAGGGCTAGCTTACATGCTTATTAAAATGTGTCGATGACAGATTGTGACAAAATTCCTGCCGCATAATTTTTGGTTTTCTGGGTTGCCACGTGCGCCTTGACTAAAGGCTAAATAATACATTGTAAAATGAAGTTTAGAAACAATGTGGTTTAGAAATAAAAAGCTAAACGTTTACAACTAAAAGTTTTTGTTTGTAATTGGATTCTCTGTCATAAATCAAAAAGATTTCCTCTTCCGCTTCTCTTCATCCGTAGCCTTTAGACAATGGACGCGCGGCAACCTGGAATACAACCCCTAAAGAAGACCATGCACGCGAGTGGCAAAGCTACGAGCGCCTTTACCAGTCCGTTCCCAGGAAGCTGCTAATGAATTATTCATAAACCTCCAGCAAAATTATTAAATTATGTATGCAAATATATCTATACAAATCAGTTAATAAAATGTTGTATATTAATATTAAGTGATACCATAGCAAATTAGTTACTCTATGCACTATGTATTTACATTTCTCTACCGAATCGGAAGAGAAATACAAAAAATAAATAAATAAAACGAATATAAAACATGGTCTGTTTTCGTGCGTTGTATGTTCTGGGTTGCCACCTGGGTCTTCCCTAAAGACTACTTCATCATGTGCAAACAAGTGCATTGGGGTATTATGTGAAATGCGCTATATAAGAATGAAACCTTATTATTAGTTCCTTCCACAGGCCAAGCATGAAAACATCATTAGCTTACATGAGAGGTCAATTCGATATAGGGAATAGGTGCCGGAAAAGTATATCCGTTTGTCAATCCATGCAGTAGTATTACATCAAAACACACTGAATACCATAATATACCACCGAGTGGCATTGTATGGCCTACAGCTGACTGAGTAGTACTCATTGTAGTGCGGCGTGACAAGCAATAATCATATTACATCAAATATTCGGACTTAATTTTTACTAGTCACGTCACCGGTTCCACATGACGAAGCTCGGAAACTGAACTGCAAGGTTAATCGTGTCCTTCTGCTTTCATATAAACTGGTGTGATTATTATAAACAGCCACAGTTCCTTTCGTGCACAGCTCTTTAGAAATGGAAAATATCGATAACGAGTCGACAGTAAGTACAAGCGTTATGTATGAAACCACAGCCTCACCTGGGCAAACATCATCCGAGGCCTCTGTCTTCCTCGGAATTCTTCTATTTCTGCTCTCTATAATAAGTATTTTAGGCAATATATGCACAATATTGGCTTTCAAATCCAACCATCGGCTACGTCATAAGCACAGCAACCTACTTATCCTGAGCCTCTCTTGCTTAGATCTTGTCATTGGAGCTACGGGACTACCGTCTGCTGCAGTCTACACCGGTCTTGGTAACTGGCCATTAGGGAGGTCTGTGTGCGTAATGAATGCTTTCTTCTCCGTGGTGGGTGTTTCCGGCGGGATGTATACCGTCACGGCAATCAACATTGACCGGTACCTGTTAGTTTCCCGTGAGTACCCGTCCTATCTACGAATCCAGTCTTCGCGTAACCTGAAGCTACAGATTGCTGGGGCTTGGCTCCTTGCTATCCTCATCGGATTGAGTGAGACAATCATATGGGTTGCTGGTTGGACGAGCGAGGCGGATAGCTTGATAGATTACAACAATGAGTGCCGCACACCGGTCAGGACAGACAAACTATTCGCCTATGCCACGTCTGTGCTTGTCTTTGCACTCCCCTTCCTAATCATGATTATCTCCAACCTACGTTTCGTGGTGCTATTGCGCCGACGGTTGCGCAAACGAAATGGACCTACCCCTAGTATCGCTCCAAATAAGGGTGCGAAATCTCAAAGACAGAAAAATGTCGCGTCTAACACCGCTTCTCAGAAAGAAATCCCCGCCGATCCAGAAGAAAAAGAGCCAATGGAACCGGATAGGGAATCTGAGGAACTGAATTCGCCTGGAACAACTTCCGGTACAAACAGCTCTCGTCGAAACACATCTGTTCCCCTAACGTCATCAGTGGGAAAATACGTCACGGCCTCAGGACTCCTGCAAAGGAAGAACAACTCCAAAAATATGAAAAACAGGTACATGAAGCCAGCCATAAGGCTAGCTATTCTCATGAGTGTCTTTGCCTTCTGTTCTCTTCCCTATCCAATATTCGTATTAATAGCAGATACCAAATGCAGTCATTGTGCCGTCGTAATCGCACGGAACCACCTATCCAATTTGTTACTCACAAACTCTGCTCTCAATCCGTTCGTTTATGCCATTATGCACCGACAGATTCGACAGTTTTATGCAAATAAATTTAATTCCTTATTTTGTAGAAGAAGTTAAAAATTTGTCTGTTGGTACATACGTATGAATATCCACAAGGCCGAAAACAAGTCTCCGGTTCCTCTTCTCCGTGCGCGTCCCCTCAGACCTGCGCGGTGGCATTTTTTTAAAGCCTCGTATACACGTATCACGTATAAAATTCCAAATAAAGAAGAAAAAGCACGGCACCACACCGATTTTGAAGCCGAAACCGGGGACATTTGAAAACACACTAGCCTTATGTACATACTAAATATTGGTATCCTTGCCTGGACAGAAACTATTAGCCAGCCATGCCAATACCTGTTGTGGTTGTTGGTTTCTATACAGTATTTCCTACTATTGCGAAAGGAGGGGAATGTGTAATACTGTTTGGCACCGTACTTCCATACTAGGCCTGCATCTTTGATTTTCTGTGACAAATGTACTTATGTTATTATCATGTTTCATATTTAAATATCCGTTATTTTTCTGTAAAAAGATTTAATATAATTTATTTTCTATTGGTTTATTTGTACATGTATAGATAAGCAGTTTAATATTTCTGTATTTTACGTTCAGGCTATGCATACACTGTGTTTACATTTCACCCTGCTAAGTTAAGGAAGATCGAATCCCGCAAGTATAGTGTTGGGTGAGTAGTGCGATTACGCGAGTACTCGCGAGTAGTGAATTTCTCTAATCGCCCAGCACTATAACCGCACTGTACTGAGACTAGTCAAAGGGCGATCAAAAGGCATTTACGCTGGTCGTTGATTGCTCTTTGATCGCGTTTAAGAGATCTGATGCCCCTTTATCCTCCTTGTGAGATCCAGTGTAAACAAAGTGATAAAATAATTATATTCGTAATTGATTTGTTATCAGTGAAGGACATCGTTTTGATGTAGGCCCTTTTAGCATCCTGTCATTTGACCTTTGTTTCCGATTAATCATATATATCACATACTGGGTCACAATTTAACCGGGAAAAGGTGTTCACAAGTGCCAGACTAACTTATGGATCAGGATCACACCATACAGAAAGGACACAATAACCTGGGTTGGACAGAATCTGACTGACCCTGTAACTTGGTCAGAAACTACCGTATCTTTGTGACGTAGCACATTATATGCGTACCCTTTGCCATGTAAATTCTGACCCAGAAATATTTTAGTGTAAAAGCCGATTCCTTCTTAAAGTTCCTTCTTAAATACTGGTCAAAAATGGTTGCACATACTGCATGGAATTGAGTTCAAATATACACAATTTTCGATCATTTATAATTGGGCCAATGGTGTTTTAAATAATGTTTCCTACATTAGTTTCTTTTTGAAAACTCAAAGGGGGGCCCCACCCCGTGGATCCGTTGTTGATCTATCAGCCAAAGGAGAATAGAATTTTGCGATATCCTGTGATAGACATGCTTAACATAATGTGTTACGATAATTTTGTTCACATGTGTGGGCCTATAAAGCTCCGTTTATTCAATTCCAAAACATACAAATAATAGGCCTACACACATATACAATTATCAAAATTAACATGCATTAAGAAATGCAAATGAAGTAAGGATACTCGAGTACTAGTATATTATATCATTATCACAGATATAGGCCTATAACTACTATTGGGCCTATATATAGCTACTTTGTAGGTATACATTATGTAAATATATAGCTACTTTGTAGGTATACATTATGTAAATATATAGCTACTTTGTAGGTATACATTATGTAAATATATAGCTACTTTGTAGGTATACATTATGTAAATATATAGCTACTTTGTAGGTATACATTATGTAAATATATAGCTACTTTGTAGGTATACATTATGTAAATATATAGCTACTTTGTAGGTATACATTATGTAAATATATAGCTACTTTGTAGGTATACATTATGTAAATATATAGCTACTTTGTAGGTATACATTATGTAAATATATAGCTACTTTGTAGGTATACATTATGTAAATATATAGCTACTTTGTAGGTATACATTATGTAAATACCATTTATAGTAAATTAAAACAAATTTATAGTAAATTAAGTTTTGTTTTGAATAGATTATCGAAACAGGTTAGGCGAAATAAAAGTGGAATATCAAATATGATAAAGGTAGTCTCTGGGTACAAGCAAATGAACAGATGATAATGCTAAACAAATAAGTTATATTGTCCTACCATTCTCAGCTCTTACCGTCAAAAGGCCTCGTACTGATTAATTGGAACATGTACCGTACATTATACAACGTTCGATTTATTTATAAATTGGTAAAGATCGCTCAGGGCCTTCCTGCTTGTGTGCAGTGCATGATTTGTTTATATCCTGCAGCCTCAAATACGGGGGCCTCATTTTTTTCTTTTCAAAATTCTTAATGAGTGGAACGCAGGGGCACAGGCTTGGGGACGTACCCCCCCCCCCCCGGCCGTTCCCCCATAGTTACGCCAGTGACCTTCGGACACGTCGGATACATTTTACCGTTATTAAGCTGCACGTGCAAGGCGCACGTGGTAGAAATGCATTAGACACACGTACGGAACGTTAACATTCACCATTGTAGTTCCAGTTTTCTACCTGGTTCTTCTCCCACCGCTACAAATAATATGAACTTTATACAGTGTTTTTATAGGCCTACTTGACAACTTATTTTTCATCGTTTACACAAAAGTATATAGATAAATATTTATAGATCAGTGATGAAATTCTTGGTTCAGGTGATAGTATGAAGCACTCGGTGCTTGCCGAATATCTATGAAAAAATATTGCTGAATCGGGCAGGATTCGAATCCACGACCTCCTGATTACTAGTGTAGACGTTTTAACCTCTCGAACACCCGATTACGATTGGTCAGCTAGAATCCTAGATAGCAGTTGATATACTGCGATATGTATAGATTGATGAAATGCCTGCGTCAAATGATTTGCCCTTACAAAGACGTAATGTATGCATTGTATACTCAGTGCTTTCCGAGTGTATGTGATTAAAAAATCCAAAAGCAGCTTGGGTGAATGTGATGTCACACGAACAAACATTAAGTCGTTGTTCGGGCAATTGAAAATTAAATCATCAGATAAATATTATTATATCTTTTTAACCCTCCTACTATACATGCAATTTTGTGGCAAGTTGCAATACAGGTCAAAATCAGTCAACTGCCTGTTTTGACTGTTGACCCAAATGTGCACACAGGGGCATTTTTGACTGGTTTTTACTGTCATTTTGACCACCCTGAACAATACCTGACAATGCTTTTACCAGTCAAAAACGGCCAACTCATTTTGCCCTGTAAAGGAAATTTACTACACGTAAAGTTTGACAGTGTTCGACTTTTAAGTGCACTAGATATACCTTGGCAAGTATATCTACATTTTGACTGGTTTTGACCCTTGTAATAGTAGGAGGGTTTTAATAAAAGAATGCATCTTCCATACAATAATTTTATTTAATTAGATTCAAGTATGCACATTTTATTTTTTTATGGCCAGATAAGTACAATACAAAACGATGATATCAGGAAATGTCTGTTCTAAAAGAAGCAATGCTGGCAAGATTAATGCTGGATCAAGAAGAGCTGCAAGAGTGAATTAATGTACCCTTGCACTCATGTACAATATTTATTCTTAGAAGATCGTGCATTGATGCATCATTGGGAAATGTATACTGACGCTTCATTGGTTATAACATAACATGGATATCTCCCGTGATTTATTACAATTCCAACATAGGTTAATTTGATTTTTATAGAATAGAGTATAGACACACATAATTTAACTCGGTTTAATTAATTAATCGCTTACGTTTTCTTCTGCTTTGAAATTGACTGTTATTATCGTGCAGTGTATAGCGCCAGTTAGCCTATATTGAGCGTGACAGACTAGCGTGACTACTGACTAGCATGCCCGAGCTGTATTACCATTTTACGGCCACTCTGTATGCCGACCTTTCTTGAATAAAATTCAAAACCTTTGGTATATATATATACATATATATATATATATATATAAATGCGAGGTTTATGATAGCTGATTTTTTTAAAACCTAATTTCATAAATGTCACAAGATAATGTCACATTGCACAAAGCATTGCTCATATAACGATTTTTGACACAGTGGGTTATTTCTTTTGATTACCGGTATATCGGAATGCAAAAAAAAAGTCTCCGGTTTCTGGTCTCCGAGCGCGTCGCCTCAGACCCGCGCGTCGGCATTTTTAATTTTCCTTTTTTTTTGGCAATGAAACGATGTCCAATTGCAGCCAAAATTGCTGGATCGATTGGAATTCTGCCGTGCGGTGTTTTAAACGACTTTTTCACACAGGGGTATGAACGTTTGCCCGATTTGTAAGGCCCGTCTTATCCACCATACTTTGTATATGGGAAATTTGGTTGCCATGTATACCTGTATATACACGTATTTTCCTGTTGGAAAAAAAAGATTACAAAAAAAAAAGAAAAAAAAAAAGACGCTTCACCGCATCGATTACGAAGCCGACCAATGACCAGAAGCCCGAGACCTTTATTGACCTAACGGACGCTTCAACAATCGATGGTGAAACCAAGGAACTGCCGGTGGGAACAACGAACTTTCAACGAGCTTGTTATGAACTTGACGCGCGCCAGGCCAAGTTGGCTGTGATTCGCTCTGGGTGCTTGAGACCAGAATTTAAATCCGGAAGCTTGGACTAAAAATAGTGACTCTATTGTTCTGCTTAGCGAGAAATATTTCGGCCAGGTGTATGTTTTGACAGATAAAATCTTGAGTTCAGTGAGTGAGCTTTGAAACAAGTTGGTGTTTTTTAAGTTAAATAAATCAGTCTGTTTCTAATTGTGAAAAATTGAGTGCACCCAGTACACCCAGTTTGGTGTACGTTACAATATCTTCTGAATGTTTTTCTCAAATATAAATAATCACAGTTTTACATAAAACTAACTTGGTGTAAAGTTGATGTTGTTATAAAACATCCCTTAAAATATTTCTTTCAGAAAGATACCGTACATTAATCAATTAGTAATAGACAGATGAGTTTTAAGAGCAAAATCCTAATCGCAGATTAAGCAGATATTATTACGCAGATACCATTTCAACAACAAACTGGGAAGAAGAAAACAGAAAGACGGTTTACCAATTTTTGTTATGATTGGGGAATGTTAGATATTTGGACAAACATGACCTACCCCCCCCCCCCCCCACACACACACACACACACCCGCCTTCCGATAAAACCCAACATTTTGTAATTTCTGTTTAGTTTGAGTAATGATTTTACTTAAAGTAAGACTTGGAAAGTGATAATAGAGTAGGTTTGTGGCAGCACCATGTAATAATCTCACTTGAGTTGTGTAGTTCTGAGTAACTCGACGTTTCGGTCAGTGTGCTCTGACCGTCTTCAATATTTTTTTACATTTGTTTTTAAATACGCGAAAAATAATGTGAATTTCGATGTTGTTTGTTTCAATTTAAGTTTGGTGTTGTACACTATTGTGGGCACAAGAAGATTTAAATAAAATTAGGCCTAAATAAACTGATGGGGATGTATGTATACTACAAATGTGTGCTCTGAGTAGGTTTTTTAAGGAGGCAATAATTATTGGGGGACATTGCAATAACCGTTCTCCAACATAAACATTGAGGTACATGTCCCCCAGTCAGATCACTGCTCATTGCGATTACTCGTCTTTGTCTTGGACAAATGAAGCAAAAATCCCGTCTACTTTTTGCATGAGTTCATTTGGCGTTCCATACTCTGCTACCTTGCCATTGTCAAGAACCAGGATTTCATCTGAATTCATTATTGTCGCAATGCGATGCTGATGGAAAATAGAAATACAAAACATTACATACAAAAGTACAGTGCACTCAATAAAAATAATGTTCCCCTTCATCTTTTGAATATTTTGCTTCACTGTATTTCCACAAGGATTCGGATTAATGATCAGATAAACAGCCCCATAACTGATGAACAATGATAATAAATCTAGCTGAAATTAATCACCACCTACCGCTATTGTCAGCACGGTACGTTCAGCAAAGGCCGTTGTTACAACCTTCTGGAGTAGCTTATCCTGTAAATGAGAATCGAAACAAATTAATGTACATCATAGAAACATGCGGTCACGGCTTTGTTCAAAATTTCAAAGACAAAAGTACGTTAAGACTTGATTTCATTTCATTTAATTTCATTTTCTTTCATTTTATGAAATTCAATGCGTTAGTGTTATTGCATCCCCCTTCATTTAGCCCAACCCCAAGCGACCATCGATAAAATATTCGCTAAAATTATCTTACCGTCTCCAAGTCGATTGACGCAGTGGCTTCGTCCATGATGAGGATGCGAGACTTGCGCAGGAAGGCACGGGCCAGACAGAACAGCTGCCGCTGACCAACGCTGAAATTCTCACCACCCTCGGTTATCATAGAATCTATAGGAACATATTAACTCTGGCTAATCAACAATTACATTTTTATGTCATAATTTTTTTTAAATTGAGTTCAATAGGCAGCAACCACAAGTAGAATTTATATTGATCTCCAACTCTCCTCAGTCCCAAGTGTATAGAACAAGAACAAGACGCCGTTTGTGAGGATGTGTTTTGTGACAATAACCATGCGATAAATATAAATGCAGAAGGCTTCCCTATCACCAATTTAATTGCAATTCCATATTTCTGTAATTGTAATGAATAATTCAAGAACTTCAGTCCAAAATGTACGCAGACAGATCATATTCATCACCATTTCGTTTTAATAACACAACACTAAAACAAATGTGCAGCGCAGGTGATGTCATATGCCCTTGTTGAGGTCACATAAAGTCTCAGATTGACTCACCCAGTCCTTCACCTAATGCTGAGACAACCTCTTTAAGTTGAGAGATTTCCAAAGCACGCCAGAGATCTTCGTCATTGCTAATTTGGCTAACTGGGTCTAGGTTTTTTCTGTTGGGGAATGCAGTCAAAGACAACCCTAAATTGTAAATTACTCTTCCACGTCTGTGTGTTAGTATCTTTATTTTTCTATAGAAGACTTTGTTATTTTGTATAAATAATTGTTTTAATTGTTTTAATTCTTTTTTGTAGGTTGTGGTGGCAATTTGAGAAAAATTGTGTTATATTTTTGGTGTTAATGTATATATTCTAATGAGAAACAATTAATTGCTTTAAATTTAAATGTTTTACCTTATTGTTCCTGTAAAAAGGACAGGATCCTGTGGGATAATACTAACTGTACTCCTTAGGGTTGTCAGGGGAACCGAGTTAATATCAATGCCATCAATTAAGATACGACCTGTTACAGTACAAAACACATTTTTAATTACAAAACCAAATTAATACTGTGACAAAACTCGACTTTCCAAACATCTTGAATTTGTTGATGCTTTCTTCTTAATACTATGTGTCTGACTGGATTTTAGAGTTGGTTTTATTTTAGATTTAAGATGACTTACTGGTTGTAGGACTATGTTTGATGACTCTTAGCCTGTTACATCACGCACTCTTACAATATCACACACTCTTCCAATATTGATTAAAGTAAAAAGTACTAATACTTAATTCCTACTCGTAACAAAGGTTCAAGCTTGATGTTTGCTTAAGAACATGTAATTCATTGTTGTTTTTTTGTTTGTTTGCCATTTTAGTCCTTTGTCTTGTTTCTGTCTACATTTGTCTGTCAATGGGTTAGGGAACAAAAGCCTCACTTCATCCAAACCTAAATGGTGTCTTGCTGGATAGCATCAAAAGTGAAATTGAATGGTCGGTCAATTGTTTTATTTAATTGTTTGTTTGGACCTACCTTTGTATATCTCTATAACACGAAGCAAAGCAAGAGTAAGTGACGATTTCCCAGCCCCTGTACGTCCACATATGCCAATCTAAAAAAAAATACATAAAGACGGTCAAGTTCAAACGAAAACAATCTGTTAAAAGGGACAATGTCATCATTATCAGTGCAGTCTTTCGACAGGGCATGGAATTTCATTATAATACAGCCAATGACTCATTATTTATGCAGCGGACACGGTAATAATGATGTTATTGTTATCTAGGCCTGCGCGCGCTCTTGAGCTATTATTTTCAGTCACCGAGTTCATTCTGATCATGGGCAGATCCAGAACATTTTTTAGGGGGGCTGAGAATCAAAAACAATTATTTTTCAGTACCGCCACTTCCTATGCGCAACGGTTAGTACAGTACTAAGTAGGTCACCTCCTTTATATGTTTATCCCGCACACTGTGGGAATGGGAGTGCGTTCTCCACTCCCCTCTCTCTCTCTCTTTTTCTCTCCCTTTTTTTAATTTTTTATTTTTTAATTTTTTTAAACGATTTTAGGGGTGGGCTACAGCCCCCTTAGCCCCCCCCCCCCTGGATCCGCCAATGCTGATGCTGATCTGATCGTGGTGATATTGTTCCTTTAATATAAAGCCAATTATAAATTCCCGAGATCGAATGATAACGTTACACTCACATTGTTATGCATGTGTCTCATTATCAGTGGCAATAAATCCGTGTCGAAAAGTGTGCAAGGACTTACAACAAAAGGGACAATATAACCCTGGTTGCTATCCCAGTGGAGAACAATACGTCCCCGTTTGCTGTCACAATAGAGGGGAACAATAGGAGGTTCTGGGTTTACACTATAAACAAAGCTGTGTGTGTGTGTGTGGGTGTGCTCTTACTTTTGCTACCTTGTGGAGTCCTATAACAAAAGGGAAAGGCAAGAACAATTGGTCTCCACAGGGGAATTCTAAAGGACTCCGTGCTCCACAAGGAAATTTGTGTACAAACCCTATGAGAAATTGTTAAGTACAGGAACAAAGGAAAGAACAATAGAGGTCTCCACAAGGATGCAAAAATGAGAATGGGTGTGTGTGTGTGTGTGTGAGGGGGTATATTGAAATTTATGTGTATAATGTACAGCGAAGTACTACAGCACACAACTAATCAGAATCCCACGGCAATAATAAAGATGGCACGCAAGACAAAGAAACAAACAGATACTTCAACCAAACACAGTTTCCCCTTTTTTAATTGTTTTGAAAAATTATAGGGGGAGGGACGATCCTATGGACCATCTTCTCAGGCCAAAAAGTGGGGGGATATATCCCCCATCCCACTGGGATTTACGCCCGTGCTCATTATGATAATATTAATAATATACCTTTTGACCTGCGTTAAACGTTACTGTAATGTCACGCAGAACAGGGTCGGTGTCATGGGCGTACCGAACTGACACGTGTTCTAGCTGCACTTTACCGTACTGTGGCCACTCTTCAGGCGGATCCTTGCCTGAAAATATGACATTAAAAAGAAAATACAAAATCTTAAATAATTATCTCTTTTTTTAACGCCTCTCACATTAGTATTCTGTACTATTATGTACTTATTGTTTATGTTTATATCTTATCTTACAACTTATTTTCTTTTCCTCTATCTTCTTTTTTAACACAGATATGTAAATATCTCTAATACTTTATACAATTTATTGGACACACTTTTAAGAACTGGTTTAAATTCAAAGTTTGTTTCAAGTCCATACCGTCATAAGTCTCGTTTTCGACATTTGTGTAGTACTTGATACGTTCCACCGCATTCATTTGCATCTCCAAATCCGCCACTGTTCGCACGTAGAAATTCAAGAATCCGGCAATCTGTAAATGCAAGTTAAATTGCTCTTTTGAGTAACATTTCTAATATGAAGAAACGGTAAACAGTTAGGCCTACTGTAACTGAAAAACAAACTGAGTTTAATTAACTGTAGGCCTACCGTATATGAACATAGGCTTACCTGTAACGTGTACGTGACTGCTAGTCCTACAAGACTCGGGTCTAAATCCATAGTTAACGCACCAACCAGTGTCGTCATACCAGCTAGAAGGACTATCAGTGCACCAATAAAATCCTGTCGTTGTAAATATACAAATAAACATGCTAAAAGTTAAATTTAAGTGTTACAACTTTTAGCAATTTGTATTTGAGCTAATTTTTATATTTTTGAGTTATTTGTCCTTTCTATTTCATTTATAATCTAACACTTAACACATTTCTGTGGATATTTTGTTTCTGCTGTAGAGGCTTAAACACTTACCAATCTTATAGCAAGCCATCGATTGACGACCTGTAGGTACAGGAAGGCAGATAGATTGGCATTAATCCTATCAATGACAGTCTTGTAGAAACGATTACCTGCCCTATATGAAAACAAAAAGGCAGTATCCAAGGTTTAAAAACAAATCAAATTTTGGGAAATGTTGGCAAAAGTGCTTCATTGGGTATGCTTATTTTCTTTGTTTGAATCACACAGTAAACGACCACTCTGCGAAAGTCATGAGAACAGTGTTGAAAGTGTTCACAATATTTACAGAAAACACTGTCGTCTGGCAACATTAAAAATTAAAAAAATTAAAATAAAAATTTGAAAATGAGAACACAATAGACAGATATGCAATTCTGTATCATATTCAAAGCAAAACCAAGACAATTATTATTTTGTGGTATTAAAAAATATTACCGGAAGGCTCGAATTGTTGTAAGTCCTCCGATGCTTTCAGAGAAATAAGCGAACACAGGTGATTTGCTGACGCTGTCCAGTCGCTGAAGCTCTCTGTAACAACAAAATAAAAAATAACAAAATAAAACAAACCAATAAGGTCATTCATTGGAAACGGCACTATAGGAGACCCAATTAAAGCAGTATACACTATTGATAATATTGTCTGTAAATGAATCAACACTTTATGAAAATCAAGAGATATGTATAGAAACCAGCCTGGAAATAACAACCAGTCAGAATAACTTCTCATGATGTTTGTTACTGTAACCATTTGAAACATTTCGCTTTTAGATAATATTTTGCTCGATTTTGATGATAAATAGGATCCGGAGACCTACGCCAGTTGTTCTTAAACTATAGTTGGTACCTGTGGAGATGGAAAAAAAAGCCTTTTTCTATCAGAAATACCAACACAAGTCTGCCCAAACCCCTTGGTTGAAGAGACTGTCCTTCCTCCCTCGCCATAGCAAGAAACCAGGGGGTGACGAAGTTACCTTGACGTCGCCAAAAAGTATCTCTGCAGGAAGTAGTACCCAATGGCAATAGGTACAAAGAAAGCAATAAAGACGGGCATGACAATAGCGTTGACGATCACAGCAGAAACCACTTTCAAGAAACTATTCGCCAACATGTTGATTGTTGGTGCCAGCCTCTGAAAGAAAGAACAATAACGCAAACAATATTTGAAAGTCTCAAATGATCAATTATAAATTAGTGGAGCAATATGCCCACACTATATTTGGTAGTATCACATATAGTATCACATGGTGGTTATATTCCAATGTAAACATATAGCCTACATCCTTATGTTGGAAAATATTTGATTCCAATACTTAGTGTAATTAACTTACCACATCAATAAGTTGTACGTCATTCGAAAATCGATTTAGAACTCGACCAATGGGGGTTGTATCGAAAAATCTGTCACACAAAAATTGCCACAAACGTATTTAGTGCATTGTATTCATGGTTGCAATGTTATACCAAATCGGTAATTCTTTTGAAACGTTTGAAAGTTTAACAAGCGCCGGCGTCGAATATTTGAAGCTTTATACACTGCAAAAACTGGAATATTAAAAACTATACCAGCGGTGTTCAGATTGGGTAACTCACCCAATATTATAAATAATAATCCCTTCTGTAACTGCAAGGGTCAAAATCAGTCAAAATATGGATATACTTGCCAAGGAATATCTAGTGCGCTTATCTAGTGTACAACCTTAATACGAGTAAGTACATTTACAGGTTGACTGTTTTTGACTGGTAAAAGCATTGTCTTGTATTGATGGTCAAATGACAGTACAAACCAGTCAAAAATGCCCCTGTGTGCACATTTGGGTCAACAGTCAGAACAGGCAGTTAACTGGTTTTGACCACTGTAGCAACTTGCCACTAAAGTTCAGCTAAAGTAGGAGGGATATATATGGCAATATAAAGTTTATTCTATTGTCTTATTTTATCACCCCACATAGTGTTTTTGCAGGGAAAGGCAATAAAGGACCCAAATTGAATACCCTATTCTGGAAAGTACATGGAAAAGGTTGCCACATTCTTAAAACTAGTGTTGAACCAACCTTTTAAGAGTTCGGTGAGTGACAACACTTTATAAAGTTAAATTCAACTCAAAGAAAGTGTTGAATTAACACGGAGTCAAGTTAACTCTACCTTTATCAATGTTAATTCAACACTTTTAAAAGTTAAATCCAACTTTATAAAGAGTTGTCACTGACCGAACTCTTTAAAATGTTGATTCAACACTTTAGTTTTAAGAGTGCACCCTGATACCATGCAAAAACTTGGATGTTTAACACCAGTGGTTAAAACGTTGGTGTTCATATTTGGCAAAGCCCAGGATAAAGACCAACGGGTGAAGTTGTTAACACCATAGTTTTTGCAGTGCATCACTGTTCCGATCAGAGTGAGATTACACTCATTAACATCAGAAACTGGAAGATCAATCTCACCTCAAAGGCACTCTGATGATGTTACGAAGTATGTTTTGATGTAGCCGTTTCGCAGCTCTTATAATTGCCCAGATCAGGCCAGCAGATGCGAGCACTCTGCCGATCAACTGTCCGACTGACAAGCCGACATAGCCAGCGAAATATTCATTGAACTGTGAATCATTTTCCGTCTGTAATGACATGAAGAAATGTTAATTTTATTAATTTATTCAAACCCCATTTATTAATAAAACTATGGTGGTATTCAAACTAAATCCATGCCGTATGGAAACCAAATTTGGAATAGATTCTGTGTTTAAGGTTATAAATTCATGTTCTCGACCTCACATCACCCTTTGTGAATCATATTCCGTCTGTAATGATAAGATGGAATGGTAACGGTTTGTTTCAATTAATTAAAACCCATATTTTATCAGTAGTCAGAAAGGTTAACACTGGAATAAAAATTACGATGATATAGTCACTAAATCCATGCCCTAGTGAAACTAAATTTGAAATTTGAAACTTCAGTTATATAAACCTTATCTTACATCGTTGACACTCAGACCAGCCTCGGACCAAGCAGAAAGCCAAAAATTTGTCCCAATGGAGAATCCTGTGCTGACCACAGCAAAGATACAACCGAGAAGAAGTATAAACCAGCCGGCATTCTTGGCATAGTAGAGATACACAGTGTAAGACACTGAGCCTCGTTCGATTTCTTCCTTCTCCATGAGAGCTCCAGAAGCATTGGTGTCCGTTTCTGTTTCTGTAATTGGTTTAAAACAAAGCAATCTGTGAAAGTATTTTCAGATAATTTATAACTAAATCCAGGGAAAATTGGTAATGTTGGCAAGACTGCTTTTACGAGTTTGCTTACTCTCTTACAAATTAAGATACACGTTAAACAACTAACATGTGAAATGGTGTTAGCTAACTCAATGCGTTTATATCTAATTAGGAATTAGTTATGAACAAAATGATGAAAAATCACTTCTTAACCATCAGATATGTTTATAATAAGTTTAAAATCTGGTTATTACATAATTATGTACGCTGTCCCCTAACAATTTCACGTAAAATTTACGGTAAAACGTAGTGCAGCGAGTTGCCAGCGTTTCACCGTTATTTTTTACGGTTTAAACCGTAAATGGATTAAAATGTTACCGTAATTTTTACGGGACCGTGTTTTCATAACTGGAAATGAATCTACGGTTAACGTATTATTCACGGTATTTAAGCAGTTAAGGTTGAAACGTCCACAGGATGCTGCATTTACTATGGAATGGATCTGTAATTATTGGTGGTTAATTAATCAATGCAATTGTTTATTGTACACAATGTTTTTCTCTTACCTACACGTACCCGGTACGTGTAGTCTGGTTCCTTTTTCAACCACCCTTCTCCAGTCACTAATGTGGAGAACATGTATCCTTTATAATTATATACTGTCTTTTCAAATCTGTTTTAGTCATTGTGGCATGCAATTATAATCTATATTTCAATATTTCATAAAATTAACAGTAAATATTTGAAAATGGCCTAAAATCACCCATTTTCACATTATTTAAACCTTGGAAATGATTCGAGCACAAAGGTAGGCCAAATTAAGGTCAGATCATTTACATAGTGGATATATCACAGAGTGCAATGGGAGCGGCCGTAATACGGGTTTCGGCCGTAAAACACTGAGAAAGGGATGATTACGGTAATTCACCGTAGAATTTACACACTTTCCGCCGTAAAATTACGGAATTTTTTTTCAGTGTATCCTTCCTTTGAAAATCGCAAATATTTACTTTTCGATAGCTGCCTCGACAGAATTACAGTCTTAACTTGTTGCTGAAGACGAGTTCTTTCCTCCTTTGTCGTCTCTGATTCTTGACCAGACAACTCAGCCTCTGCCTCCGATTCACTGGCTAGTTTGACCGCCTTGTTGTACTCACTGTACATATCAGGGTCTGCGGCGATGATGTCATCTAAGGTCCCTTGGGCGGCTATCCTGCCGTCCTTCATCTCGATAATCTGAAACAGATTGTGTCCAAAATTAAACAAGGATGTGTTCATTTTGTTTTTAGTAGTGTCTGTATAATGTCCATATTCATTAACTGCATAGTAATTTTGAAACATTTTGAAAACTGTTTTACTATAATTGTTTGTCTTTATCATATCACGGCACAACATATCTATTGAAATCCCTTGAATGGTACGCCCGAGCGCGATTTATTTTTCTGCAGTACACTTCGTCAACTTACATGTATACTAAAAACGAATTTTTTACTTTATTTTCCTTAAAAAAATCCGTCACAACCGGGAATTACTTTTATATAGAAAGGCTTTGCTGCTGAAATAATTTTGTAGTTAAGAAATGTCTAAAAAGCTATAATCTTTTAATGAAAATGTTGAAAAACTTATTCTTGAACTCGGTACCTTCTACTTGTAAAGCGAGCGTTCCCCTGATGGGACCAGTCTTATAGCCTGGTCCCCTTTTATCATATTATGATCTACAGACAGGCTCCGACCGTACGATTCGTGGGATTTTATTTGATACGTTGAACTGAAAATCTGACGTCACGCTTCGAGGCTCACGAGCAAGCTACCAACCAAGATCAAAGTTGAATCTCCCCCAAACCAAGCGTAATCGATCACAAACTTCGGGTCACGTTTGGTCAGAACAATGACGTCATCACAGCACAAGCCCAAAAATGTTTCTGGTCAGGATAGCAAAAATGCGCCCCAGGCTAGATGAACGTAGAGATTTAACTGTACATTTTGTAACTATTTACAACAGGAAACGACAATAGAATTGTTATATATTACTTACTGTGCATTGGACAAACAATACATAATGACTTTGGTGTGGTGTGCTGACGGGAAACGCAGGTGGAAAACAGTTGTTACTGGAGGTTGTAATACCGGTTTTTGTTCACTTACCAAGTCTGCTCTGTTAAGATACTGAAGCTGATGCGTGACCAAAATTACAGTCTGTCGGTGTTTTACAAGCCATTTCATTATACCCTCTTCAAAAAGATGGCGGCCAACATGGACATCAAGGGCTGACAGTGGGTCATCCTGAGTGAAAATCGGGTTGATAAAACCCTTTTCGTCAATCAGTAGTATGATTTTTTAACTCATATTTTAATTAAAATTTACATTGAAAAGTTTGTTATCTACATTTAGGGCCTACATTTAATCATTTGATTGTTAATGTTATTCCTGGAGCGTTAGATAACTAATTGGTGCCTACCAAAATAATAACATCTCTTCCTGAGTACATGGTTCTTGCCACGCTGATTCGCTGTTTCTGTCCTCCGCTCAGATTGATACCTTTCTCTCCAATCTCAGTCTCGTCTCCGGCAGGTAAGATATCTATGTCTGGTTTCAGTGCACAGGCGTCTATGACACGTTTGTATCTGAATAAGACGTTTATAAATAGGTTATATATGATTGATTTAAACAATCCAACTTGGAGCTCGCAGGGACCGGTGCCTAGACTAGCTGAAATTAAATTAACTGAAGCGGGACTTGAACCTGCGACACATGACGGACATGCTCATTGGCGGATCCGGGGGTGGGGGGGGGGGGCTAAGGGGGCTGTAGCCGGCCCCCCCTAAAATCGTTAAAATAAAAAATTAAAAAAAACAGAATCAGATACAAACGGTAAGGTATTCCCCCTCATGTTTCCCCTCATTTCCCCCTCACTGTGCTTTGTTTTCCTCTCCCTTTGATTATTTCATTGTAATTTTTGTAGTACTGAAAAATCGTTCTTGATTCTCAGCCCCCCCTAAAAAATATTCTGGATCCGCCCATGATGCTGGCACGCTTTCAACTACGTGGTCTCCTAATCCTCAGCATCTTTGTTCTTTGGGCAATCATAGTCAATATACCATACATTCAATTAATGAGTCTTACTGCAAAACATTAAATTAAAAAAAATTAAATAAAAATGTTCCACAATGCTCTATATTATCATTTATTTATATATTTATTTTAATTTAATTTTTAGCCTGCAAGGAGTTCATTATTTATTCATTATTATTATTATTATTTATTTATTTTTTATTATTATTATTATTATTTTTCTTCTTTTTCTTTGGGGGAGGGGGGGGGGGAATCACGAAATCAGGCAACCGCGCAGCTCGAAGCTATTTCCATCCATTGTTTACATTTTTCGAATTACAATGCGAATCTACTATGTCCAGGGCATAGCTTTGTCGTGTGGCCTATTTCCCGCCCACGGCGGGTCATGCAACCTTTACAAATCATGATGCTCTAACACCGTTGTACCAAAATTAACCTGAGTGACGAATTACTTTAAATCCATCTCTTTTAATAAGGCCAAACAAAAAATTGTTGAGTTGCCCTCCAGTGAAAATATTTGAAGGGGTCGGTCGGTCGGGATTGTTTTTTTTTTTGTTTTTTTCCTCCTTGACTGTCATTTTAAGATTGAAATGCATTGGAACTTAAACCACATACCATGTTTTTCATTTGTATACCTATCAGCAAGGAATTTTGCTTCAGAATAAAAGTATCCCAAGCATTTTTGTTGTACTTTTCGCTGTGATTGACACAGCAAATTCATCCATATTGCGTGCAATGCTCAACATGCAACATGTGAGTGGCCATTCGATTTGAAAACGTGTAGATCGAGTCGCAATCGTTGACACATGTACAGTACAGTGCGGGGAGCCAGTGCACAACGTGTGAGGGCCATTTGATTTGAAAACGTGTAGATTGAGTCGCAATCATTGACATACAAACTGTGCGCGAAGCCAGTGGAAAACATGTGAGGGCCGGGGCCATTCGATTTGAAAACATGTAGATTGAGTCTTGGGTACCGGTAAATTTACCGGTAAAAAAGTGGAAAATTTCACAAATCAAACGTATTATGTTTTATACAAAGAAAATTGGTAAGTTTCGTTAATAAATAGGCCTATGAATGACGGGGAAAAAAAAAAAAAAAAAAAAAAAACCGACCCGAGATTTCAGCACTTTTGGGTCGGTCGGTCATGTGGAGGGCAACTCAACATCTTTTTTTTTTTGCCTAATCAAATGCGTTCTCAATTAAAAAATTCTCAATGGCGATCAATTAATAATGATGACATTTTCAGTAGTTTGCTTATTTAAAACAAAAACGGAGTGTAACTACTTGATAACCTTTTAGATTCCAATGGCTCAGAGAAGAGTATATTTTCTTGCAGAGTTGTATTAAGCAGCCACGGCTTCTGAGCAGCAAAGGCTATCTGGTTCTTATCCCTGGAAGATTAAACAAAAAAGAAAACCGTCTGTTAACTTGAAGATAAACTTCGTTTTTTTTTTTTACTATATCACAGGCTAAGCAAAATCGGTACTAGCTTGTTGGCATTTTATTTTTTAGAAAGGTCACTACCTTTCAATTGAGATACAGCCAAAATTGGTCTACAGCCAAAATGCTTCCGAAACAAATGAAGTCAAACTTGACTAATTATGGGTCACTGAGAATGGAAATGATGCTTAAAATTGTTGATTGGCTCTAGTTTTGAAGATCTACATGTACATGTGTACACGTATGGGAATAGCGTATGATAATTAATGATTAAAAATCTGCTATGTACACCATATACATAGTACGTAAAATGTAAAAACTTAAATATCTTGGAAACAGTAGCCAATCAGCACATCAAAATCCATAATAAATAGCACATTTTATCTCCGAAAGAGACAACTTTAAAAAAATTGTTGACCAGTGTAATTAATCCTTAACATGGCATCATAAAATAATGTGTTAGCGTAAGGCTAACTCTTTATCGATGCTTGAGACGATAATTTTTTATGACTCATTTAAAAACGTTCTTCAAGACAAAAAGTAACATACTAATATAAATATATATCCGATAATAGAATTCACAAAAGTATAGGGCATTATCTTTAATAATAATTATACCAAAATGAAACAAACTTCAAAAAATACAAAAGTACAAAACCATGCCAAAAAAAATGGATGAGAAAAACAAATAATTGATAACTAACTTACCTGACTTGAACCGTTCCAGATAATGTTGTCATTTCACCCAAGATGGCGGACAGCAAAGACGATTTACCTGTACCAACTTGGCCAGTGACAATCGTCAGTTTTCCTGGGAAATAAATTAACTTCATTCATTTAGGGTTAAGTTAAAAAGTAACAATGTTCGACTAATTTTGCAATGCGGTTCATTGTATAGACCGAAAGTAGTAAGCAATAAAAGATGCTTTAAAATAATATCATCGAATAAATTGGGTTTTAACAATAACAACTTAATATACAGCTTAGATTGATATTATGTGAAAATACATACCTTCTGGTATTTCGACATTGATATCTGATAGCACTATCGTATCCTGCTCGGGGTCCCATAGAAAACTGCCATTTGATATCTTCAAATAATAATAATAATAATAATAATTGCTTATAGGGGCGGAGGCAGTTTAACAACTGCCTTGTTCTGGACTAGTTACCCCTCCCAGTCCTATTCGCACCGTGAAGAGGCTGGTTATTAACTTGTCTTGTTTCGGTGCGAGGGGCTGGTTTCTTCAGTGTTGAGTCGTTGTAACAACTTAATGACTGAGTAGCCCCCACCTTGGAGTGGCCATTGGCCTTGTGTGGGGCGAATTGCATAAAAAAAAAAAAAAAATTCAGACAAAGTTATTTAGGCCTATATATTGATACCAACCTCAGGTTTAACCTAAACCTAGTAAGTTTATAGGCAACAATTCAACTGGTATGTTTGTTTGAAATTACCAACTTTTACCATTAAATACCGTACTATACCATTTTTTATTTTGTGTGTGTGTGTGTTTTTTTTTCACTATTTCAACTATGATTGTTGGCAGTTTCAATTACAATCTGACGGTTTACGTTTTCTTATCGTTTCGGTTTGCGGTAACACCATGCGTTTATCTCAACTATCAAGAAGCTGAGGTACTGGTTCTGAAAAGAACCTTGTCGCACAACTCGTATCTCAACTGTCGCTAAGTGAGAATAGTTCAAGGGGGAACCAATGTCGGGCAACTCGTTTTTCTCTGTTATTGCTAAGTGAGAAATATGGTTCAGGGAGAACTATGGGGACTTCACGGGTTAATATGGTTCAGGGAGAACCAGGGGGACTTCACGGGTTATTTTCTACGTTTCGATTAGCCTGCTCTATAATCTTCGTCAGGAAAATGAAGAGGTTTGGACATGCAGCTCCTTAAGTAGTATTTTATTTATATATTTTTCTTATTTATACGTTTTCTTATTTTATATATTTCAAAAGGCACGATTTAACAGTTGTCGGAGCCCGCCATTAAATTTATTTTGAAATATAATTATTGTAAAAAAAAAACATTTTTCTTGAAATTTATAATTTTAAAATATTTCTTTGCCTTTCTACACAGAAAATAGTAAATCATTGGGCATCAAAAATGAGAATCATGCTTCCTTAAATTTATAATAACTTATACTACGAGCATAATGTTATTCGGTCCATAACGTAATGTATAGCACTGTTTATAGGATTGCTTTTGGGATTTCAAAACTGTAATATTTTGCTCGTGCTACGGGAAGTTATGTGTTACACGTGTTACTTTAGTTAATGTTGTGATCAGAAAATTCCATACATCATTTTTAGCAGTGAAATTTGGATTTACAATGGCAAATCACCATCAGGTTCCGTTACCTAACAAAAGGCTGGCTGCAAGGAATATCCATCTCCCTCTGTCAAGTAAGTGCAAAGAGGACCTTAAACCATCTTATTAAGTTTTGTATTTTTAAATTTAATAACTTGGTTAAAAATTCATATTAACGATTCATGTTATTGTTTTACCTTCACGGCAACGCCATGTTTCAATCGTTTTGTTGAGCCATTCTGTACCTGGTGTCTAGGACCGGTGGATCCATATCTATGATTTCCGTTACCTTTGACAATCAAAGATTTAATCACAAATTAATTTGTATGATCATAAATGATAAAACTCTCGAACAGGTGACATGGATTATATAATTAAGAAAGGACTGTGCATTTAGAAGATATAAGTACATAAACATTTTAGAGATTTACATGGCAGGTTTGAATCAAGGATGCATAATGGCGCCTGCCCCTATTCGACCATCTGGATCCGCCATTGACCAACTTCGTTGTATCACTCATTGAAAGAAGCAGTCCCCATAATGATGAGCAAGAGTGTGTATTTATATTTCAGTGAACTTTATGTTTCAGTGAACGGAGGGAGAGAAAATGTCATCACGCACCAAGTAAGTTGGACTTCTCTGTATTCATTTCATCGTCTAATTCACTTGCACTGCTGCCGATCATAACAAGCTCTGGTTTCTTAAAGCTGACCATTCCATCAACCTACAAACGGCATGAAAGAAGACAAACTGTTCAGGCGGTTAATATATGTGCACAATAGAAATATTAATCTCATCCAATATATTAATCAGCATGCAAACATATTATTTTCAAAGAAAGTATTTGATTTTGTTGGATCTAAATATATATAACCGTGAATTTGCAAGTTAATTATTTTAACTAATCTCATCAATTTGCTGTCACTTTGTGAACTGAATTTAAATCTTTTTCATTACAACAAATAGTTGATTGATTCATACCGATCCTGTCTGGTATCCTACACCATTCTGTTGATCGCTACTTGCGTTGGTCCTATCTTCAACCTCTGGTGCTGCCAAAAATTTCTGTACTCGTTTAGAGCTTACGATACCGTTAATGAAATACAACAGACTCATCGGTAGCATCATCAATGGCATCGCCAATGAGTTGAAGAGAGCCAACGATGAAAAAGTCACATCTGGTGTTAATGGTTTACCGGTGAGGGCGGTGTAGGTACCAAAACCCTAAACAATAACATAACAAATTTGAGTGGAAAATACATTTTTTACCATTTAAACGGTACATAACTATAGGCCTATATTAATCGTCACTTTTCCGTAATGGTCGATAACAACTAATGATCGTGGAGACCAAACTAATAATTTTATTCGAACGGGTTTATCTGTTTTACAATTGATAAACAAAATAATAATGGAAAAATAACGCAAACAAATACGTCTCGGGAGATGCGCAATACAAAGAAAAACAAGAGTTACTTCAGGAGATATGAGTTTTCATAAGATATAATTAAAATAGCATATAACGTGCTATACTGAATACATTAACTTCCGGTTCAGTCATCCCATATAATTTTAAATTCTTCCAACCGTAAGTTCCGGTTCAATCATGTGACGTCATTCATACTTCATAAAATATTTCCTCATAATATGGGTGTCATTTGTGCCAAATTTGTCTCGGGAGATGCGCAATACAAAGAAAACTTAAATAGCACAAGATAAACAGCATACAACAGGTTAGAATAGGAAGTAGATAAGATGAAATCTAGAATGTTAGTGAAGGGAAAAATAGGTAAAAGTCAAACCAGCATTATCCCACTGGTCATAAACCAAACTTACCACAATTGTCACAAGAACTGGAGTGGTAATCGTCAAAAGTACTGGGAAGAAATATCATAACAGATTAATTATATTAAATGAAATACAATGTAAGGTCAGAGTAAAAGGGTCTAGGAGTCATATTACACTCAAAAACGTCATGGCCGAGCGGTCTAGCGCACCGAACTCAAGTTCTGGTGTTGCCAGCAGCAGGGTGTGGGTTCGAGCCCCGGTCGTGACACTTGTGTCCTTGAGCAAGGTACTTAACCATAATTGCTTCGTCCTTCGGATGGGACGTAAAGCCGTAGGTCCCGTGTGTTGTGTAATGCACGTAAAAAAAGAAGAATGCGCCTTGAGCACCACTTAGTTGGTGGATACGTGCGCTATATAAGTCCACACATTATTATTATTATTATTATTATGTACAACTTAGTTGATTCAAGGTCTGTCCTCCCCAGGCGCACCTGAGAGTTTGAATTCCTAAGAAAAACACAAGGGCGTGTAATAATGTATGCCTCGAGTGCCCCCAAAAATTATTTGTGCACCCAAGTGCACCCACCCAACCTTACGGATCCGGTTTGTGGGGTACCACCATTGTCCAATTATCCATTTTCTTTAGAATTTCTTTTGTGGGGTACACGGAAACAAAGAGAAACTTGCGGGGTACCATTGTCACCATTGTGTCAGTACCCACAAGTGGCCTCCTGTGCGCCCTACTGAACCAACTCCGGGTACGCCGATTAGCCTATTTATTCTGAACTCTCTTGGTTGACGTAGGTCTATACAGGGTCATTATAACATATGTTGGACTGGTCTCTTTTACACCTGAAGGTTTTTCCATAATTAACATTTAAAAAAAACTATTATTGAAGTATTTGTGTAAATTTCGATGACTTAAAGTAAGTTCTTTATTGTAATGCACATTTCATAAGCGAACAGTGAGCTTGGGAGTCTTAAGTTACTGTATGTTGTTGTCCTCTTTCGGCTGCTCCCGTTAGGGGAGCAGCAGCGGATCATGATCCGCATATTTGACTTTGGCATATAGGTTTTACGCCGGATGCCCTTCCTGACGCAACCCTCCCATTTATCCGGGCTTGGGACTGGCACTAAGCATGCACTGGCTTGTACATCCCCAGTGGCTGGGTTCAATTCGGCCTTCGCAGCAATTATGGTAAAGCGTCTTGCTCAAGGACACAAGCACCATGGTCGCGGCAAGGCTTCGAACCTACACACTCTGACGACTCGGCCATCAGAACACAAATCCGATGCACTAAACCGCTCGACCATGGCACCCCACCTTAAGTTACTGTATGTATACATGTAAAAGTAGCAATATATGTTGTTGTCTATATTGTTATATCGGGGGTAAAAAAATATCTCTTTAAAAAAATATGATTTTATTTGTCTGCTTCAGCAAGTATATACTATTTACGTTGCCAACCTTGTTCCTCTTTTACATAGTAAATATTGCCTTTCAATGAAATACGGTCTTTTAGATATTATTTTCTGTGCATTTGGAACGAGGAATGCGATTACCTGTTGACACAAACCCAACATCAATCCTGATCAAGTAAAAGAGTTCTTTTGCTCTGATGACCTCGATGGCTTTACAGTACAATTCCTCCCATGCGTACAGCTTCAGTAGTTTTATCCCTTGGAGTAACTCGTTCGTTTTCTTGAGGCGTTCGTCAGCGTAGCGCTATAATAACATATACTTTGAGTTGTTATTAACCTATACACACAAATCCCAATATTTTGTAGATAAAACTTGTCGATGTTATTGGGCTTGACCTTTGATTTGTATGCACACTACCATATTTTTTATTTGTTCTTTTATTTGTGTAATACCATAATAATTAAATAAAAAAACTCATAGGCCTAATGTGTACGTATTACGTAGTCATTTGGAGAAGTGCCTAAATATTTTGGGTCAAACGGTATGGCCGTCAATTTCTTATTTTTTGTAGAAAATAAAAATATTGTATGTTTATATTTCGCCACTTACCAGTAAATTCTTTTGTTGTTTTCCAATCAACGAAGCGATTTTGAACTGGATGGGAGTGACCACAAGAAACATGCTTGCGCCAATTAGCGCAGAGTATCCCAATTGAAAGTAAAGAAGTACGAGGTTTACAGCGAGCTGTTAGTATAAGGGGAGATTATAACTATTACTACTACGAAAAGAGTTACACAAGTCTAAACAATGAATTCAGTGATAATTGGTATTTTAATAAACATAGTATCAATTGAAACATAATGAAACAAGACAAGTTGTTTGCTAGATGCATACGGTTGACGTTGGGGTTACGGCAATGAAAGCTCTTCTTTTATTCCCACTGGGAAGAACTAAATCCCTGTCCATGTTTTTTCTAGTATCGCTGAATATCAATTACGTGTTATTTATGCTTTTCATACATACCTGCACTGGAATAGCCCACAGGTTGTTGACCATAGTAAACATGAAGAAGATTGAGGTAGGATCTACCGACATATGATTAGTGATCTGGCCCATGTCCATTTTTCCTCCTGTGGTAGCCACAGTGGACAGACGGAGGGATTTCTCGTAAACCATGGCCTTAAATATAATTTCAATCATCAAATAACTTATTAAAATGGATATATATACAGGCCTATATAGATTTTGAGCTGAATGTATTCATCTCACGTTCATCAAGACATGAAACTAATTACAATCCTTGTGAAATAGTAATTATTGGCCTTTCGAACCTAGGAGGTTCTTTCTCAAAGGCAAAATGGACGATACGCATATACATATAGGCGTACACAACTTTTGTGTATATGTATATGTGTGTATATATCGTCCATTTTGCCTTTGAGAAAGAACATGCTAGGTTCGAAACGTATTAAGGCCAATAACTACTATTTTGCATTTATACTACAGGTCCTTTAGGTTGGTAAACAGTTTGCAACAACTTTGGTGTATATAAAAAACTTAACATTTTCATACATGAAAACTACTGGGGTTTCATTGTTGATAGCCTACAAATGTGTAGAACCATAATGTAATCCATCACATTATTTAACCCAGCTCGTAATGCTAAATCAAACAAAGCTGAAAATGTATAATAAATATGTGACGCATAATGTAATATAATAAATAGCTAATAACGTAATACCAAAGGAGAGTCATGACAATATTTTACCTGACGGGCTAATAATGTAATCCAGTCCATAACGTGGCACCCATATAAAATGATGGAAGATTCACATCCGATTTCACACGTACCTGAATTGCAGCTCGAGCATTAAGTCCTTCAATTGTACCAATGTAGTAGTGAGTCTGCAAACAAATGAAGTTGACCAAAGAGGCTAAGAACATGACGATCACCAGTACAAATCCATTCTTGAAAAATTCTTCCACGGTGACATGATGCCCTGGGTTGTTCTGTAAAGAAAAGCATCATAAATATTCAGCTTTAAAAAAAAACAATTTTTAAGAGCCTATTCAAATAACTTGAAACCGTTATGAACAACTTTTGTTCTATGTTTGTGTTCCTCCAATATGCCAATAAATTGCCCATTTATGAGTGTTCTGATATTTTTAGGCAATGTTTGGCATCTATGCTGATCAATTGAGAGCATATCCCCCGATGAATTCTTAAACGTACTTCTGATTCTGCAGAAGGGAACTTGAGCATTGTGACATATGTTGTTAATGCTCCAACTGCAAGAGGATTGATGAAAAAGAACATTTCTCCAGTGAGCTTCAGCACTGCCGCCCCAAACAGCCGTCGGCCGTAAGTCTTGAAGAAAATCTTGATCAGTGATGCCTCTTTTCCCTTTCTGTTAGCTATTTCCTGTATCAAAAGAGAAAAAGAAATGAAAGCAGATCATCATGACAGCCCATTCGGTTGGTCCGACTATAGACCATGTGACTTGTTTACAAGGGCACAAATGTGTACAAATGTACAAGGGCACAAATGTGTACAAATGTACAAGGGCACAAATGTGTACAAATGTACAAGGGCACAAATGTGTACAAATGTACAAGGGCACAAATGTGTACAAATGTACAAGGGCACAAATGTGTACAAATGTATTAAGGGCACAAATGTGTACAAATGTACAAGAGCACAAATGTGTACAAATGTACAAGGGCACAAATGTACAAATGTACAGGGCACAAATGTACAAATGTACAGGCACAAATGTGTACAAATGTACAAGGGCACAATACAAATGTACAATGGAGGCACAATGTGTACAAATGTAATACAAGGCACAAATGTGTACAAATGTACAAGGGCACAAATGTGTACAAATGTACAAGGGCACAAATGTGTACAAATGTACAAGGAGCACAAATGTGTGCAAATGTACAAGGCACAAATGTGTACAAATGTACAAGGGCACAAATGTGTGCAAATGTACAAGGGCACAAATGTGTACAAATGTACAAGGCACAAATGTGTACAAATGTACAAGGCACAAATGTGTGCAAATGTACAAGGGCACAAATGTGTACAAATGTACAAGGGCACAAATGTGTACAAATGTACAAGGGCACAAATGTGTGCAAATGTACAAGGGCACAAATGTGTACAAATGTACAAGGGCACAAATGTGTGCAAATGTACAAGGGCACAAAATGTGTACAAATGTACAAGGGCACAAATGTGTACAAATGTACAAGGGCACAAATGTGTAAATGTACAAGGGCACAATGTGTACAAATGTACAAGGGCACAAATGTGTAAATGTACAAGGGCACAAATGTACAAATGTGTACAAATGTGTACAATGAGGCACAAATGTGTACAAATGTACAAGGGCACAAATGTGTACAAATGTACAAGGCACAAATGTGTACAAATGTGCACAAATGTGTACAAATGTACAAGGGCACAAATGTGTGCAAATGTACAAGGGCACAAAATGTGTACAAATGTACAAGGGCACAAATGTGTAAATGTACAAGCACAAATGTGTGCAAATGTACAAGGGCACAAAATGTGTGCAAATGTACAAGGGCACAAATGTGTACAAATGTACAAGGGCACAAATGTGTACAAATGTACAAGGGCACAAATGTGTACAAATGTACAAGGGCACAAATGTGTACAAATGTACAAGGGCACAAATGTGTACAAATGTACAAGGGCACAAATGTGTACAAATGTACAAGGGCACAAATGTGTACAAATGTACAAGGGCACAAATGTGTACAAATGTACAAGGGCACAAATGTGTACAAATGTACAAGGGCACAAATGTGTACAAATGTACAAGGGCACAAATGTGTGCAAATGTACAAGGGCACAAAATGTGTACAAATGTACAAGGGCACAAATGTGTACAAATGTACAAGGGCACAAATGTGTACAAATGTACAAGGGCACAAATGTGTACAAATGTACAAGGGCACAAATGTGTACAAATGTACAAGGGCACAAATGTGTACAAATGTACAAGGGCACAAATGTGTACAAATGTACAAGGGCACAAATGTGTACAAATGTACAAGGCACAAATGTGTACAAATGTACAAGGGCACAAATGTGTACAAATGTACAAGGCACAAATGTACAAATGTACAAGGGCACAAATGTGTACAAATGTACAAGGGCACAAATGTGTACAAATGTACAAGGGCACAAATGTGTACAAATGTACAAGGGCACAAATGTGTACAAATGTGTACAAATGTACAAGGGCACAAATGTGTACAAATGTACAAGGGCACAAATGTGTACAAATGTGAAAAAATCAACAAGGGCACAAATGTGTACAAATGTACAAGGCACAAATGTGTACAAATGTACAAATGTACAAATGTACAAATGTGTACAAATGTACAAGTGCACAAATGTGTACAAATGTACAAGGGCACAAATGTGTACAAATGTACAAGGGCACAAATGTGTACAAATGTGTACAAATGTACAAGGGCACAAATGTGTACAAATGTACAAGGGCACAAATGTGTACAAATGTGTACAAATGTACAAGGGCACAAATGTGTACAAATGTACAAGGGCACAAATGTGTACAAATGTACAAGGGCACAAATGTGTACAAATGTACAAGGGCACAAATGTGTACAAATGTACAAGGGCACAAATGTGTACAAATGTACAAGGGCACAAAATGTGTACAAATGTACAAGGGCACAAATGTGTACAAATGTACAAGGGCACAAATGTGTACAAATGTACAAGGGCACAAATGTGTGCAAATGTACAAGGGCACAAATGTGTACAAATGTACAAGGGCACAAATGTGTACAAATGTACAAGGGCACAAATGTGTGCAAATGTACAAGGGCACAAAATGTGTACAAATGTACAAGGGCACAAATGTGTACAAATGTACAAGGGCACAAATGTGTATTTGTATGCAGAGCTTGTACATTTTGCACTTAACATAAACAATATTTTAATTTTCAGATGAATAAGATTTGAGATGTATTAATGTTAGTGCTTTATTAAAAATAATTTAAATAAAAATGTTTTTGGCTGACATCTCAAAATATCAGATTTTATGGTTTCTTGTCATAGATCAATGTACATTTTGACCTTTGGGGCTCGTTTGTAAACATGTGATGTCATTGGTCACATCGTCTATATACATGCATGATCATGTGATATACATGGACTAAATCTGCTCGAGAGTTTTTAGGCAACACATGGGGGACATGCCATCCGCTTCCCCCTCCCCTTTGGTACGGTTCTGATATCAAAAGTCAATCATGCTTTTGATCAATTGATTTTAAAGTGCATTTTGAAGTTTGAGGTACATTAAGTAATTAGGCATACATTCACCCCGACCACAACTAAAATGCAATACTCCTGAAAATCATGATAATTTCCTCAGACGTAAGCGGCAGTGGTTGTGTCGTTCCAAAAAACTTGTTCAGGGGGTCAAGACTAAATTTACCCTAGAAACTCACCGTTTCTTTTCTGAAGGCCTTCCGAAACCTCTCGTGATTGAACTTTGCTTCATGTCGCTCAGAAGGTATACCCAAGTCACCCAGCTCAAGGTGTTTCTTATAGCCAAGGGTAAGGAGCCAGTTCACCCACCAGAATGTCAACGAGGAGAAGAGGCTGACATGGTAGTGCATGTACAACATGTCCGACCTCGTCAGATCCTTTGGAAACTCCTTCTTATTATGATAGCAACTACAAAACTGTGGAAGAAGAAAAAATATGAAGACAGTCTACCAAGTGTTCACCTTTTTAGTCATGTATTCCATACATTTGGAATAAAGGATAAACAAGTCTGAATCGTAAATGTTCTTGGTTAAGTCCAGATTAACAAACTGCCAACTTCAAATTCTGATTCAAATTAATCGTAAGAAATGGTATACTTTTATGTTTAAAAATACAAGTGCATACAAGGCCAAGTAAATAATGCAAAATTAAATAATGCAAAAAACATAATTTGTATTTAGGCCTACCTCAGTTCTGATAACGTTCGCCTCAAGAAGTACCAAGATGACGTAGATGACTATTTTGATGATGGTCAGGTCAAAGAGAATAATGTGAACATCCACCTGCTCCTGGTACTCTAAGCTCAACAGGCGGAATATTTCTACTCCTAGTGAACATACCCAGTAAACAAATAAAAGCAGAGACATTGCTGGAAGTTTCCACAACTCTGAGTGATGATAAAAGACAAGCGAAACTATGACTGCGACGAAGGCAATGATGCTGTGGATGTAAAGATGTGGCTGTGTGGGCTGATGCAAGGCTTGGTATGTCTCATCTGTCATAATACCTTCACCAATGGAGGTAAGAATGAGGACAAGGAGTAGGACAGATACAAGCCATCTTAGGCTGTGTCCAGGATACACAAGTAGATATTCGGTGTGAACTCGACGATACCCAGTGCAGCATCCAACGACCAGAAGAATAAGTGAAGAGAGGATTAGGAATATGGCGTGAGGTATGGTGACCACTCCGTCCACTAAACACGTGTTGTTGTGCACATCATCGTACCAATCCAAAGACTCCTCGGTGTAAGATGAATTTATCCCACAGAACCACTCCCATTTAGGATCCATTGTCTTTCGAGACAAAATACACTAGTTACTCTGTTGGAAAAAAAGTGTCAACATCGATCGTTGATATAGACGCCGGAATGTGGGAAAATGTCCCATAACGCAATGCATTTTCATAATAATTTCATTTATGAACACTTCAGTAGCATTAAGCCCTCCATACTTCCTAGTCGATCTTAATGATAACATTTCTCAGGCTTTTCGTAAAAAATTAATTTCACCACATTTTGTTGCAATACTGTGAATAATTTATGCTTAATTTAGATTAAAATATACAATTTTATTTTACCAAATGTGTCAAACATGGTTTTAGAGCAGTTATTTAAAAGTCAAATGTACAACGTTTTTCTTTTTTCTGCAGATGGAACTTTACAGACCATTTTATTTAAATTCATGATTTCAAATTTAACATAAAATACATACATCGAAAGGTAATCCTGAAATTGGCTTTTATACAATAAACATTATGAATTACATTGGGTACTTGTATTGTACCTTAATTCATCAGAAATGTTTACCTTTTTTTAGTAAAAAGTATCTTAGATCTCATCTAAGTAATCCCTCCATGTTTTGTACACTGTATGCTACTCAGTCAATTTGAATGGTGTTTGGGTCTCTTAATTAAATCATGCATATATTTAGAAATATACAATTCTGTGACGTATACTCTCTTGACCCTTCACAAAATTGATAAATTTGATGTTTACTCAACGCTTTATTTATAGTGAGCGTCCAAGATTAGGCAGTGGTCTATAATATAATAGAAAATATAACGGTATTATAACAGAAACATTTCCAGACAAATCCAAATAATAAAACATCATGAATTATGCCTGATAATGTTTCAGTGGCTATTCCCTCCCCCCCCCCCCCCCCATAGTATTCCGATAATAAAAGTCACATATAATACTTAAATTTAAGAAGTTGGCGAGCACCATGGAGGCTATCAAACATGATAAAGTCACCGCTGGAGAAACTCCATAACAGAAATAACATTGATTATACCTTCACAGCGACTGCACTTTATATTAAATTTACCAGAGGGCTAAGGTCAAATTTTAGGTACTTCAGTACTTTTCAAAACCATTCAGAAGAAAATCTTAATTATCCAAGTTCATTTACTCACTCGTTTTTTTTCCAATCAGGAACAACAATTATTTGACGAACATAAAAGCTGTATGTTATTATCCTGTTACGACTGGTTTGCAACGATGTACAGAACTGTGGAACACACCACTGTTTTGTTATTTCATCATGAATAAAGTTTGATTGACCCTCAATATTTGCTGGACTTTGAAACCACATGGCTCTCGTATGTAGCCTTTGACCATGACTTTGCACGAAGATAAATACAGGGGCGGATCCAGAAAATGGGTGATATTTCGGTTACAAAACTAAACTGTGTAGTGTATGCATTAATGCACTAATATATTTCAATCAAATTCATTTACAATCAAATTCATTTATATACAATCAAATTCATTAAAACTATTTGTCCATGCTACATTGATTTATATTTAATCATTACACTGCTATCATTTCCTTTATTAAAGGGAATTAAGTCAATACCTTTCAAATGCAGTATTTTACTAAGTATATAACTAAAGCATTGTGTTAAAAAAAGGACAGACTATGACATAATTGAGTTGATCACGCTGTATTCATTAATTCATGTATTCTTTTGTGTATATGGGGGCTTCTGTCATTCATGAGGCATCTGATCTATGTCTTCTGGGTTTTAATATTTCCCTGAAGCTCAGTTGGGATAAATATATTTCTGGCATAACAGAGGTATTTACTCTTTGATGCTGCCCTTACGTCCACTAATAAATAATCACCACCACCACCATCATCAACATCGAACTGGTGAATTGAGAAAAAAAGTGGTCTAATTTGTATGCATGCATAATGTATAGGTAGGGATGTTAGACCCAAAATTCAAATTCCTTGTTTCTGTATAAAACTCATATTGATTGAAAGGGCAACAAATATCAAACTTAATAAAATAATTGATGAAACGGTTCAAAAGTTACAGATTTTTTAAGTAATTAATATTCGGGGTCCTTCCTGAAAAAATGCAATGGAACTTTACTGTACAAGCGTGGCACCGTGAGCGAAAACGTCCACACTGATTCTTGTGTACTTTGTGTCTATTTTAATGTCTTATCTCCAAATCCATTCATATTAATACAACACTGAAATTTTAAAGGCTGAACATCTTTCACAAATGTTTGTGTTTTGTCCTGTAAGAGTTTACATAAAATATTATTCTTCGGTGATTTTTGGGGGATATTCTTAATTCACGAGCCCGTCACAGTTGGAGTAAGTTCAATAGGCGGAACAGCCAAAAGGGCCAAGAAGGGTGACCCTTCCAATCACTGAGTGCGTTACGGATCACATGATGCATTTCCTGCCATATCTGTGTAAAAGTTACTCCCCGTACACATTTCTTTTAATCACAAAACTTTCCTATTTAAACACGTTATTTCTCACTTTATTATTCAATAAATTCCGATATTAGTTGGATCTTCAAAATCTTCGAAATTTCTTCGGGAGACCACATATCTGCTGTCAAATCCCCGGCTTAATATCGGCCACACACCGGCAAAATCAAAACAGGGTCCCACAAAAATGCATCAATCAAAAGGTGATCCTGATTAATTATGGATCTTAAACTTGGTGCAAATGTACAAAAGATATTTATAAGTATTCGTGTAGCACGATGAGTTCAAAAAATTGCGTAAACTTGAAATATTAGGCCTGGATTGAGAGCATAAATTTAACCGATCCATACACCCGAAAACGTACCTTGTTTCGGTAATCGTCGGAACTGTGTTCGGATGTATTTGGTATGAATGGGACGTCCAAATATGGGCAATGTAGGAGTCCAGTATCACCTTTTGATTCATTCGTCATCGCCCGAGCTTACAAAACAGCCGATTCAGTTTGGTTCCATGAGCACTTTCGCTTGATTTCAACAAGAGCTGCGGGGCAAGTGTTAACAATTGAACCATTTTCAAGCATTTTTGGGTTTTTTTTCGTAAGGGAACTTGGTTTTTATTGAGAAGAAGTCTTCCTCTCTTCAAATCTGGAATCATAATTGAAAACAAATGTATTCTTGTATTTTAAAAACGATTTTGAAAAGGGCATGTTTTTGCACTCGTACTAGTTTCTGTTTATGTGTGCGTGTACGTAACGCTGTGGTTCAGGATTTATTACTTATTCCTGTGACATGCCTACAACAACAACAACAACAACAACAACAACAACAACAACAACAACAACAACAACAACAACAACAACAACAACAACAACAACAACAACAACAACAACAACAACAACAACAACAACAACAACAACAACAACAACAATGTGGACTTATATAGCGCACGTATCCACCAAACTGTTGCTCAAGGCGCATTATATTATTACCCCTGCTCATCAGGCTAATAAATAATTCCTGAAACCATCTCAGCTCCCTGGGGAGTATACAGCTCAATTGCTGCCATTACGGCGCATATAGGGCTAATCAAACACAACAACCAACTCTGCCCTCACAGGTAACCCATTTACCCCTAGGTGGAGAGCAGCAATTATGCTAAAGTGTCTTGCTCAAGGACACAAGCACCATGGTCGCGGTTGGGATTCGAACCCACATTCTGACGACTCAGCCATCAGAACACAAACCCAATGCACTAAACCGCTCGACCATGGCCTATTATCCCTTCTTTTGTTACGACCTTCTAGATGTAGGTGCAAAACACATCGGCTTAAAATAGTAACATTATGTACCGTATGATAAACCACTATAAACCAGCTTTACATTATATACATAACAGCAAAAGAAACGTCACCCCCTAAATTTTGTTAAGTAATTATATTATTAAACATAATAAATATACAATGTTGTGGGATGGTTGGCTGCCAGGTCAACCAAATTTGCCACATTGTGTTCGTGTTACACTCCATACTCCATAATATTAATATTATAAAATGAAAATAATAAATATTTTTAGGGGTGACGTATCTTTTGCTGTTATGTATATATCATATAAACTGATCTCTGTCTGACCTTGAGAGGGTTCAAAATCCATGAACACCATTGTGTACACCATTTTTTATTTATTTAATTTTTTTATGAAAGCTTGCCAAGGCACAAGGCTCTCAAAGTGCAGGTTAGAACTAAAAAAGGGGAGAGAATAAAAAGTTGAAATTTGCTGTCACCTGACCATGTTTGAACACCATGTTTGAACACTTTGTTTTCAAGAGTGGTTTCGTTTTCCCTTGGTCAACTTATAGGGTCACACAGGGTGTAAAATTTTAACCGTAAGATATAGATATACACTCACTGGCCAAAAGTATTGCAACATGAATTTGTACGAGACATTGCCTAGACGGATGGCCGCAATTATCAGGTCACGTGGTTACCCGACAAAGTATTGAAATACTTTGTTTCCGAGCAAGAACAGTAAAAAAGAACATTGACTTCAAAACACAGGCACTTTCAAGAAGTCTTAAGTAGTGTAAATAAAATAAAATAAATTATTGTAACACAGTTCTCCAAACTGAACTTTGGTGTGAATTTCAATGTTGCAATACTTATGGCCAGTGAGTGTAGTTAGATAGATATAGATATAGATATAGATTTGTTTATTGGCATCAGCCAATTTTTCTTTGCTCGCGAACCGTTTATATAATATTCAGGTCAGTTTCTCCGTATAAATCTACTTTGTGTACAACCACGTAAAAGGCTTGTGTCCCATGAGTTGTGTGATCCCCGCTACTGCCGTTACCCAGGTTGTTTGCATCTGACCTGGGCTTGATCACTGGCTACTCGGCAGATATGGTTTGGCCTCTGACCTGGCCCCATAGAGCAATAGATAATTGGCATAAGTGGACCGCTCACCAACATAATGGTTAGCTCAGTCGGTAGAGCGCTCGTACGGTATTCAAGAGGTCACGGGTTCGAGTCCGGCATCAGCCAAATTTTCTTTGATCGCTACCCGTTTATATATATATATATATATATATATATATATATATATATATATATATATATATATATATATATATATATATATATATATATATATATATATATATATATATATATATATATATATATATATATATATATATATATATATACAGGTAGCGATCCAAAAATTGGCTGATATATATATATATATATATATACTAGTAAAACTAGTGGAACGCTGGTAGTTGTAACTCCGAGTTTCACGCGTTATGCGATCATCAGAGTTGTCTGATGATCGCATAACGCGTGAAACTCGGAGTTACAACTACCAGCGTTCCACTAGTTTTACTACAAGTATAATACGCTCTGTCTATGTGGCATTGAGCACTCTACTTCAAGATAGACCGCTACATTTAAGTATATATATATATATATATATATATTTTTTTTTTGTGAGGGGGACATTTTGCCAACGACAATATTCTGGATACACATTACTGTTTAATCTTAATCGTGAAAACATTTTCTTCTATTTAACAGTCCTAGATACGTTTTCAAAATATGCCAAATCCATGGCACTCAACCGGGCGGGTAACTTATCGTTCGTACGCCATGAATATGTATTTGTATGGGCCAACGCTGATACTCGACGCAGACAGTCAGCAAAGTTGAACTTGGTTCAACTTTGCTGATGTTGTTTGCGTTGGTCTGATGAGTCTACGATGGACCCAGACAAAGTGTTTCCATAATCGGCGATGCTGTCTGGGAATTATTTGCGTTGATGTTTGCGTTCAATATGACTATATGGAAACCAGGCTTAACATAAAGTGTACGCACAACACTCACTTGATGACTAAGTGCCCAGCCATCAAGACAATGGGTGCATTTTCACCGCTAGAGGGCTACGATCTACACAGCGGAAAAGAAATAAATTGTACGTTCAAGATTTCTATTGTAAGGATAGTGTTGATTTATAAAGGCCTATAACGCTTCAAGATAAAGTTGTTGTATAACGAAATTCTGAAAGGCTCAAGGCGATTATATGTCTTTGTCTCGGACAAACGATGCAAAAATTCCGTCCTCTTTTTCCATGAGGTCGTCTGGCGTTCCATACTCTGCTACCTTGCCATCGTCAAGTACCAGAATTTCATCTGAATTCAATATTGTCGCAATGCGATGCTGATGGAAAACAGAAATAAAATAAAATAAATAAATTTGAATTGTATCGTATCAAATAAAATCAAATGAAATCATATCAAATCAGACACACGTGAATTAAACCAAATCAATCAAATTAAAGAGAAATTGCACCAATTCACTTACCGCTATTGTCAGCACGGTGCGTTCAGCAAAGGCCGTTGTTACAACTCTCTGAAGAATCTTATCCTGCAGATGGGATTTAAAAAATGAATGCGTCAAATATAATATAACCCAATTTGCTCATTTACAGTTGTAAAACATGGAAAAGATATACCTTCAACAATAATGTTCATGTCACCACTTCCGTTCCTTATTAAATTAAATTTTTCTGGAGTGATGAAATCACTGGTTCAAAAATCAACAAGACAGAAATAAACGACTATGAGACAAATTATATTCAATACAAACAATTATTTACAATATTTACATTAATGTATTCTTATAGATCATTGAAAGTAATTCATTCTGATCTCAATTATCATAAGTTCCGATGAATCCAATTTAACACTTCTTTAGTCCTAATTCAATACTTAATTATTCACTGTAATTTCGTTACACTTTATTTTCACCACGAGTTCATTTTATGTATTTGCTATATTTCGTTCTTCAGCATTTAGACATGAATCTCATTCTTCCTTTATACAAAGTGTACTTCTTATAATCCTGTATGAAAATTTAGTAAGAATCTCTACGTTTACTTCTCTTCTAGGTTTCGAGTGTGTATACTCTATAGATAGCTGTGTTTTAATTTAGTATCTCATTCATATAATCATAAATATTTGTGTAGTCAGTGGTAGCTATGGTCACTCTGCCGTGGAAGTTCCGCTTGAGCGCGTAACCATTGACCGCGCCACGGTTTGACTTCGAGCGTGTATACTCTATAGATACTTCAAAATAATTGGTTTTTAATTCAATATCTCATTGACCGGACTGATCCTATACCGTGCCACAGCTTGACTTCGAGGGTGTATACTCTGTAGATACTTCAAAATAATTGGTTTTTAATTCAATATCTCATTGACAGGACTGATCCCATACCGTGCCACAGCTTGACTTCGAGGGTGTATACTCTGTAGATACTTCAAAATAATTGGTTTTTAATTCAATATCTCATTGACAGGACTGATCCTATACCGTGCCACAGCTTGACTTCGAGGGTGTATACTCTGTAGATACTTCAAAATAATTGGTTTTTAATTCAATATCTCATTGACAGGACTGATCCTATACCGTGCCACAGCTTGACTTCGAGGGTGTATACTCTGTAGATACTTCAAAATAATTGGTTTTTAATTCAATATCTCATTGACCGGACTGATCCTATACCGTGCCACAGCTTGACTTCGAGCGTGTATACTCTCCAGATACTTCAAAATATATATATTTTTTTAATTCAATATCTCATTCATAATTATTATTTGCCTATAGTCAGTGGTCCTGTGGTAGCTGTGGTGACTCTGCCATGGTAGTTCCGCTTGAGTGCGTACCCATTGACTGATCCCATCCGCTCACTGGACATAGTAGCCCTCTAGCGGTGAATTTGCACCCAGTGTCTTGATGATAGCCACTTTTGCGTCGTGTGAGCGTCGTGTGAGCGTTGTGGTACTACACGCGTGTGTACTTCTGCCAGTCAATGATCGCTGGAGATATTCCGCGCCTACGCACATCAATTGCAAAATATGCCAAACGCGACGCACTGTCGCTGGCCTTTCAACCACAGTGATCTAACAACATGTGCCCTCAACAGCTCATGCACGGTGCGAATATACCGCGCCACGACTTGACTTCTAGTGTGTATACACTGTAAAAAAAAAAAAAAATACATGTAAATTTACAGCAAAATGTAGGCAACTCTATTTCCAACAATTTGCTGTATTACAATTTTACATAACATGTGTGTTAAACTGATTTACACAATTTCTGTAAACGCTTAATAATGAAACTGCAGTACGTTTCCATTATTTGTTTGGACATATTCTTTGTGGGCCGAAAAAGAGAATCAGAATGGGTAAAACAAACAAATATAAAAACGTACTGCAGTTTCATTATTAAGCGTTTACAGAAATTGTGTGAATCAGTTTACACAATTGTTATGTAAAATTGTAATACAGCAAATCGTTGGAAATAGAGTTGCCTACATTTTCCTGTAAATTTACATGTATTTTTTTTACAGTGTACTCTATATACAGATACTTCAAAATAATTGTTTTTTAATTCAATATCTCATTCATAATTCACTTTTATTTGTCATATATTTGTTTAACATGAGGATCAATTAGTAATAATAAATACAAAATTAACCCATCAATTTATGACCAAACAAATCACAAATTAAAACAATATTTTGTATTTAACGACTAATTATCGTTTTATTAAAACAAACAAAAAACTGTAGATTTAGTAATTATTATTTCTATTTTGAATGCATTTGTTGTTTCAGACACACCACAGGGGCCTATGTTTTATCCCCCACTATCGGCAATTGATAAATTAATATATAAATGAAAACATGCCTTCACTGCACTGCAAATGCTGTTTAAAATCAAGATACAAATTTCTTACCGTCTCCATGTCGATTGACGCAGTGGCTTCGTCCATGATGAGGATGCGAGACTTGCGCAGGAAGGCACGGGCCAGACAGAACAGCTGCCGCTGACCAACGCTGAAATTCTCACCACCCTCGGTTATCATAGAATCTGTGAGAACAACAAGCAATGATCCTTTAAAAACGGGCCATTTTGTATCACTTTTGAACATATTTTGACTAGCAGCACCACAGTGTTATGTATGATAAAGTGTCGTATTAACTCGCTTGTGAGCTTGAGTCGTGTGTTTTGCAAAATAAACAACAAAATAAAAAACAAAATAATCATAACTTACTATATCGCATACGCATATGCTCTGTTTTGTGTAAATGTTATTGTTGAAAAACTTGAAATGTCCGTGTAACATTTTCTCATACTTGTATGTTTATGCCGTGGGATGATCATCCAAAAGACCTCCTATAGTTTTTAAGTTCTGTAGTTTACCCTCAAAAGCTACCTGATTTTTTGCACAAATGCACTTATGATAGTCCTGAATAAGAATATGAAATTCGCCAGTGGAAAAAAAATGCACATTAATGAGTTATCTTAATTACAAAATTAAGATAGGAAAATAGCGCCCTCTGTTGTTTGATATAGGAGAACTGTGCACAAACTACGAGGAAATCTTATCCGAATAGCTTTTGCTATTTTAGTTATTTTTTAAGACTGCCGTATCCCTAATCAATGCAAATGGAAATCATCTAAATGTATTTTGTTGGTAAATTTGTCATCTTTATGCATTTTTGTTTGTAAGCTCCTCAAAACTCCCATTTAAATATTGCAGTTATTAGAATTGCTTCTAACAGTAACACATTAAGGCCTACTTGGAACTCCCTTAGTCCTTTAACTTTTAACATTTTAATTGGGATGCATATTTAGCGAGAAAACTGTATAAATATTTCAAGCAATTTGAGACAAACAACTATAATAAAGTATATCAAAGCTGACAGAGGCTGCAAAGACTGCAAAGTGTCATGATTACATAGAATAGTTTATTTATTATTTTTTTTACAGATTCATAATTCTAGTAAGTAAATTAGGTTGTAAATTACATTTATATATTTGCAATTACAACTGTGATAAATGTTTCTCTGTCATTAAGTTAATTTTTAAAACTTAATCTGTTACATCAAATGAATTTTACAACAGGAAACCAAAAACATGAGCTAAACAGTTTGAGAAATGGAGGCCTTGTGAATGATCATCTGTTCTTCAATGCTACGAGTCCCTTCTTATGTAAGGTCCCCCCTGTCCTGCACCATTTTTTTCCATGAAAAGTATCATTAAAGCCAGCATTGTGTATTAATATATGTATATTCACTTTGTTCAACAACATTTACACTGTAAAAATACAAAATCAAAGTCTCTCCTGTATTTCTTTAAAGTTCTAGCTATTAAATAAATACTTTTCTGTATGACACTATTAATGTTATTTTGGATTAAAATGTTTTCCAAGTAGTCCATTTCACTTTTTAAAAATTGCAATTGACTGTCAAGCAAATTATTACACAAGTGTTCCTAGACATTGATACCTGCTACTACATAAATCCATGTCTTTTATAACTTAGCATTAAAGTTTATCATCAGTTACCTTTCTCATAAATTACGTTTTAGTTCTTCTACATGTACAAGAAGATGTTATTTTCTTTTAGTGTTTAGGTAATAACCACAGAGCTTGATAAAGGAAAGATACTCCTTACATTATATTTACTTTATAGTATAGGCCTACACATATTTATTTGTGTTTGTACAAGTATCAAACTGTTTAAGCCCAGCACATCAATGCCTTCAACTTCTTTCACCATTTTTATGAATGACTTATTAAATTTAGTTAACCTCCAGATTTCTTTCCCATCGATGGGGAAAAATCGCTGGACTGAATTTTGTGTAAGTCCAGTTTTTTGAGTTTCACTATCTATTTGCTTAGAACTTTGATGGGCCACCTTGGTGTATTTATATTAGCTTGATGATGTCTGGCTTCTAGAGCTACAAGATCGCTATACTAAATTTCTAGTAGTAAGTGTTCCTGTCTGATCTTTGCCGTTTTAAGTAGATGATTCCCTGTATTGTTTCACATTGAACAAGCTGCTCAACATTTCTTTTTTGCGTTGCCTTTTCCATGGTGTACATTCTTCCTCTGCAAATGATGCACTGGACAGAGAGAACATGTTGTCTGCCTTGTAGTGGTGTTGTTTCTTGATCTCAAGCATAGTCTCTTCAGTGTCAGGTTTGCAATATTCTGGTTTTCTGTAGGTGAATGGTGACAGCCCAGCTAACATGCATACGTTGGGCCGACGTCAGTGAACGTTGGATAAGTCGGCGTAAAAAAACGGACGTTGTACGGACGTCGGGAAGGTCGGAGTCACTTTCTAAACGTTGTACAGACGTTGGCAAACAGTATGAAGTACAACAGGTCGATTTCAACGTTGGCACAACGTAGTTATAGGTCTGTCTCATAAGTCAACGTAAGGGACGGACGTAAACCTAAATTAACGTGCATGAGTGTGCAGTAGGCAAAATCCGACAGGCCTATACATGTCACGTGGATACCTCATTATTCCATTTTGCGTACCAAGTTCTGAATTGGAGGTCGGCCATATCACAATGAACTTTGCACTGGATAATAGAATTCGATGGCAGAACTATATAGACCGCCCATTTGGGAGGGCCTATGTGGCTTTCCTTCTTAATAATAGCCTAATTCCGGTGGTTTAATTGATTGTAATGGTAAATAGGCGCGTCTTAGAAATGGCCAATGAAAATAATTCTTTTCTCTTAAACTGAATTGATGAGGTAACTGACATTATTGACGCCATGGTGTGTATTGGCAATCAATAGTTATCCAATGCCTTTCCTGGCCTGCAATGATCTTGGCCACAGACGACTTTGCAATGGATAGGCCTAGGTTGTGTTTGCTCGCTCTTCCGCCGCCGTCATACCACCGCCACCACTGCTGCTTCCACCGGTAGTTCAGGATATAGAAGTGCGTCCGCCTCCATTGCCTCCAAGACTGGATGAAATTCTGACTACACGACCAAACGCCCCGTACGGTGGAAACGATGTGTTTTCTAGACTACGAAATCACGAAATGGATTTTTGGTACATGACAGGTGAAACTGTTGCCTCTTTCCAGCAGATAGTGGAGGACATTAGACCTCTTCTGGACGACGAAACAGAACGGCACAGGCCTCATTTACTATCGGTGGAGAACCGTGTACTCCTTTTTTATTATTGGATCAAGAAATATCCGGACATTGTCGAGATAAGTGTACTTTTCGATATTAGCAAACAATCAGTCAGCAGGGAACTGTATTTTATGACTGACATTTTGTGGACGTATTTTCAAGAGGGCATAACTTGGCCAACGGATGAAGAGTGGGAACAACTTCGGGGCAATTGGGATACTATTCCAGACGCTGTAGGAGCGATTGATGGAACGGTCCATACAATCGAGATGCCAGCCGCGGAGGATCCCCACCTGTTCTACAGTGGTCATGTCCACAGATATTGTATGAGCACCCAGGTCATCATCGACAATCGAGGAATTATACGGTACCTTCATGTAAGTATAATGAAGCTTATTTGACTGCGAGACTTGGAGGGATTACTTTACCTGTTTGCATGTACATCAGTATTACTGTAGTGTCAGATTTTTCTATCTCCATTTCAGTCTGGTTTCCTCGGGCACTCCACGGATGCTCGGCAATACCGGTTGATGGCACCCGTTGGTCCTGACAGACAGTTGTCACTGCCAAACGACTGTTTCATTCTGGCGGATAAAATCTATCCTGGTGAACGGCCCCTGCTGACGGCTTGGAAAATCAACGAGATTGGACCGGATCAACAGGGAAGAAAATATTTCAACATAGAACATGCTCATTTCCGGGTACATGTCGAGCATGTAATGAGGACTCTAAAACAGTACAGAATTCTTCAGGAGCGATGGCGTCATCCCAGGGAGAAGCTGACGAAGGTTGTCGACATTTGTGGGTGTCTTGCAAATCGACATATCCAATTGATTCATGAGATCAGATAGACAAAACTGTGATAGACTTTGATTATACAGCAAGAAAGACTGGACGTGAAAATAAAATAGTTTATTGATAAAAAAAATAGCCAATACCTGTTGTTTTATTCTATCAGCAACACTAGTTTGAACTTCAAAATAAAATATTTCATTAAATAAAAATATGAACACAGTCTTAAAACTCTTCCCAAGTTTTTCAAATCATGACCGGACATGTACAAAAATGCCCTACTGTAGTGTCGCCTCTGAGAGAGCCCAAAATGGAAGTTGATGCACAATAGTCGGGCATGTTACATCAGAACTATCAGTATCAGTAACCAAGCTAAAAGCAGCTTTGTGGTTGTCGGAAGCAGAATCAGCAGTAGATCAGTCTTCTTCTTCTGAAAAAAAAAATTGAAAGATTGTTTGTAAGCGGAGAAAACGTCTATCAACAAGTTAATGACATCACAGCGATGTCTATTGTTCCCGAAGGAGGGGAGAGATTTGACAAGACCATGAGAAGGAAGGGACAAAGGAGAGAAGGAAAAGAGAGAAGGAAGGAAGAAGAGAAGGAAAGAAGGATTACTGTCAAAGGCAAAATTACTTACCGAGGTCCTCGCCCATCAGCATTGCTCTCTACAGTCGTACAAGTTCGCGGGCCTCCCGCAAATAATCACGGTATTCCTCTTGGTTTTATCTGGCCAATTGCCAGAGAGTTTGTCTTCTCGGTCGGTGCTCCTCCCTTGGTTGCTGTGGGTTGGGGACATTGGGTTCTTCCTCAGGAGCTGGATCAGGCTCAGGATCAGCGGGCTCTGCAGGGGCCTCGAAGAAGATGTCGACGGGATTGGCAGGCTGGATATACCTTCTTCGGTTTAGTCGTTCTTGCTGGTCAACTGCCAGTGGTGGCTCGGGTTGTTCGGGTTGTTCTGGCGCTTGGTGGACAACTACTGGCATGACTGGCGGCTCTGCTGGCTCAGGTTCTGCCAATTGCTGGACTGGTGGTGCCAATTGCTATGGCGCTGGCTGGGCTTCATCTGCTCGTTGTGGCGGTTGCCGCCATCTTGCGGCCGGAACCTGGGCGTAACGCATCTCCCTTTGACGTTCTTCGACACCACTGAAATGTAAAAATGCAAGATGTACATGTATATGTTGAGAGCCGGCAAATATGACAGAATAAGAACAGTTTTAATAAGAATTCCACAATTACATTGAGAGTGCTGCAACGGCGATACCATTCATGATAAAAATGAATGAAAGCAAAAATGATCGACTTCTACAAGAATGGACAACTTTCAAGACAATTTTCCACCCCCTTCTGATAAGGATATTAACCCCAGATCTCGGGCCAGGTATCTCCGTCTCGAGCATACATCTTCAAAATAGTACCCCTTTCTTTGATTTCTCGTGGAAGTGATCTTAATATTGATCCCCAATGTTCAATTTCTAGGGGATTTCACACCCGAGTTTTGCTTCCAAAACACCCCCCCCCCCCCCGAGAAAATCAGAACATGCATGCGGCCCCTTAGTTACTTGAGTGGGGGAGGGGGGTGTTGGGGGGGGGGGTATGCATGTACTTACTCTGCAATTTCTCTGCCGATTACTTCTCTAATTCTTCGCCTCAGCTGTGTGGCGGTTCGCCTCCCGTACAGCTCCCTGACGCGTTCAGGCAGACGGCGGATGTTCTGTCGGATGTGGGCCAGGATCCTGACATAGTTGTTTCTGTGTTGTTGATAACCTTCACGGAGGAGTGTTATCTCCTCCTGGCCCACACCCACCCTACCATTGCCTCCGCCATATGATGTAAAATACTTATTAAACTGCGATGTGTATTCTTCGACTACTACCAAATAACGAACTAAAACTAGGCCTATATACATAGTCTAAAAGTCATGAGATAACAACAATTAATGTCACTCAATTCAATTTGAATAGCCGGCTTTTCCACTGTCCACGACCACACATCTGTTATGTCATAACGTATGCCGATCCTTTGTGTGCCGACATTTGGACAATAGGGCTATAGGTGCCTCTCAGTGAAAGATAATTTATTCCCATTGTTGTGCACGGGGGCGGTCGTGGCGCGCCGTTCCGACCACCTCTCAGACAATGAAGCTTTGCATACGTCCAACAGTAACGAGGTGACAGTCAGCGCTCCTGGTGTAAGAAATCGGGTGACCAATCAAATCTCAGGTTACAAGCCTGAGCGTAACCATACGTCCATTTTAGGTTTACGTCCGTCCCTTACGTTGACTTATGAGACAGACCTTATAATACGGACAACGTAACGTCGGCGTACTAAGGTTGTGCCAACGTCGGGAAATGTTGTGCAGTATAACAGGTCGATTTTCAACGTTGGCACAACGTAGTTATAATACGGGCAACGTAACGTCGGCGTCCTAAGGTTGTGCCAACGTCGGCAAATGTTGTGCAGTATACAAGGTCGATTTTCAACGTTGGCACAACGTAAGTATAGTGTGGGCAATGTAACGTCGGCGTTTTAAGGTTTTGTCAACGTCGGCAAATGTTGTACAGTATTAACAGGTCAATTTTCAACGTTGGCACAACGTAGTTATAATGTGGGCAACGTAACGTCGGCGTCCTAAGGTTTTGTCAACGTCGGAAAATGTCGTGCAGTATACAAGGTCGATTTTCAACCTTGGCACAACGTAGTTAAAATGTGTACAACCTAACTACGGCGCATCATACGTTGTGCCGACGTCAAAATCCAATGGTGTTTTAATTTCCGAAGAGGCAGGGCATTGTACACTTAAAAAAATATATATCGTTATTTTACGGCGAAAATTGTGTAAATTCCACGGTGAATTACCGTATCATCCCTTTTTCAGTGTTTTACGGCCGAAACCCGTATTACGGCCGCTCCCATTGCACTCTGGGATATATCCCATATGTAAATCATCTGACCTTAATTTGACCTAGCTTTGTGCTCGAATCATTTCCAAGGTTTAAATATGTGAAAATGGGTAATTTTAAGCCATTTTCAAATATTTACTGTTAACTTTACGATAAAAATGTAAGATTTTGGTGTTCTCTTCTATTTTGATGTAAAAAAGTACATTCAAAATTTCAAATATTGAAATATAGATTATAATTGCATGACACCATGATTTGAAAAGAGATTTGAAAAGACAGTATATATAAAGGACACCTGTTATAAACATTAGTAACTGGAGAGGGGTCGTTGAAAAAGGAAGCAGACTACGCGTACGTGTAGGTAAGTGAAAGACTTTGTGTAAAATAAACAATTGCATCGATTAACCCCAATTAATATCTACAGATCCATCCCATAGTAAATGCAGCATCCTGTGGACGTTTCAATCTTAACTGCTTAAATACCGTAAATAATACGTTAACTGGAGATTCATTTCCAGTTATGAAAATACGGTACCCGTGAATATATGGCGGGGTTGACCCGTCGTCGGTACAACGTTGGCCTAACGTATTCGACGTTGGCCCGATGGAGAAAATAAACGTCAAGGCGACGTCAACTGCCGACGTTGGGCCAATCATAAAATATTATGTTGTCCCAACGTGTTACTAATACTTCATACGAACGTTGGACGTGCCGACGTTGGCCCAACAAATGCCGACGTAGTGGCAGGGTTGGCCCAACGTCGACCCAACGTTGGCCCAACGTCTTCGACGTTGGCCCGATGGAAAAAATAACGTCAAGGCGACGTCAACTGTTTTACCTTGTTCTTTCCTCTCTCTCTCTCCTCTGCATTATTTTGTCTGTCCTCTGCCTGTTTGATTTTTACTTATGTTACAGTAGTGACAATAACGCTCCAATTGACATCCATACTGGCCACTGTGTCTTAATATTTTAATATTTAATATTTAATATTTAATATATTTTAATATTTTAACAGGTATATTTCCAGGTCTCAAATTTGTGTAGGGTCAAGGCCACTTTTCCTGTGGCTGAGTAAAGGACATTTCCATTAGAATATCAGAATTTCTCAGGGGCATAAAGGCCAAGACCTGGGCAACAGAGGCATCATAAAATGTCCAGCTTAAAAATTAACTTTGTGTTTGTAACGACGTTACCGTGATGCGCAAACCTAATCTCGACCATGTTAAAGTTATCAATTCATTTTATAATTCTATGAAAATGCAAGTAAATATTTCCACAACAGCTGAACTTCATCTTGCACTTCCAGTAGTCGCTAGATTGTAGTACTAACAGTTAGTACTACTAGTAGTACTAACAGTTAGTACTACTAGTAGTAGTCCATACACCTATACTTTTGCTGGCGATGTCCTCTTGACGTTCCGGTGGATATGGTGGAATCGCTGTTGCAATCAAACTTTACAGGGCATTTAAACTCTACACTGCCTAAATTTGGCATAGCTTTTCTTACTGAACTTCACTAATTTAGATTTTGTGTCAGAAATATGCACACAACAATAAACAGGGCCTTCTTTTCAACTCTCTTCGAACATTCCTCTTCACGTCGACGTATTAGACTTGTCGGAAGAATACGCCATCTGCTTTGCCGACGCTCGCATGATAAACGCACATGATAAACGCACTGTGATTGGTTGACTGTGGTATAGTCATCGTTTTATTTTGTACAAGTCATCGTCTTATAAAAATTTACTTCATAATTTCATGATTTATCAAACAATGTGCAACTTTTCGGCTTGGCGAATTTTGTAATAATAGGAAGTAGAATTTTCTACGAATTTTAAGCCTAAAAATTAATAGCTTCTTGAGGGAGACCACAGCACTAACGTATCTGGGGATCATTCCACGACCTAGTTAACTCACCCAGTCCTTCATTTAATGATGAGACAACATGTTTAAGTTGAGCGATTTCCAAAGCACGCCAGAGATCTTCGTCATCGTTACCTTGATCAATTGGGTCTAGGTTCTTTCTGTTAGAAAACATGCATAATTTATCTTCAAAATGATATACGATTTGTAACGGAAATAAAATGACACAATCGGAGGAGGCTATTATGTAATAGTCAGATATTATGAAATAACTAATTTTTTACAAAACCATATTGGTCTTAGTAGGGCGCTATCTACCCAACCAGGATTGTCGTTGGGACATTGCTTCATTCAACGGTAACCATGGAAAGGTTTCCTCGCTCTAAAATGTTTATGCACAACCACGATTGTCGTCGGGCATTGGTACTTACGTGCGCTTTTGCTCCATTCAAGTGTACTAAATGAAAGTTTAATATTTAAAAAAAATCATATTTCATGAACCACAAAAGATATATTTATCTATGCATCAAAACCACCTCATATACTCGATTATGAATCCAGCAAGCATTTCCAAAAAATGGAAAAGGGTATGACTTTTGTTTTGACAAACGAACTTCTTTTCAGAACTAATTACTACTCAAAAGAGAATTTCACATGGTGTCACCGCAATTAGTCTTACTTATCCTCATCACCATGGAAAGCTACAAGTTTTACCGAACTTATTTAATGTTCAAGCAACAGACTGTAGTGATACTACTGGGATATGTTTGTACACAAACAGACCGTAAAATTGCGCAGCGAAATTCCCCAAACTTGAACCTGAAGTGCATTCCACCTCGAGATGGCTACGGTCAGTATGGTAATAATAATAATAATAATGTGTGGACTTATATAGCGCACGTATCCACCAACTAAGTGGTGCTCAAGGCGCATTATATCATTACCCCTGCTCATAAGGCTCATAAATCATTCCTGAAACCATCTCAGCTCCCTGGGGAGTATACAGCTCAATTGCTGCCATTACAGCGCATATAGGGCTAATCAACCAACTCTGCCCTCACAGGTACCCATTTAACCCCTGGGTGGAGAGAAGCAATTATGGTTAAGTGTCTTTCTCAAGGACACAAGTGTCACGGCCGGGATTCGAACCCACATTCTGCTGCTAACACCAGAACTTGAGTCCGGTAAGCTAGACCGCTCGGCCACGACACTCCAGTCTGGTAATCCAGAGGTCGCAGGTTCGAGTTCGGCTCTCAGTAAATTTGCCTTGTTTACTTAAAACAAAATATGATAATGTGAACTCAATTAATCTTAATGTTTTTACCTTATTGTCCCTGTAAAGAGGACAGGGTCCTGCGGGATAATACTAATTGTACTCCTTAGGAATGTCAGGGGAATCGACTTGATATCAATGCCGTCAATTAAGATGCGACCTGTAACAATACAAAAGATCAAAAATTTCGTTACAAACGATCTTATTATGTGACGCAACTTGATTATCCACGCATAAAATTCTTAAAATTAATTCCTGAGCATGTTCACTTTTCTTTTCGTAAGACTTATTTGATAAATTTGTTTGGAATGATTAGGTTTGTTTGTGGTTTCAGATTAAAAAAAAAAATTTTTTTTACCTTTACATATGTCTATAACACGAAGCAAAGCAAGAGTAAGTGAAGACTTCCCAGCCCCTGTACGTCCACATATGCCAACCTAGATGAAAAAGCAAAGACAATTGTTAACCCATGTTAATAAAAAAAAATTAAATAAGATATTATTCAAGTATCCCACGATGATGATTTAATGCTTGTTAAATCCTTAGGTCAAAAAAGTCTCCGGTTTCTGGTCATCGGTTGGCTTCAAAATCGGTGTGGTGATGCGCTTTTTGACCAAATTTCCCATACACAAAGTATAGTGGCTAAGAGAGGCCTCACAAACTGGGCAAACGTTCATACCCCTATGTGAAAAACACAACACGGCAGAATTCCAATCGATCCAGAATTTCAATCGGGTCTGAGGCGACGCGCGCGGAGACCAGAAACCGGAGACTTTTGGGGCTTAAATCTACTTCATAAGGTTTGAATGATTTGTTTACTTTCCCTGGTACTGTGCTGAATTTTCTAAAGCACATGGAAATCCTAATAATAAATCATTCTTAATGTACCTTTTGCCCTGCCTTAAACTCTACTGTGATGTCACGCAGAACTGGCTCTGTATCATGGCCGTACCGTACTGATACGTTATCTAGCTGCACTTGACCGTACTTTGGCCAATCTTGAGATGGTTCAATACCTGAAAATAATTAATATTTATAAACAATAAATACAAACTTATAAAAACCCATGGTATAGCATAATAACATTATAGGCCTATGTTTGCAGTTTCTCGTCTCACAAATAAACATTTCAAATCCGGTGTTAGTATAGGGCTACTGGTATTGTCAAAAGAAATAAATAATCACAGTTACATAAAACTATCCTGGGTTGAAGTTGCTGATGATATCATTATTACTTGAAATCTGTCTGTCCAGTCAAACTAGTTAAATTATTTCCAAACTTAACATATTTCTTCGTAAGATGAAAATTCCACTTTAAAATAGAATGAAAAAAAGGCTGAAACTTTCACAGGTTGGATGTTGCATGTATATTTTGATTCAAAGAAAATAAACATACTCGTATGAACACTTCTACCAACATTACCAATGTACATTATTCCCTTTAAACTCATACCGTCATATGATTCATTGTCGACGTTTGTGTAGAATTTGACTCGTTCTACAGCATTCATTTGCATCTCCAAATCAGCCATTGTACGCACGTAGAAATTCAAGTACGCAGCAACCTGTCAATGTACGTCAAAATATTAATGTAGCAGTGAAAATAAGGCCTTCCCAATCGCAGAATAATAGTATAAATAAAAGTACTATAGATTTATATTTCTATACATAAACATTATACTTCTTGTTCTTCGTCAAGTATGAACCTTTCTGGCTTTGTCAGGGTTTCAAAATGTACCAAATTAAACATTAAACTTTCGGCAAAATATACAATTTTGTCGAGTGAACAACCAAATATATTGATTGTAGTGGGACTCGAACCTCCGGATTACCATGCCGGTGGGCGGTGACAGAGGTGCTCTAACTACTGAGCTATCCAGCCCTACATGTTGTGGTATCCAGACCAGATAAGTGTGGTTTATTTTGAGGGAAGCAAATATTACAAAACGAACTTTCAGTTTAATTTGTTAAATAATACCTGTAACGTATATGTGACTGCTAGTCCTACAAGACTCGGGTCTAAATCCACAGTTAACGCACCAACCAGTGTCGTCATACCAGCTAGAAGGACTATCAGTGCACCAATAAAATCCTGTCATTGTGGGGAAAGGTTAGCCCAGTTATTGACTGCGTAAACTCCATGGATTTACCTTCTTATCCAAATACAAACAATTTCAAGTATAACACAACAGGGCCCTAATTAGCTTAATTATTCTAGTTTTGATAAATACACGTAGCTATAGGCCTACGTCGGCTGTTCTGTGTCGCGATACGAAAACATCATTTATTATCTCAGAAGGTGAGAAGATGAGTGTTTTGTTATAATTTAATTTATATATGTTGGTTCAGTTTTGACAAACTCAAAGTAATTATAGGAAATAAATACGCTCAACCCATCTTGGATTATTGAAGGAGATATCTAGACTATATATTCTACGTTTTTTAGAATTAGAACTATTTAAACTTACCAGTCTAATGGCAAGCCATCTATTGACGGCCTGAAGGTACATAAAGGCAGATAAATTCGCATTGATCCGTTTTATAACATTCTTGTAGAAACGATTGCCGGCCCTGAATGAGTAATATAGTGAAACTATTCAATATTTAAAAATTCAGTATTTTTAAATATAACACAAACAGTATGGGCGATTTCAGTTTTGGGCATTCTTGTTGGACGACACGTCCGGCCGTTGCTGTTATTGAGTTAAGAACATTGTTGATGAAGACTATTATGAGCGACAACTTCAAACCGAACTAAAAAAAACTTTAGCACACCTTGTGATTAAGGTTTTTTATATATTCACATATTCATACGTCAATTGTCATGAGTATAACAAATGTTAAATTTGTTGTTATTATTTTTGTTTTAAGTTTTCGCCAAATGAGATATTTCATTTCTAAGAAAAGTTCATTGACTGGACCTCGGTATCAAAACCGTATTCCTTTTTAAAGATATATAGCCCGTGTTTGGGCAGATTTGACAGTAAAACATTTAGATTCAAGTTTTGAATTGCTATTTTTCTGGGGTGAAAAAAGTTATAACGAAGGATTAGTACTAGTAAATTAAAAACTCAAATTAATAAAATGCTGGCCCACTGTTTTAATCATCAGCTTGCACGTGACCAAACAATTTATGTACGTAACGGCCGAGGGCGTATGCAGTCCTCGTATTGGCCAGTGCAATTGTCAATCAGAATCAAGCGCGTTTGAAATATCGTTTTTATTTACTGTTTCCGACAGTTTAATATTTGTTTGTTTCGTTTAATAACGATATTATCTCTCAAAATTCGTTCGCTTTTTAATTTTTATTTTATTTATTTTATTTTTTAATTTATTGTGTGTGTGTGTGAACGTGTACATGGTTCCTTGTGGGGTCCAAAACACAATGGAACAATTGGACCCCACAAGGTAACTATAGAAAATCTTGTACCCCACAGGAGAATTCTAAGGAAAAGGGATAATAGAACGAACAAAGGAATACCCCACAAATCAATGTGTGTGAGTGTGTGTACGGGTATTCGCTACCTTGTGGAGTCCTATAACAAAAGGGAAAGGCAAGAACAATATGTCTCCATAGGGAAATTCTAAAGGAGCCATGTCTCCACAAGGAATTTTGTGTACAAACCCTATGAGAAAAGTTAAAGTACAGGAACAAAGGAAAGAACATTAGAGGGTCTCCACAGTGATACAAAAATGAGTAGGTGTGTGTGTGTGTGTGTGTGGTTCTCTTGAGCCAAACACGGGCGATATATCTTTAATGGAAAGATTATATAATTGTATTTTCATCACTTCAGTGCCACTTGTTACTTTCTTAGACAGCATTAAACAAACTAAAAGATTTGTAATTATTATTTTCATGTTTGTGTCGAACATCCCTTGAACTATATCTGTATGATAAGTAAAACTTGTAGCTTTGCATGGTGAAGAGGATAAGTAAGACTAATTGCGGTGACACCATGTGAAATTCTCTATTGAGTAGCAATTAGTTCTGACATGGAGGAAGGAAAACAGATCCTCCATGGTTCTGAAAAGAACTGGATGTTATAATTACTACTCAATAGAGAATTTCACATGGTGTCACCGCAATTAGTCTAATACTTATATCTGTATGAGGTGCTGTAGTTATCATTACGAACAGTAAAATATTTTCCCCCAATAGTTAACGTCAAAATAATTGTATGAACATTCGTGTTTGCTTTTGAAAACTTTCACAGGTTAGCTGTATCTGTATCTGTATTCACGTAAAGTGAGCCACAGTAGAATCATGGAGGAAGGAAAACAGTTTTCCTTCCTCCATGGTAGAATGTACATGTATATCCTACATGTGAATTGTCAATGGTGTAAAGACTGGTGTACTTGGCATATTGGACAATACCATACCGACTGCGTTAAAAAGGGATTTATGGAAACAGGTTTAATGCTTACCGAAATGCTCGAATTGTTGTGAGTCCGCCAAGACTTTCTGAGAAATAGGCAAACACGGGCGACTTGCTCACGCTGTCAAGTCGCTGTAGCTCTCTGTCAAAACAACCAAATAAATGTTAAGGAACCATTTATTGTCAAAACCAAAAGAGAAGGCTTCGAAACTGTTCAAGACCGTCCACATTCCATTATGACAAAAATGAAAGATGGCCAATAACCCACCTTGATAATAATAATAATTTGTACTTAAAGTGCATTCCCCATAGACCGTCCATTCAAAGTGCTAATTACTCCCCAGTCATTGCATGGGCCGACATCATTCCTGTAATCTTTTTCGGCCCATTATGTGCATTATCGCTATATATGGCTAATCAAGCAAATTAACAGTATGTACTCTCACAGGTATACAAATTTATACTTTATGGTGAAGAGAAGCAATGATAGTGTCTTGCTCAAGGACCCAAGCACAACGGTCGCACTCAGGATTCGAACCCACATGGCTAAGCCACCAGTACACAAGTCTGATGCATATCAATGCAGTTTGCGGTAATACTACGTGTTTATCTCACCTATCTCTAAGTGAGGTGCAGGGTTCTGAAAAGAACCTTTTCGGGCAACTCCTGTCTGAACTGTCGCTAAGTGAGACTACGGATCAGGGAGAACCAATATCGGGCAACTCATTTCTCAATTATCGGTAAGTGAGAACGTGGTTCAGAAGGAACACTGGGATCTTTCTGATGCACTATAAAACTTCTTGGCCACCCCTACAGAAGACATGAAATCGCTAGCTCCACACACAGCTATAACGCTCTCTACTCTAAACAATAGTCTTACCTTGAGGTCGCCAAAAAGTACCTCTGCAGAAAGTAGTAACCGATGGCAATAGGGATGAAGAATGCGATGAAGATGGGCATAACAATGGTGTTGACGATCACTGCTGATGCTACCTTTAAGGAACTAGCCATCAACAAGTTAATTGTTTGCAAGAGTTTCTGCAAAAATAAAAAATATGACAAATAAAATAAGAAAGTGAGCTTAAGCCTTGAAAGAAAAGTGGATTTATTAATCCATATGGATCATATATAGCACATGGTTTAATAAATATAAAGTACATAAATTCATGGGTGCATTTTTTCAGCTGTCAATCAAACAGCACAGATTGTCCAATATGGTAGCATCAGTGATTTAGATGAATTCAGTAATTTTATTATTATTATTATTATTTATTCGATATAATTGTTTTACAGAGTGCATATAGGCCTACACTAACAGTCATTGGTATGTGCAAGGAAACATTTACCCAAAAAATATAGAATGCATTATTAAATGTAACAATATTTTAAAACAAATATATAGGGCCTGTAGGCATATCATTATATTTTTTCGAATGCATTTACAAATGTTTTATGCACATAATTGAATGTAAATTTCTAAAATCAAGACAGTTCCCAGACTCAAAGACCATCTTCAATGATTTCCATGACGACCGTTTCTTTCCGCCATTACCTCGGCCAGTGACAAACTTTATGGCAAATTTAACCTGGTGGGGCGGTGGCGTGACCAGTGTTGTTAAGGATCGGATATGTCTATTTCCTTAATTGTTTTCAATCAGTAAGGGAATGAACATTGAGGTAATGTTACTCTTACCGTATCAATAAGCTCTGTGTCATTAGAAAATCGATTCAGAACACGACCAATGGGAGTTGTGTCGAAAAATCTGTATGATAATAACAATAAAAACATTTTAAATTATTAAATTGTCCAATAACTATGTGATTTGAAATAGCAAAAACATAAACAGGGGTGAATGAGCAATTTGGGCTGGGTCGTAACACAAAGAGCCACCTACTTGGAATACATTAGGCCTTAGTGTGGACTGGATTACATTATGGTCCCACACATTCCTGTATACACGCGCATGTGATAACCATTCAACATCTCACCTCAGCGGTACTTTGATGATGTTATGAAGCATTCCTTGAAGTAGTTTTCTGGCAGCTCTTAAGACTCCACATACGAGTACAACAGATGTCAGTACTCTGAAAAATATGTAAGCTACATTCAAGCCAACGTAGCCCCCGAAGAATTCGTCATACAGCGAGTCAGTGTCCGTCTGCAATAACAAAATTAATATTTTCAAAAACTGTTGGTAAACCGGTTTTTGGGTGACCGGTTTTTTTTATACTAGGGGCCTACATGTGTTGCACCTTCATATACAAATCTGGCAATGCTGAATCGAAGAATAGCAAATAGTAAGTTGGGTGTACTATAAATTGGGCGGCCCTGGGGACACAATGTGCCCCTATGATATTTGTTTATGATATAATAATAATAATAATAATGTGTGGATTTATATAGCGCACGTATCCACCAACTAAGTGGTGCTCAAGGCGCATTATATTATTATCCCTGCTCATAAGGCTCATAAGGCTCATAAATCATTCCTGAAACCATCTCAGCTCCCTGGGGAGTATACAGCTCAATTGCTGCCATTTCTAGCGCATATAGAGCAAACCAACTCTGCCTTCACAGGTACCCATTTAACCCCTGGGTGGAGAGAAGCAATTATGATTAAGTGTCTTGCTCAAGGACACAAGTGTCATGGCCGTGATTCGAACCCACATTCTGTTGCTAACACCAGAACTTGAATCCGGTAAGCTAGACCGCTCGGCCACGACACCCCATATCTCCAGTATAATTGTCCAAACTATTCTTTGGTGATCATGGTTGCCATGGCAACCGTTTGTTTTGAACATGTCCAATTGAAAAAGAAGGAAAAATTTAACCGGGCAGCTGGAGCTCAGTCAGAAAAATGTCCACTTACGTCGTTCCTCAAACCAGCCTCGGACCAGGCAGAGAGCCAAAAATTCGTACCAATCATGAACCCCGAATTGACTACAGATAAGATGATACTTAGAAGTATAAACCAGCCGGCATTCTTAGCGTAGTAGAGATACACGGTGTAAGACACTGAGCCTCGTTCGATTTCTTCCTTCTCCATAAGAGCTCCAGAAGCATTGGTGTCCGTTCCTGTTTGGTTGTAGAAAATTAATAAAAACGTGTATTTATCTTAACAATTAAATGCCTCAGTGCATAGGGCTTTAAATGTCTTGTATAAGTTTTTATTCCTATACGATCAATTTTGTATGATTATATTTTTTCTAATTTGAGTAAAATTGTAGAACGTGATTTAGTAACATTGTTTATATTACAGTATACAGAGGAAGTGCTCCTACCCCAGCCAGGCCGGCTACGGGTCTGGGGCCGACTTCAAAGAGCTACAAAGCACACAAATTTGCTGAGCACAGAAAAATTAGGCTTAGCAAAATTAGGTTACCAGACAACTGTCACGTACTGTATATTGTTCTCAGCTCAAATTTGCTTAGCAGATTATGTTCAGCAAGTAATGTTTCGCATAAATTCAGCTGATTATGACTTACAGACCCTTTTAGGCTTATATAAATTAAAAAAATGAAAAAAACCCGGTTATTTCCATAATTAATTTGCCTTTTGTAAGCTGCTTTGACAGGATTGCTGTCTTGACTTGTTGCTGAAGACGAGCTCTTTCCTCCTTTGTCGTCTCTGATTCTTGACCGGACAACTCAGCCTCTGCTTCCGATTCACTGGCTAGTTTGACCGCCTTGTTGTACTCACTGTACATATCAGGGTCTGCAGCGATGATGTCATCTAAGGTCCCTTGGGCAGCTATCCTGCCGTCCTTCATCGCGATAATCTGACAAAAACGACAGCAAGACAAATATATCCAGGTTAAAACTCCTTTGATTTGCCTACTCAATTGTATTTTTTTATATTAAGATCTACATGCAAGGGCACTCAAGACAGGCTCTAGGAAACATGCAACCAAACCATATTGCAAAAGGAGATTTTCATGCCAAACGAAATAGGAAAATGAGGACGGAAATACATTTTAATAAACCCAAATGATAACGGTAAGGGTGGATTATTCAGTAATTTTCAACCCAAGATATTAAATATCTTCAGACGTATGCCGATGCACAAGTAATCACAATACCGTGGGTTGAATCCATCCCGAGTCGCTTTTTGAGTATACATGGCCAGAATTCCAATATTGTTATGTTGAATATTTCTTTCAAAATGAAAAACACACTTATAGGGTCAAGCTTCACGATTTTGTTAATATTTTCCTCCTTTTACCGGTCACTTCTTACCAAGTCTGCTCTGTTGAGATATTGCAGTTGATGAGTGACCAAAATAACAGTCTGTTGATTGCTGATAAGACATTTCATGATACCCTCCTCAAAGAGATGGCGGCCAACATGGACATCAAGGGCTGACAGTGGGTCATCCTGTAAATGATAACGAGATGTAAATAATAGCGTGTATCATCTGTACAAACACATGGCTGTGTTATATTACGTTTGCTTATGTACCGAACTTTTGCTTATGCACTGAACCCAGCTCATTGGCCTATAGTATAGTTCATTCATTTATATGATCATTTCTGCAGTGCACTATGTTGTCAAAATCTCAAAATAATGACTCGACACCAAATATTTTTCGACAAAATGTACATGTTACATCACAGTCTGCAGATGATGGAAAACCGCACATAATTCGCCCAAAGTAAAGTAATTATGAAGTTAATAACAATGTACGAACATAACACTTGTCATTATAGGAACGTGACGTATTTGGAGCCTACCATAATAATAACATCTCTTCCTGAGTACATGGTTCTTGCCACGCTGATTCGCTGTTTCTGTCCTCCGCTCAGATTGATACCTTTCTCTCCAATCTCAGTCTGGTCTCCAGCAGGTAAGATATCTATGTCTGGTTTCAGTGCACAGGCATCTATGACGCGTTTGTATCTGAATATAAATATTTAAATTTAACATCACATTTGATTGGTTTCTTCTTTTTCATTGCAAAAACGTAGGTCATTTAAATATAAAGTACACTCATTCATCCATGCCATCATCAAGAGTTTATCGACTAAACAACTTGAGTAAAACACACAAACGCACACAGTGAATTTGAACAAAACATGCAATGGAGTGAGAACTGACGAAATAAACTCGCCAAGCTCTTATTAATCAAATGCGATTCGGTAACCATTCGGCAATCATTATTCTACACTGTAAAAAAAAATCTGTAACTTTACATCAAAAGTGATGGCAGCAGCATCGCCAGACACTTTGATGTAAAAATACAGATGTTTTTTTTTTTTTAAGATAACGCCCTAATTTGCTTTTATAGTTTACAAAAATCTGCAAAATAATTTTACATCCATATGTAAAAACTACAGGCAATTTGTTATTTGAAATCCAAGAAAAATATATTTTTTACAATTAAAGTGTTGTGAAAAAAAAAAACATCCTGTTTCATGGGCGGATCCAGAACATTTTTTAGGCAGGGGGGCTGAGAATCAAAAACAATTTTTCACTACTACAAAAATTACAATGAAATAATCAAAGGGAAAGAAAAACAAAGCACATTGTGGGAATGGAAGTGCGTTCCCCCTCTCCTCCCCCCTCTCTCTCTCTCTTTTTCTCTCCCTTTTTTTAAATTTTTTAAATTATTATTATTATTATTTTTTACGATTTTACGGGGGGGGGGCTACAGCCCCCTTAGCCCCCCTGGATCCGCCAATGTGTTTCTGTGAAATTTTCTCTGTAAAAATACAGAATTTTTTTACAGTGTATAGCTTCGTGAAATCGTGAAGAAAGTGAGCAAACTCCCCATTCAGCAATCGGCTGAGGGTTCGATCCCTCAACATGGCGGTTAATAATACTGCAGTCTAACCACATCAACAGGATACTGACAACACAAAATGAAGGCCCCTATTGTCTATATTGAACAAACAAACATTTCTGCCTTAATTAGATGGGGATATTATGGTAATTGAAAATGGTAAGAATAGCCTAATTAAACCACCTTCTAGATTCCAAAGGTTCAGAGAAGAGTATATTTTCTTGCAGAGTTGTATTAAGCAGCCACGGCTTCTGAGCAGCAAAAGCTATCTGGTTCCGATCCCTGTAAGATTAAACAAAAACACCGCCGACAATTCGACAGTGATATTTTAACGGAACATTTTGTACGGACAAATGTAACAAAATAAAACCAATGCAACACGGTCGTAGAAGCAAATTCGAATACCTGACTTGTACCGTTCCAGATATTGTTGTCATTTCACACAATATGGCGGAGATTAAAGAAGATTTACCGGTACCAACTTGACCTGTAACAATCGTCAGTTTTCCTGTAGATAAATAAATATTAAACTTTATTTTTGAAGTGGTGGTCTGTAGCGCACTTGGTAATAGAAAAAAAAATGTAACTATACGTCCACAGCTACACTATTAAATGCTCATTTATAAAAACACATCAATAATCGAATATCTAGAAATGCGTGTATTGTATATAAAATAAAAGACGTACCTTTTGGTATTTCCACATTGATATCTGATAGCACAGTAGTACTTGACTCAGGGTCCCATATAAAGCTGCCATGTGATATCTTCAAATAAACATCACGGTTTTGTTAGTTATATTTATAGATATAGATTGATGGATGTTTCTAAACTGTAAAAAAAAACTGCAAAAAAGTCTCCGGTTCCTGTGCGTCGGCAATTTTTAGTTCTCTTTTTCCCCTTTTCCCCTATGAAACGATGTCCAATTACAGCTAAAATTGCTGGATTGATTGGAATTATGCCGTGCTGTGTTTAAAACTACTTTTTTCACATAGGGGTATGAACGTTGGCCCGATTTGTGCGGTCTCTCTTAGCCACCATACTTTGTGTATGGGAAATTTGGTCTGGTTCCAATAACCGCGCCGCGTATAACATGTATGTAGCCTATCACGTATTTCACTGGTTGGCCAAAAAAAAGTCACCGAAAACCCGAGACTTTTTAGCCTAACATATAAATACACCAAAATAATAAAGTTAGCGTCCCATTTTTTGCTAGGTATGAAAAGGCTTGTCCATACAACCATCGGAGGCTAAATATTACACCAATATAAATATTATCCGTAATGTTTGATGTTATATTTAAATAGTTCGCCAACTAAAACCCATTTAGGCTAAATATAAGATTAGTCTATATGATTTTATTACAAACAATCAATTTAAATTATAATGTGTTTACCTTAACGGCAACTCCGTGTTTCATTCTTTTAGTCGAGCTATTCTGTAATTGGTGTCTTGGACCGGCAGATCCATATCTTACATTTCTGTCACTCTTCTTCTTGGAATCACGACCATTCGCACCAAGCAAGCTAGACCTCTCTGTATCGCCGTCTTCTAATTCACTGGCACTGCTGGCGAACGTTATAAGGTCTGGTTTCTGGAAGCTGATCGTGGCGTCAACCTGCAAAACAGCATTTGAAAATAAAGCAAAGCAAACATCTGTGTTATATAAAGAAATATATAAGAGCAATGCAAATTCAGTATATAATTATTAATGACTGTGCATTGACATTTTGTTAGCAGAAAACAAGTGTATCTTTATTATGCTGTGATGTACCAGAATATGTCATTCATTCCAATCTATCCCGCAGTGCAACTAACGAAAACTAGGATCCATATACAAATCAGTATATCCCACCACAACATTTGTGCTAGACTGGTCCCCTGTCTTTATCCTCAAGGGATTTCATTGGATACATTGTGCTGAAGATCTGACGTCATGCTTCGAGGCTCGCGTGCTAGCTACCAACCAAGGTCAAAGTTCAATCTCGAGGAAAACATGGCGGCCGCGGCCAGTATCTGGCGTAATTCACAAGCCTCAAAGCGTGACGTCAGATCTTCAGGCTACATTATTTTATGCAGTCTTTCCATGTAGTTTCAGCAGACGACAAAATGGTGACATGTCTTGACCAATATCTTATGTGTTCTGGTTACTTGCTGAAAAATGTCTAATACTCTTTCTATTTTGCGTAGATATCAGCATAAAACATATGTTGGTGTTTTCTAGTACGGCACTACATCTCAAATCTTTTTCATCTTTTTACAATGCTTGATGTTATGAGGAGATTAAAGTACAATATTTAAACAGTTGTTAAACATGTACATGTGACATGGTCTTATACTCTGTATTGCTGTAGGGATGTGGATTAATATAACTTCATGTTATTCATTTAGATCTTTGCTTTTGTTAGATCATATTAATTTAAAAGTGAACTAGGAACTGCTTACTGCTTCTGTCTGCCAATCTGCGCCATTTTGAACTTGACCCAAGTCACTTTCCCTTAATTCAACCTCCGGCGCTGCCAAAAACTTCTGTATTCGTGTAGTGCTGACAATGCCATTAATGAAATACAACAGACTCATGGGTAGCAACATCAATGGCATGAGTAGAGAGTTGAAGAGGGCCAGCGACGAAAAGGTTACATCTGGTGTCAATGGTTCACCGGTGAGGGCGGTGTAGGTACCGAAACCCTAAATCAAAATGAAATCATATATCCTGTTTTCTTGATAAAATTTTTGGAAAGAAGATATTATGGATACATCTATTGTATGACATAATTTTATATCACAGTGGACGGCATTACCGCGGTAAATTTGACATGCTGTTGTGCCTTAGTGAAGCAAACCTTACTTACCACAATTGTCACAAGAACAGGAGTGGAAAGCGTCAGAAGTACTATAAAGGAAGAAAAAAATATACATGTACGTTGTTAACTAACACAATGGACCAACAGACTGAGTAAGGTAAAGGGGTGTCTGCCATTTTGCCCTATATTTTGTCAAATATCAGTGGTTGGAATATTGTTGCTATAAACCTAGGTTTAATGAGAGATTTTCATTTTTGAAATGTATTAAAGCCTATTATATACCTTTGTAAAATTAATGGAAATGCATCCGTACTTAATACGATATGTATGAAGCAAGTAAGTGATCTACACGTCAACATATATGAACAGATATTCAGTACTTTTCAACAATGGATGATTGAGGCATCATCAACTTTCGAGAAAACTAATAGTGAATCGTTGGATAAAGGACTTGTAAGAATCTAAATGTAAGCGAAATAGGGAACAAAAAGTATAATATGCATCGACAAAAAATAAAAATGCACATAGCCTGAAAATGTATATTGAAACATTAGACCTTATTGCCTTCAAACACGTAGTAACAACAAAGTGGATAATATTGTATGCAATGAAAATGTTTTGCTGAAGATATCTTTAAATTATTCAAATATGACACTGACATTAATTATATATTTTTTGACACAGGGTACCGGTTTTAAATTGAATGCTTTTACCTGTTGAGATGAAACCAAGGTAGATATTCAGCAAGAATCTGAGTTCTTTTGCTCTGACGACCTCGATGGCTTTACAGTACAATTCCTCCCATGCGTACAGCTTCAGTAGTTTTATCCCTTGGAGTAACTCGTTCGTTTTCTTGAGACGTTCGTCAGAGCAGCGCTGAAATAAAAGAAACACGTCAGTAGTAAGGAGAGGAGCAGGAGACACCCCGTTTGGTGGGGCAAATGTGGGTCAAATTGAGTGTGGGGGCCGGTGGGGCAAATGTGGGTGAAATTGAGGGTGGTGGCCGGTGGGGAAATGTGGGTGAAATTGAGGGTGGTGGCTGGTGGGGAAATGTGGGGTAAATGGAGGGTGGGGCTTTTGTGGAGTTTATGTTTTTCATATTGGGACACATATTTCGTTGAACCCGTTAGTGTGTTCCTTTTCAGTAACATGATTCAGCGGTTTATAATATAATACAATGAGATTTGTAATAAATTTCTTTAAAACAAAATAAACAAAACAAACGAACGAGCGAACGAGCAAACACGCAATAAAAACATGTACATATAGTAACATGATTCAGCGGTTTATAATATAATACAATGAGATTTGTAATAAATTTCTTTAAAACAAAACAAACGAACGAGCAAACACGCAATAAAAAAACATGTACATATATAATTAATTTTTACTATTAAATTGAACAGAAATAAGTTGTTAGGTAAACAAAAAGGACTACTAGAAATCTTAATGGAAAGAAATAATCATAAGTTGTTAGGTAAACAAAAGGACTACTAGAAATCTTAATGGAAAGAAATAATCATAAGTTGTTAGGTAAACAAAAGTCCTCTTTGTGTAAAGGATTTAGTCGTATAGTACTACCGGTACACGTTCACAGTTGGCTTTCGGGCTTAGAGTCGATTTTCCAATGCTGAATGAAACATGAACTTAATGTAAAGTTCGTGTTACTTTGAATGCTTCAACGTTTCAACAAATACAGTATTTTCTATGATAAAACGGACTGCGTCTTCATCCATATTTTAGAGACGAACTTATCTTGTCGAATTAATTTCAACTCTGTTTTTACGCTAACATCAGATACATCGCCGCCGAGTTAGAATTTTGGTTGATATACTTCATTTACTCAGTTTAGTTATAAACAGTGCTGCTTTACACTGTAGATGGGATCATCCCACAATAACATCTAAACACATGATTAAGAGTAATAATTTTTCAACTATTCTTAAATTTTACAGTTGTATTATATAACGTTGTTTTTATTTTTTATATTTCTAGTTAGCATTTTATTTTTGAAATTTTTATTATTCTATGTTTTATTTTATTATATTTTTAGGTCGTGCGTACTAAAGTTTGGTAATTAATTTTAGGATTAGTTGGGGTGATATTAAAATAAGGTTCGTTAATTATATTCTTATATATTTATGGAATCAACAAAAGTAAGTAAATTGAACACAACAAAAACACTACCCGTTAAACGAAACAAACAAAACAAATACATAATTTTTACTATTAAATTGAACAGAAATAAGTTGTTAGGTAAACAAAAGGACTAGAAATCTTAATGGATAGAATTACTCATAAGTTGTTAGGTAAACAAAAGGACTACTAGAAATCTTAATGGATAGAATTACTCGTAAGTTGTTAGGTAAACAAAAGGACTACTAGAAATCTTAATGGATAGAAATAATGCCAGCATGTCCAAATTTGGATAAACCACTCACTGCGTAGACTACCCCTCAATATTTAAGGCGATAGCATTTTCAAGAAATTGGTCATAATTCTCTGGAGGCATTTCTTGAATTAGAAGCCATGATTCAATCAGCCAAAACCAGACGGAGAAGCGCAGCCGATACATTCTTTACCCTTCTTGGGCAAAACCATGTACCGTTAACCGTCCTAGAATATTTTTTATTTTTTTATTTATTTATTTATTTGGACTTACACTTTTACAACAGTGGCACTCGGCCAAAAGGCGGTGCGTCCGACACTCATACACATAAATAATACAAAACACATTTAAAAGCAAATTAACAAGATACAAAAATGTGTGATGATACACTCTCAGCTTTGACGTCGTAGGTGTTGTCCAGAACAAGGGATGCACGCGCGACACCAAATCTGAGGGTGTACCATCAATCATATAGCTATCAATGACCACTGGAACCCAAGTTGATTTAAAATGAGTTCTAGAAAATATAGTAAAAATATAAAACATATATAAACAAAATTACAGCAACGAAGTATGCAAGAAGAGATTATTTACATTGTAGTCCGAATAATATCGGATCTCAATTTCCACGCACGCTTAACGTATGATTTACAGAAAGTATCAAATAATGAATAAATTATATCGGCATTTTCTATATTACAGAATATACATGAGGTGCTCCCAAGTGTGAGATGATATTTAACATCTAAGCTGCCGGATATAAAAAGCTCCCATATATCATAATATTCATTTGACATAAGATAGTTTTCTAACTTTGTATATTCTTCGGATCTAATATTATTAAGAGCATGGAGTGTCGTGGCCGAGCGGTCTAGTGCACCGAACTCAAGTTCTGGTGTTGCCAGCAGCAGGGTGTGGGTTCGAGCCCCGGTCGTGACACTTGTGTCCTTGAGCAAGGTACTTAACCATAATTGCTTCGTCCTTCGGATGGGACGTAAAGCCGTAGGTCCCGTGTGTTGTATAATGCACGTAAAGTGGATTGTCGTGCGGTCTAGCGCACTGAACTCAAGTTCTGGTGTTGCCAGCAGCAGAGTGTGGGTTCGAGCCCCGGCCGTGACACCTGTGTCCTTGAGCAAGACACTTAACCATAATTGCTTCTCTCCACCCAGGGGTCAAATGGGTACCTGTGAAGGCAGAGATGGTTTGCTCTATATGCGCTAGAAATGGCAGCAATTGAGCTGTATACTCCCCAGGGAGCTGAGATGGTTTCAGGAATGATTTATGAGCCTTATGAGCAGGGATAATAATATAATGCGCCTTGAGCGCCACTTAGTTGGTGGATACGTGCGCTATATAAATCTATACATTATTATTATTATTATTATTATTATTATTATGACATGTAAACAAGAAGTGTCTAACATCTTCAATACCTGAGTTACATAGGTTGTATGTACCGTCATTATCTGCCGTCCAATTTCTAATTCTGCGATTGAGTGGAAGAGTGTTGGAGCGGAGTTTAAATTTGAGACTGACGCCATGGAAGTCAGTTTTATCCAAAAGATAACTTTCTAAACATGGGCGATCTTTGATGGTTACATAATCAGTTAGTGAAGATTTGGAGCAAGCTTCTTCCAACCAATCATTATCTGAAATATCCATAAGTACGCGCTTAATCGATTTAGGCAACAATGTAACAAGGCGCACCTGGACTATGAACACCTTATGGGAGACGGGAGCAAGGAAGAATTTCTTCCTTCGTGCAAGGCTATGCGGGCGGCCCAGAGAGCTAATAACCCGGAGTACTGGGTTTATCTGGGGGGCCTATCACGAGGCACATCAACACGGAAGCTAGAGGCACCCAGTGAACAACAAATTGAGCACTACTACATTCAAGGCTCCCCCCATATTCAACAAGTGTTCAAGATTCTGGGGATGTAGGAGAAAGTAAAACAACCGGCTCTTTTCAGAGCCAACACATATTCCAAAAAGAGATAATTAGCAAGTCTGTTATGAATATTAACTGGTCGATTTAATCATTAAAATAAATTATATTCGTGTATGTCTGTGTTTTAACGCTAGCTTTGTATCGACAAGCTCATTTGCTCATTTTGCTGCTCATTTGCTCATTTTGCTGCTCATTTCGCTGCTCATTTGCTCATTTTGCTGCTCATTTCGCTGCTCATTTGCTCATTTTGCTGCTCATTTGCTCATTTTGCTGCTCATTTGCTCATTTCGCTGCTCATTTGCTCATTTCGCTGTTCATTTTGCTGCTCATTTGCTCATTTGCTCATTTCGCTGCTCATTTTGCTGCTCATTTACTCATTTCGCTGCTCATAATACATTCTATTTTCAAACATGGTTTGTCTTCAAGATTAATTTTTTCTTTGCTCAGCTCAAAGTGTTTTTCCTGCGAATTAATTCTTAAAGGATATGCTGATAAGAAACGCGGATGCGGTGGGTGGGGTGGAGGCTGATGAGGAGGGGCACATCTTCACTCAACTGATGAGACGATCTCTTCGTCGGTACGACCGGACCATCTTCCTCAATTTGCACGGTAACCATTTCTCGTACATCTCGGACATCAAAATGTAACTGGGTCACCATCAAAGAATTTAATTTGAGGCAACGTGAATCACAAGTTTCCCGGGGGGGGGTACCAGGTCCCCCAAACAATATTCGAAATACTTGGAGATATCGGGATTGAAGTGGAAGAGCGAGACCAATATTACTCCTATCGCGCCACTCTCCACAAAAGCCCCACCCTCCATTTACCCCATATTTCCCCACCAGCCACCACCCTCAATTTCACCCACATTTTCCCCACCGGCCCCCACACTCAAAAGCCCCACCCTCCATTTACCCCACATTTCCCCACTGGCTCCCACCCTCAATTTCACCCACATTTCCCCACCGGCCACCACCCTCAATTTCACCCACATTTGCCCCACCGGCCCCCACACTCAATTTGCCCCACAAAAGCCCCACCAAACGGGGTGTCTCCTGCTCCTCTCCTTACTACTCACGTCACATTTATTTCCCCTTAAGAAATACGATGATTAAATTGTTGCAATTTGTATTAATAAAAACAAAATACTACCAAAGACACTCGAAAGTGTTCGAAATAGAACTGCTGTCAGTAAATTACAATCAATGCGCTACCGTACGTACATTAATTTGCAAACAGTATGGAAGGGAGGCAGCTAAGGGGAGCTGTTTTTGTTTGTTGAAAAAGCAAACGGAACAGCCACAGTACATCAAAGTGAGAGACCAACGAGATTGTTGGAGAATTCACTGACAAACTTCCTCGTGGTAGTCTACCGATAAAAATCACGACTTTTCTGATCTGACACACCCATTATTTTAAACCGTGAATGTGGCGTTCGATAGACCCCTGCACCTACCCTAGACCCCTGCACCTACCCTAGACCCCTGCACCTACCCTAGACCCCTGCACCTACCCTTTGGCTTCAGCTTCGCTACTACTGTGCTGTGGCCCCACCATGATCCCTCCTTTGACAAATTATCATTGATAGACTGAATATGGGAAAACAAATGTAATAACATTGATTTTTTACTTACCAGTAGATTCTTTTGTTGCCTGCCAATAAATGAAGCGATTTTAATCTGGATGGGACTGAGCAGAATGAATATGCTTGTTCCTATCAGTGCAGAGTATCCCATTTGAACGTACAACAGAGCAAGGTTTACAGCAAGCTGTCGGTTGGGGTAAAGGTTGGCAAACGTTTGTTACTATAAGAGAGAATTTTTCTATTGAATTCCGTAAACATTTTACAAGAATATTGAAATGGACCTAAAATATTTTAACTATGCTCGGCTGGTTGAGGTAATTATTCATAGGACACTCGTCACAGAAAGAGCAGGCCGTCTTCCTTTCTTGCATGGATTGATAATAACGTCACAAACACTTGAATAAGTGCACAACTGCCATGACAATGCACACAATTGTGCTCGAAATGAGTTTCTATTCTATTCGTATTTTCTATATTCCTCAGCCGATTTTCATGAAACTTCGTAGGTATGTTAAATTCAACAATATCTAATGAGGCCATGAAAACCGTTAGGGGCGTTATACCCATGTTTTGGTAATTTTCCGAAAATTTTTGTCAAAAATAGTATTTTTTTCCTTAACTTCCTTAATTTTCATCTGTTGGCCATGAGATTAATTTGGCACAGATGTTGTCTTTAGTACCATCACCACGTGACGTCACTTAGATTATCGTTAGAGGGCGCAATAACCGAACTTTTAAAACAAGATTTTAAAAATATTTTTACCCAAAATTTTACCAAACGTATAATAAAGGCAGATAAAATAACATTCATGGTACATATCATAATTTTTTATATTGAGAAAACAAATAAAAAACCTTAACAAATCATGGCGGCCATACTGGATTCCCAGAAAGCATTGGAAGTGGTCACATGACTCAATGTTGTCCAGTTCAGAGTTTGAAGGTTGACAACAAACCCCAAAACACATATTAAATGCCTTACAGTATCAAAAATAGTATTTTTAACAAAAAAGTGGAAATTCAATTAGCCCTGTTCAAAATAAAAGGTTGCAATGGCAACCACATGAACACCCATTATCGTTGATGTTGGTATGAGGAGGTCCCAAATTAAAATCAGAAAATGTCAGTGTAATAGGACAAAACATTCAGGAGATATTATAACAAAATATTATAGGGAGAACATTTTGCCCCCCCCCCCCCCCCACCACACCAGGTCTAAAAGCGATCAATGTCATATACAACCTCATCGCTACAGTATAGCGATATATATTAACTATCGCTATCGCATGGCAAAATTGGCAAAAGGCAAAAGCTGCATTTTTGTCAACGGTAATTCATCACAAATTTAATTGTGATGATGCACGAAGGGCGCCCTCAACAGGTCGTGCACGCAGCAGATAGAAACAAAATTCCTTACTGTCTTAAAATTGATAACATTAACAGAAGTGCACTTCAAATTTAAAAAGGAATCAAATTGAATGTTAATTTGATTACACGTACTTGTATCGGAACAGCCCACAAGTTGTTAACCATTTGAAACATGAAAAAGACGGCTGTAGGATCTATCGACATGTGATTGGTGATCTGGCCCATGTCCATTTTTCCTCCCGTGGTAGCAACAGTGGACAGACGGAGAGATTTCTCGTAAACCATGGTCTAATTTTAAAACAAACAGAATATGCACACTAAATTACTTTTTGTTAATAGGTCGTTCAGATCTAACCGTGTAAATAATTGTGTAATGGAAAACATAAAAGAGCAGAAAGGATCCCAGTGAATTTGAGCAGATTTGACGTACACAAATAATGTACGTACTTGCAACCCACGCTCTACGGACAACAGCAATGTTTATCCAACATCAAAGATACATTACAAAAGATGTCTGAATCCCCCACCCCACTAGCCTTTACCACGAACGCCTTTACCAGTCCGGTTTGAGGACGCTACTACTGATTTTTTCATAAAATTCCAGCAAAATAATAAATGTATGTATGCATTTTTATGTAAACCAATCATCGTAATATTGGGCTTGTCTAGGCTACATTTAAATAAGAGATATCATAACACATTAGTTACCGAATGTACCGCATTATGTATTTCTCTACCAAATTGGTAGAGAAATATCATGAAAAAACATAATACCACAGTCTTTTTTGTCTTTTGGTCTTTTTTCGTGTGTTATTTTTCTCCGGTTGTCGCGTGAGCTTTGAATAAAGGCTACCACCCCACCACCGTCAAAAAAATGAATTTACCTGAATTGCAGATCGCACATTAAGTCCCTCAATGATACCTATGTACCAGTGTGTCTGCAAGCAGATGAAGTTAACCAGGGAAGCGAAGAACATGATCAACACCAATACAAACCCATTCCTGAAGAACTCATCAACGGTGACATGATGCGCTGGGATGGTCTGCTACAAAATAAAGAAGGGTCTTTTAGCATAATTTTATAAACTGTAGTCTAGCAACAACATAAAAAACCTGGAAATACAACAGTTGTATAACTAATTGTAAGTTTAATGGAGTGCACCATCGGGTAAAATGTTTGTAAATGCGTCCATACTTCATAAAAATTAAGAGATTGTGAATAGAAACCCAGCTAGAATGTATACGTTGGCCCAACGGTAGCAAACGTCGACTTTTTGGATTAACGTTGCCAATTGCACAACATTTACCAACATTGGCGCAACTTTATAATGCATTATTTTGCCGACATGACACCCACGTTGGACCGACGTTTCAGATACGACTTTTAATACTGCCCAACATTTTAACAACGTTGGCGCGACTTTGATGCGCCAACATTACTTTGCCGACATTACACCTGCATTGCGACAACATTGCAGATCTGGCTTCTTAATACTGCACAACATTAACCGACGTTGGTGCAACGTTTGCAAATTGACTCCAACCTCACCGATGTCCAACCAACGTCGGTGTAATGTTGACATGTTGACTCCGACTTTACCGACTTTACTGACGTTTGCCAACGTTGCACCAACGTGTACGTACAGGATTAGAAATGCGTGTGTAAGACGTGTGGAGAAGGTGTGTGGCTCTTTGCTAACTCAACAGTGTGTTACAGATAACTTGTCGCCGTGCGTCAGATCGTTGGAATATTTCCTGCGGACCGTGAGTTTTATGGCGAGTCATCAAATACACGAAGTGACTCTTATTATTGAAGTGAACGGGACAGTTTTAGTGATTCTTGTGTATGTTTGGAAATCACCTTGTTGTCGCCAGTTGAACTCACCAAGCTAGTCAAGAATAGACAGCCTCTGCGTGCTTAAAAAATCGCCGGCTAGAAAAGAGAGGACTGCTGTTGGATGGTGTAAGCCACTTGAAGTTGTAAGACACTTTTAATAGGCCTAACTATAATTGTATCATTGTATAAAGCTTGATTCAAACTCTGTAATAATCGTGTGTTAGTTAAACTATTTAAATAATTGTTGTTGTTACAAATATCGATTGTAACCTTGTTTGAGTTCTGTGTTGCGTTTAGAAATTTCTAGAGCGCGCAGAAATCGCAAATTATATCGCTGTGGGAGTTGCTGGCCGTAACATTAGCTTATTTTATTGTGTGGTTAAAAATAGTAGAATGCATTCAGATTTGTCTCTTGAATGGAAATTTAAAGGATCCATTTCAGGCTTGAATTTCTACATACTTTTGGGAAATTACCATGCGAATTCTCCTTGTGGAACAATCCAAAACTGAGGAAGCACTAGTTATTCACATCAGGGGCGGAGCCATGAGTTTTGAAAGGTGGATTCAGATGGTGTGTACAAAATTCTCCACTTTCGGTAACCCAATTCTACATACCCACTGTCCTAACTCGTCCCCAGGTGAAATCTCAGACTTACCTTTGATTCTGCAGATGGGTACTTGAGCGTGGTGACATAGGCTGTTATTGCTCCAACTGCAAGAGGATTGATGAAAAAGAACATTTCTCCAACGAGCTTCAGCACTGCCGCCCCAAACAGCCGTCGACCGTAAACCTTTGAGTAGATCTTAATAAGCGATGCCTCTTTTCCCTTTCTTGCTGCTCTTTTCTGTAACAAAACAAATAACGACTTAATTTGTGTTGTTATCGAAAACAAATAATGAAAATGCATTCAGTTTTTTTTTTTTCAAATTCATTCTAATGTTGAATTTTTCTCCATGGGGAAAACAATTCACAGACAGTTGGAAAATTGATTTAGGCCTAGTATAAATAATATCACCTCAAATTGTAAAATGATTTCAAGGGATGTTTGATACCATCATTATGTTTACACCAATAAAAGTAAACGGCTCAGTTTTGGTAATATTACCAATAGTGTGACATGCCTTTAAATCAGCTAGTTGAAAACTTACCGTTTCTTCCCGGAAGGCTTTCCGAAACCTCTCGTGGTTGAACTTTGCTTCATGTCGCTCAGAAGGTATACCCAAGTCACCCAGCTCAAGGTGTTTCTTATAGCCACGGGTAAGGAGCCCGTTCAACCACCAGAATGTCAACGAGGAGAAGAGGCTGACATGGTAGTGCATGTACATCATATTGGACTGTTTGAGGTCATTTGGAAACCCTTCTTCCTTTCGACAACAGAAGCAAATCTTTTGGGAGGAAAAGTATTTGTAAGATTGTTAGTATGAACGTCTAAGTAATTTTGAGACGCCATAATCTTAGCCTATTCACAATTATTCTTTTGTAACTTCAAATTGTTTAAAGATCTTTATCAGTTTGTTTTTTCAATGTTTTCATATTGCATATGATCCACTAGGCAGATGTATATCCGAACGGTGCTAGATAGTTGTCTCTGGATAGGATTACAAGCAAAAAACTGTTAGCACCAGTAAAACATTATTCACCCCTTCCCCAGCAAAAACAAAAAACAAAAAAATGTGCATTTACCTCAGTTCTAATAACGTTCGCCTCAAGAAGGACCAAGATAACGTAGATGACTATTTTGATGATGGTCAGGTCAAAGAGAATAATGTGTACATCCATCTGCTCCTGGTACTCTAAGCTCAACAGGCGGAATATTTCTACTCCTAGTGAACATACCCAGTAAACAAATAAAAGCAGAGACATTGCTGGAAGTTTCCACAACTCTGAGTGATGGTAAAAGACAAGCGAAACGATGACTGCGACGAAGGCAATGATGCTGTGGATGTAAAGATGTGGCTGTGTGGGCTGATGCAAGGCTTGGTATGTCTCATCTGTCATAATACCTTCACCGATGGAGGCAAGAATGAGGACAAGGAGTAGGACAGATACAACCCATCTTAGGCTGTGTCCAGGATACACAAGTAGATATTCGGTGTGAACTCGACCATACCCAGTGCAGCATCCAACGACCAGAAGAATAAGTGAGGAGAGGATTAGGAATATGGCGTGAGGGATGGTGACCACTCCGTCCACTAAACACGTGTTGTTGTGCACATCATCGTACCAATCCAAAGACTCCTCAGTGTAAGATGAATTTATCCCACAGAACCATTCCCATTTAGGATCCATACCTCAGTGTCCTTCGGAACCAAATGCGCTAGGTTACTCTGTTGAAAAAAGGGTCAACATCGATCGGTTATATAGACGCCAGAATTGCTGAATCGATTGGAACTCAGCCTTGCTGTGCTTTAAACGACTTTTTCACATAGAGTTATAAACGTTTGCCCGATTTGTGAGGTCTCTCTTAGCCACCATACTTTGCGTATGAAATTTGGTCTGGTTCCAATAACTGCGTATGCATGTATTGCCGACCTATGACCAGAAACCGGATTTTTTGGGCCTATATAACGTAAAGCTTTTTTTCACAACAATGAATTTATTTATAAATATTCACCGTGCAGTTTGTTGCAATACTGACAATAATTGACGCTTAATTTTGACGAAAATAAACATATGTGTTTTATCGCATGTGATTGTTTTAATTGATCAGATAAACTTTAAAAACATTTTTAGATCTCATCTAAGAAAGAAATCAGGACATTTCTGCGCATGCAGTACACTTAGCTATACACTAATCCATTACATGTACTAAGGCATTACATAATCTGATGCATATCAGTGTTTAATGACGGATGTTTCACCTTGAAGGTCTTTTCTTTGAGAGAATGGAAGACTTGTGTGAGACTTTCTGTTAGGACAATAAAGTTAATCCAGTATTTAACCCAATTCGGTGGATTATTGGTAAAGTTTGTCAGTTAAAGGCACCTGGCACTGGTATTTTGTCCAAATGTAGCTTTTGTCATAAATATATACATTTTTATGAGTGGAATGTGAATAAACAAGTAACTAAGGTTACAGAAATAGTGGTTTTATTGTATTTACGACTTTAGAATAGGCCACCCCTTTACATTGACACATGGTGGCGCTGTTCGTGACGTCATTCGAGGCGGGGATATTTGAAGAGAAAATGTGTAGTCTGGCCCCATACATTACGTCTGGGTACCTGATCGGTACGATGCGTCACCGAATCCGAGTAACCGAATCCGAGAGTACGACAATGAGAAACCTCAATCAAGCCTCAAACCATTTCCATATTTTAAATGAATAAAAAAGCAATATGAAGAATTATATATATGACTACTGTACTACTACTAGTCATGCTAGTGCAAAGAAAGCGAATCAATTAATTATGTAATTAATCTCTGACAAACCTGACAGAATGACACATTGGTCATTGCACTATAGTCTATACACAACTGTCAAGTCTGTCATGAACTGCCAGCACACATACTTACAAAATGTATGCCTAACCTGTAACCTAGTTTCAGATGAAACGACAACGTAAAACAAGGCCCAAGGGGAAGCATGCAAGTTTTCACGATATAGGTGCAGCAATGCCGCTACTAGCGCTAGTGCTACGAAAACTGCATAGCGTCACTGCATAGCGCTGAAAACGACGTCGGACAGGACCACTTTGCCCTCGTTATCCTGACTTTCGCTGCCCATAACCGCCTATATTTGGGATCAGCTGGAAACAGATGCAGGCTGACCCCATCTTTAGTTGTTTTGTTGCATCCAGCAGCAATACACCTGGTCGGCATTGCTGGGAAAAAGCCGGAAAAATGCCTTTTTTTATAACAAACCAAACCACACGTGTGTAAACACAGGCAATTCTCGAGGGCGTCGAGGGGGGTCGATGTTCCATCAGCGGCGAATCCTTCCTCGAATGACGTCACAAAAAGGGATGGGCGGAGTCACCCTCCAAACAACTTCATATTGTTTTTAAACATATAAATCCTGACAAATAATCACTCAAACAATTTGTTTATTGTTAATACACATATACTTTATTGTTTAAATCAATAAAAAACCTATTGCCAGGTGCCTTTAAGTTGATAAAGTTTATGGTGCAGTATTTGGTTAAGTTTTGGGTTCAGTTGGCGAAGTTGTTTTTTTTCTGGTGGATTTGGGGCGTTGTTTTGTACGGTAAACTCGGTCATTGATGTGAATGAGGCACACACATTATACTGCAGATTAGTGTAGTGAGAACACCTGTGCAATTATTCAAATAAAAGTGTTGCCGTTGTTCTTGCCTGCCGGTCGAAATTGAATAAATGCCATGATCGGCTACTTTTACACATAAATAGGGCAGTCGTAGCAGACCTTAGTCACAACGCATTTGGACATGTTGCACTGCATGCCGCCTCCCTCTTCAATGTCTACCGAGTTGGGTGTTCGTCAGCTTCGTCAAGTTTATTTGATAACTTATAGCCAAGCAAATCTGGAAATATCTCCAACTCGTGAGAATTTTGCAAGTAAAAATAGTTGGTGCTTTTAACTTGTGTGGAGTGGCAAAAGTGATTCAGTGAGCCTGCTGTCAAGAATCGCATAGAGATGGCGGGAAACACTATCATATGTGTAGAAAACTAGAAAAAACTCAACGTTGGGTCCAAATTCGCAAGTATTTATCCCGAGTATATGGCATAAATGTACACTTTTCGTCTACCCACCCATAACTACTATAGTGCGTGGACGTATGTGACGAAAGACGACGAAGATTTCATACAATCTGTCGGTCATCCTGATTTGGCGGTACCTGTAACTGACGCTGCTTCAGAAACACTCTCGCGGCCGTGCCCGTCTTAATTGCGATCGGACTACATCCGTGGAGCAACCATCATCGGAAGATAAGTTGCCCGCTCGTGGGCGTGGGCGTGGGCGTGGCCGTTCGCGACTTACTTCGTACGATGTGGCAGAAGTTGTGGTACAGAAGGGATTCAGGACGCGTTTGCAACTGATGGCCGTTGCTAATCTACAGAAGTCGGAAGGGCGTACGGACCTTGCTCGATTCATTATAAATAGCGGCCAGAAAGTGGTCGAAGAAGTGATACAGGTACGTTATTATGCATAATTATTGTATAATTATCATTGCATATTTAGGTTCGTAATGTAAAAATGAAATATTTGTACTATATACATAATCTATTTTGGACTTGGAAACACTTGTATGTGGACTCTTAGCCAGTTCAGTGAAACTTTCAGTGTCCAATGAAATAAACACGCCAAGCGGTATCCGGTGACAATGCGCACCTTATAAAAAGTTTTCATGCACCCGTTGATAACGAAAGAGGGCGCTTCACATGTAAACAAACCAGACGGCACACGAGACGTCTGCAGTGACGCTGCTTCATATTGATGGTACAAATTATGCATTGAGTGGTTTTGCTTTTCTAAGCACATAGACTCCGAAGCACGATATAGAGTTTCACCAACTGTAAGTTTAATGCTGTTGCGTTTAAAAACTGTAACATAAATGTTGATACAAAATCGGCAGTGTGCCGTCACTCTTGAACTGTGTGCAAAGTCTACGATGGGTCGCAGAAATCATTGTCAAATGTACACACAACATTGAATTTATCTGTGCTGAAATCACGTTTTGTACTCGCATTTACAATGATTGATGGTAATATAGGTTAGATATGACGAGAAAAGTGGCAGAAAAATAGTTTCCAAATGTGGTTGTTCCATACAGTTTGCACAAGTACTTTCTGTCCCATATATTTATAGTTGAGTGTTCCTAAGCTGGAATTAGTATAAGGAAGTTTTTAAGCACTCTTTCTATTGTGCAAAACATGGCTTAGACTAAAATGATTGCAATTCATTTTCATTGTATATTCTCCTTTGTCCGTGCACGGCCAAAGAAATGCATAATATTGTTTTACCCACCCACTCACTCAGCTTTGTAGATACCTGCAATCATAGACCCCCTATTGTCCCTCTTTTGTTTGTACTTTAACTTTTTGGGAAGACCTCCATACGTTTTGTACACGAATCTCAATAGTGGACGTTTGTCAATAGTGGACCCTATTGTCCTCTATTGTTCAACGTCCACTATTTGAATGTGTATACAACCCCCCCACCCCCTCCTCCACCCCCACCCACTCCTCGATCCACCCCACTTCCCTTCCATTCCCTGACTTTGTGACTACCAAGGAAAACAAGGGCTGTTTCAGCCGATTGCCGAAACAGCCAATGACTCATTATACCCTAGTGAAAATAGCCAATAAGGATAATAATTAAACATCCCAAATCAGACTATTTCAAACCAAAGATTTTCAATTGGTTCGAATTTGTTAGAATTGTACATGGGTCATTCCATATGAACTCGCCCAGAGGTCCCGTGGTGACTAACTCAAATTTTGCTAAACAAAATGTGCAAAGTACCTTTTTATGTCATATAAACACAGGCTAAATGTTACGCTTCATCTCCTAAGGGTTTCTGAGATATGGCCCTCCAAAGATAGGGTACCCCCCGCCCACTTTTTGCACTCACGAGTTGCGAATGTTAATTTAGAGGATTTTTGTGCTGAAAATTGCAAAAAGTGGGCATGGCACCCTAGATTTGGAGGGCCATATCTCAGAAACCATTAGGAGATGAAGCCGAAAATGTTGCATGTGTTTATAATACATAGAAAGGTATTTCGAGAATTGTTGTGCAAAATCTGCATCACTCACCATGGGTTCTCTGGTTGAGTCACAAGATGAACAACAATATGGGTGTGAACTTCAGTTACTTACTTGCGATCTTTAAAAAATTTTTTTTTTTAAATGGTTTCAAATGTTGTTGTTCATCTTTTCTCCCCGTTTGGTGTGCATAATTGTCATGTTCTTCAAAGTTCAGTGAACAAATGAATTGTTCCAATGTAATGTTTAATAATATATTGTCCACTTTCTCATGTGATTACACAAAATTGCAATTTTTTCAGCACTTTTTGACATAAATTGCTTAATTTCATCCATAAAATCATTGTTTTTAGCAAAATAAAGAGTATGGCTGGATTCCTAGAGGGTTTCTCTATTGATTAGTGGTTATTTGACCGAAAAGTGCTCAGTAGTTTGTGAATTAGAACAAAAAGTATAAGGGGGGACTTTCTTTTCTGATTGGGTGTATTGTTAAAATACACTGTTTGTTTACAAAATTTGTGTTGGGCCCAGTGTAACAAAAAGTTGACAGTAATGCTCCTTGATATTAAATATAAAAAAATTACTCATTACTCAGTTTCTGGATCAGAGATTGGCAATTATGGTGTACTGGGTAACTAACAGTTATTCCTTTTGTTTGGACCTGCTGCTAGGTATTTCATTTCAACAAACGAAAAAAATGCAAATATGTAAGTATTAATGAATGCAACTAATAAATGTGACCTGTTCCAACGAAAACAGAAACAAGTTGCACAGGCTGATTTTGTGCTATGACCGGATAAAATAAAATGGGGGTGAAAATTTAGTGAATTTTGTATTTGCAGTTTTGAGTGGATTTGGTGACATTAATCTGAATAATCTATTATCTTTCACCCTGTTATTTTTTTTTTTTTTTGCCAGAACAAAATCGGTCAAGTGGTAAAATCGTGCAATTCCTGATAAACCATGAAAAACAACATAAAATGCTAAATTTTAAAATGTATTTATCTCAAAAGTTGTTTTCCTTTAGCTAAACAAAACCACCCGTACTAAAATTAACATATAACAATAATTCTAGTGTCAAATTAAAGCTAAACGTTGTCCTCTTTCCATCTATACCAAAAACTCAATTTCACCAAAATATGACTTGTTTCTGGTTTTGTGAGAGCAGGTCACAAATGTGGAGATGTAAAACAGAGATGAAAACAAATTGGCGGTCATAAAAATGCAATCAACAATTTCTTACTCAGCACCACCTAGTTTGAAGTTACATTTCTTAAAGGAATTTTTTTTTGGGGGGGGGCGTTAACACAAGCAATATTTGTTTGAACTTCAATGAGTCAAGTATGTAAAAATAATGAATAATAATTATCACAAAACAATGCACTATGAATACAGTAGCTAAATCAGGTATTTATTAACCCTTTTCAGTACCAGCCACTTCTGTATGGCAGTACCCCTCCTTACAACAGCATGCTCTTTAATTAAACCATACATATCTTTATAAACATACATTTCTATCTAAGGTGTAATTTCTTTCTAAGGTGTAATCTCTGCAGCCTTCACAAACTTGCTAACTTTGATGTTTACTCTACGCTTCCAAGATTAGGCAATGGTTTATAATACAATGGAAAATTATACGGTATTATAACAGACAGATTTCCAGACAAATGTTTCAGTGGATTTTTTTCTTCTTTAGCATTTGGATAATAAAAGTCACAAATAATACTTCAATTTAAGAAGTTGGCGAGCACCATGCAGGCTATCAAAACATGATAAAGTCATCGCTGGAGAAACTCCATAAGAGAAATAACATTGATTACCTTCACAGCCACTGGACTTTATATTAAGTTTACCAGGGCTAAGGTCAAATTTAAGGTACTCTAATACTTTTCAAACTATTCAAAAGAAAATCTTAATTATCGAAATTAATTTACTCACTTGTTTTGGAAAACTAATTCAACAGCCTGGTCCAAAAGCAGTTCAATCAGGAACAACAATTATTTGACGAACATAAAAGCTGTATCGTTGTTACCCTGTTATGACTGGTTTGCAACAGTGTACCGAACTGTAAAACACACCCCTACTTTTGTAATGAAAAAGTTTGATTGACTCTCAATATTTGCTGGACTTTGAAACCACATGGCTCTTGTATGTAGCCTTTGACCATGCACGAAGATAAATACAGGGGCGGATCCAGAAAAGGTTTGTTGCCATTTTGGAATACAAAACTAAACTGTTCAGTGTGTTTATTAATACAGTTATACTTCAGTGAGCACTGATCAAGATGACAATCGGTTTCAATCAATTTTGTTTAAATTATTTGTCCGTGCTACATTTTGTTTATATTAATCCTTACGTCACTTATATTTCTCTTTTCAAAGGAAAGTCATGCAGTTCCATTCAAATGCAGTATTTCCCAAGATTTTTGACCAAAGCACTGTGAAATATAACCAGCAATTAATATTTATCACGTTGCGTTTATCACTCTAAAACGTGGAGAGGCATGTCCCTCGTCCCCCACCTACCGACGCCCATGAAACCACTGCAATATCAGCTTTAGGTCCTCACTCACTCCATGTTTTCAATTTGTTCAGCTTGGACGACAATACTCAACAAATTGCGACAATACTCGCAAAATATTGCAACCAAGCAGCATTGTGTATTTTTCCCGTAACACCAAAAAACTAGCGACAAACTACTGCCCAAATATCTTTACTGGAGCCTCTAAATACATATCAACTGGATGGAACTGACTGGCAAATGGCGCGCACCAATCCACCTACATCATCTGCTCCCTATTTTTTTTTTAGCTAAGTGTTCACGACAGAACTCTGCAGACACCAAGAACGTTACTTGTCCAATACACAATCTGCCTGAAACACAGCCACTAAAATACTTGCCCAAGGACAACTGCGTGGCAATGCATGAGCTTTCTCCTCTCACTTGCTGAGATAACCCTATCTAAGTTTAAAGGTTCAACACTTTCTGTTTGGTATGGTGTGGGCTCGCGATTGCCCCGACATAATAGCACCCTCAATACGACAGGAAAAAGAACAGTTTTTCCCAACTCGTCATTGAAACCGGGTTTAGGTTCCACGTTAGGCTGATTGCCCTTTTTCAAAATATTATCTATGGTATGACCAGGTTTGTTGCAAAAGGAGCACCCTACGGCGGGTTTATAGGAGCCTTTCTGCCCCCTTCTCCATGATACCAGTCAAGCGCTCAAATCGGTTGTTGTTGACCGTTAACTGTTGTAGTACAGCAGTCTATTGTGGGTGCACCCCACTAAATAAACTCCCATAGCAACCAATGCTAAATACAAAATATTCAAAAATCCTTAGAGTCCTCATTTTTTTTAAACCAAAAGAAACAATTTTGATTGATGTCTAACCTTTTATTTTCTTCTCAATTTAATTTTCAGGGCCTAGTGTATCCAAAATAATCAAAGTTGGAAGTCAAGGACCCCATGATATTGGACCATTTTTACACAACCCATCAAATGTATGGGACTCAAATCTCTGTTTTTCAGAAAAATTTAACATACAAATTATAATAAACAGCTCGGCGCATGAATTTCTTACTATTTAGTGGGGAACATCCTAACAGCCTGCTGCTGCACTAATTTATATATGGTGGCGGCGAGGAAATCGGAAATTCAGGGTTTGGGAACAACAGGCATTTTCCCTCCATATTTAACACTGGTTTCAGAATGCTTGTCCTTAAACAAAACCATCCTAACCCTGTTTTTATACATTGTATAAAGGTACCCCGCTAACCACTCTTGCAGTCCAGACTATACTTATATCCATGTAAACTCGAACTTGTCGGACTCGATCCCACCCAAAACCAACAGGGGTCAATTTCATATAGACCAGCCGTACGGCTAGAGCACACTAGTTGAAACGTTGAAAACATACCAACCGGCTCTTCTCAGAGCCACCACATCTTCCAAGAAGAGATTAAGTGCATGGTGTACCCGAAAGAACTCAACAATATCTGTTTTATAATTTGCTTTGCAAAAATATTTGCAAAGCAAATTTCTCTGCTTAGTAGCTCTATAAAATTTCCCCCAAGTTTGTTCGCTAGTTCAATTAATTTAAAAAGTAAAAACGTATGCCCCTTTAAAATTCACGATGGCGGTTTTGGTCCTACTTATAATGTATTATTTTGAGGCTTCAAGACCCGATTTATAGCGTCAAAAATGTAAACAATAATGTTTTAGGTGGTCAGAAAGTTAAAAGAATTGGTAAAATATATCAAAAATGGCGGCTGAAGATCCAGATAATATTGAGATTAGTTGAATTCTTAGCACTGGGGGTGGGAGAAAATCAAACATCCTCCGTTGCTCATAGTGTTTTGACCTAATTGTTCAGTCATTATGTCATCATGATGAAGTCATCAGTTGTCACGAAAACGACCACTAGAGGGCGCTATAATCGAACGTATATTATGAGAATAGCTTGGTTATATGCCCCTGTACTAGTGGTTAAAACGCTCGCCTCACGTGTGAAAAGATCGGAATCGAGTTCGTATCCTCCTTAAATGAATTTTATATTTTAATTTTCTTGCATTTATTATTTTTTGTTTTAATAATATTGATTCAGAAGCAACGACTGTGGTGATTTTTATTTTTTAGAAAAAATATATCTCATTCAGAATACAAATTGTGCATAATACTGCCTGGGCGTAGCTCCACTCTATGGCCAATACACTGGACTCCCTCCGTATTCTTGGCCCTAGCCCCACATGTACAAAAATGGAGCAATTTTTATTTTATTTATTTTTTAAATATTTTTTTATTCTTTTGATTTGAACTTTTGATCTGCTAATTATTGCAGCTTAAAACTTAGTAATTAGGTCACCTTGCCCAAGCAGACACCTTTGGCATAAAATCCATTATTCAGGGATAATAATAATAATAATAATAATGTGTGGATTTATATAGCGCACGTATCCACCAACTAAGTGGTGCTCAAGGCGCATTATATTATTATAATCCCTGCTCATAAGGCTCATAAGGCTCATAAATCATTCCTGAAACCATCTCAGCTCCCTGGGGAGTATACAGCTCAATTGCTGCCATTTCTAGCGCATATAGAGCAAACCAACTCTGCCTTCACAGGTACCCATTTAACCCCTGGGTGGAGAGAAGCAATTATGATTAAGTGTCTTGCTCAAGGACACAAGTGCCACGGCCGTGATTCGAACCCACATTATGTTGCTAACACCAGAACTTGAATCCGGTAAGCTAGACCGCTCGGCCACGATATCTCAATTTCATGAAATTTTCGAAACATTTTTGAAATTAAAAAAATAATAATAATAAAATTTAAGTTTCACCAAAATTGCCGATCTCACAATAGTAAACTTTATGCTAAAAGTGTCTGCTTGGGCAAGCTTACATAATCATAAAATTTTTAGATCGTAATAATTAGCAGATCAAAAGTTGGCAAATCGTCCCTTATTTGTACTTGCGGGGTTAGGGCTAAGGATATGGAGGACGTCCAGTGCATTGGCCCTAGAATGGGGCTAGCGTGGGCGAAGGTACCGGGCTACTACAGCTGTCAATTCAATCTCGCATGCAAAAAAACGTATCGCATCCGCCCCACATGCTCCCACCCCCCGCAAAAGAGGGCGCTGTTCAAAATACTGTACGACATACTGACATGACACGTGTGCCCGCGAGGCTAGCGGGCAGCTTGATGGATGAACACGTGGAGACCTACCTGATGACAGTCTTCAGAAGTTCAAGTTTATGGTACACATTGTTTACTTTCTAGAAAACTCACATTAATATGTCGGTACTGCCGTATATTATTAATATGTATATACTGCCTTCTCAGTCTATGAACCCAAACTCTGAAATTAACTTCCAAATCACATCTGGGACACAACATCTTTCAACATTTTAAGACACTTCTGAAAGCCCACTTGTTTCAGGAGGCCTACCATCAATGACTTATTTATTTCTTCTGTGCTTTAGTTTAGCGCCTTTGAGCAAACTTTTGATTTAGGCGCTTTATAAATTTTGTTTGATTGATTGATTGATTGATAAAAGTATCTAATTTGACGCGCTCCAAGTTAAAACAACAAAACATATGACATGAATGTCAGTAATTTTGTTCACTGGACATCTCTCTTAAAATTCTTGCCATTAACACTAGTAACAGTAACACATCCATAAGCATAATAATATCTTGGAATTTATTTCTCTAAACTTTGTACTTTTTAATAAGCTTTATCAGAATTGTTCGCGCATAAGCCTTATTATTGGAATTGCCACGAGCATGCACATTGATTTGAAAAACAACCACGTACCTTGGAAAAATTACTACCCTTGCGTACGAGGATATGTGAAAAGTCAATAGGGACGATTTTTTGGGTGATAAGTTGTAAGTTTTTTACTTAATTTTTACGTATGATGACAACATTACGGAGAAGTTTTCTTTGAAATTGGTTAGATATAGGCCTACATGTAATAATTTAAGTATTCTGTTTATGATCTATCACCAAAAAAATTGCCCCCTATTGGCTTTTTACATATCCTTGTACACAAGGGTACTCATGCTCATTTTGTTCAAGGTACGAGGTTGTTTTCCAAATTAATGCACATGCTCACGGCAATTCCCATAAGGCTTATTCTGCACAATGAATTATGGGAATTGGGTTTTGGGAAAAAAAGTTAAACATATAACATTCCAAATGGAAGTGCAGATATTTGAGCAGCATTTGCTTGCTAAATTAATTTTCAACCATGCTCAATATTATTAATACACAAAATTCTTATGAATTTGACTCATTTGAAAGTAATTAAATTCCTTTTGACATCATTTAATAACAAAAACTAAAATATAAATCTGGCGTGAGCAAGCCAAACAACTCATTAATTGACTTGTTAAAGAGATCATGTCGTCACAATCAGAGCAGACAGGCTTTTGACAGGGCATGGAATCAGTGTCCTAGTTTTAGATGAACTCAGTGACTGAAAATAATACCCATGAGCGTGCGCTGGCCTAGATGACACGATAAGGTCACATTAACCATGGAGGAAGGAAAATAGATTTTCCTTCCTCCATGCATTAACATGGTTGCTTCCACTTGCTCATTATTTATGCACCAGCCACATACATGTATTGATCTTATTTCACCCTGTTATTAAGGCTAGTGCGCAGTACTAGGCAGGACCGTAGCGAGCTGGGGGGGGGGGGGGTGACACCCCCCAATAATTTTTCCAGGCCTGTGATTTCTCAGGATTTTTCACAAACCTCTTTTTGCCTCAAAAATTTTCTTGAAAGAAGAGAAGTAGCCTGTATTGTGTCCAAACCTCTAGCTTTGTGTTTGTGGGGATGTGGAGAGTCCTGTAAATCCTGCAAAATTAAACATCCAGGAGGTTCAGGGAGCTTTGTCCTGTAGACCAAAGGGGGACAGGCATGCTACTCATTTTTCAGGATTTTTTACTTTTGTTAAATCACACCCCAGAAAGTTATACTTTGCAAAAACTAACTGCTCTGAATAACGTGGTACCATAATTCACTGATGTCAAATCACACTCCTGTTACATGTTTTGTAATTGTAAAACTGATGGTTAGTGGTAGTAATCTTTACTATAAATAATTTTATCTTGAGATGCTGTCATTTTTAAGAAAGGATAGTTTCCAGTTTGAATTTATGAAAGAGTACTCCGTGTCATAAACTGTTACATGTTTTGTAAATTATATTGCATGTGTGTATTTTATAAATGGTTGCCAGACCGACAGCAACTTTGACAAAACAATTACTGTTTTCTCTAAGTTGAAAGCATTTTAGACACACTCATTGCCCAGGATGATTGAAACCACCACCAGGCAATACACCTATCCAGCCTGTCCATCAAACAGCACCGTGTGACCAATAGGGTCACGCCTATCTATGACTGTTGACAATATGCTACTATATGTCGGTCACAGGCTTGGCTTTTAACCCTCCTACACATAGAGGCCACTGTAAACCACAAAATGTCCAATGTGTTGTACACACATTGTTTGTGCATATAAGCCACACTGCCCCTTTGAAGTAATCTCCATTGTACATACAAAGACACATGTATACCACAGTTGACCTTTTATTGTTAGCAGGTTAAACCAAACTCCCAATAATAATTCACCATCAGCCATTGAGAACAATAAACCATACAAAGCCCCCATCGGGATTTTCAGTAGTTATTTGGTAAACACAGACTCTCCATAGTAACCTACCACCAGCCACTGAGTCTGGAACAAAGTATTATGCCCTGCAATATGTCAATCACAAACCACTAAAACCAACAGACATATGAAGCATTATGTTACTATGCAGTATAGCTATGAGGAGCCACTGCCTACCATAGCAATGGCTTGTAGTGGCCTGCATGGCTTGCTTAAAAGATGTCAGTGATTGCAGGAGGGTTAATATACAGATGTGCATGAGTGAGATTTCCAGGTGTGCAGGGACTATGGCCAAATCTGGATTGGTGTATAATACCTGTGAGAGTTAGGGGAGGGGAGGGGCCTTTAGTCGGGGGGGGGGTCAGGGGTCAGGGGAATTGGTAGATCAGGAGGGGATGGGGGTGGGAAGGAGGTTTTTAAGTGTGGCACTTTAATTCTTTTATATTGTCTTGAATGTGTGAACAAAACTTCTGCATTGCTCCCTCCTCTTCTAGCAGTTTGTCCTCACTTTTACTGTGTATTCCTGCTTTTTGTCACCAGGATCCACCCCTGAAAGTTTCATTTCCTGAGAACAAAAGTTCTAGTGCATAGTAGTGTAGTTTAAAAAACACCCTTCCCCCTCCAATGGCCTTCAATGAGTTAAGTGTTCATTTTGAATCCATCATAAGTCTCTAATTAAACATTGTACCTGCAGCCAGTATTATCACAGCCAGGATTTGAAAATATGGCGTCCAAATTTGTTATTCTTTGAAAAACTGGGTGTCCAAATGTTTAACTTCCAATACATTTGCATGTGTTTTGACAAATAAAACAGGGTGTCCATATAGCAAACGGGGCGTCCAAAAGATACCCATAGGTACTGGTAGTGCTGGCTATAATACTATGCCTGCAGCATTTAAGATCTAGACCTTCAAAGTTTCAGTTGATTTACCTTTAATTTCCTTATTAAGATGCTTGTTTATCATGATTGATACTTTGAAAAGTTGTTTGTATGTAAATCCTACACGCGTATCAGGCAGAAGTTATAGATCAAGGGCATGGTCTTATAAGTTTCTAAGACTTAATAATATTCTGTATGAATACAGCCTTTAAGCATTTTTTATGGCTCCCCCACAGCTAATCAACATACCACATGTCACCAGAAATCTGTTCAAAAGGTGTCAAATCCGGGCCAGGGGCACACAATTCTCCCCTTGAATAAAAAGTGTTTACACTACCTCAAGTCATGCATAAATCATGTGTGTAATGAGTTGGAGAACCTTTATTGTGAGTGGGCAGCGGCTGGTGCAAGTCAACACCACTGAGTCAAACTTGTGAGCAGCAGATGTGAGGTGAAGTGTCGTCGGTGCTGGTCTATCATCAAAGACCCGGTCTATGATCAAAGCCTCTTTCAGCGCTCAAGAAGCCAAAGTACTAGGTACGGAACCATTATCTCATGCCCTCAACTTGTTGTTGCTTGTGAACGCTTTGTTGATTTCTAACCAAAGAAATGCATCAAGACTTATAAAAAGTGATTTGCCGATCGTGAGCTGATTACAGGCTGAGATAAACAAATTTACGATCAGATTTGTACAGAATGGGCCACTATTCTTGGAGGACACTGTGATCTTTCCAGTCTTCAAACTCTGTTGATAAGGCCCCGTACAGCACACCATTATTCTTACCATACTGACATTTTCTCACATATGACAGGAACAGTTGTCAACTCATTGTATCAACCAGCGATGCTGTGCATTAACATTGTCAGCATTTTGCTGTGTAGTCTGTTGTGTAGTGTATCACCCCAACCATCAGCATATCGGTTCAGCTATCCATGTCGATTCCACGGAGCAGAGACAGACCTAGGGGACGAGCAAGGAGAGGTGGCGTTGTCAGTCAGTGTTGAAGGAAATCCATCATATTACGTGCCTGGAAATTGGTATCAAGGTGGGTACATTTTACAGATTAGGAATGGAATTGTTTATTCAAAAATAACAAAATCTTCATATTTTAACATAACTTTACTTGGTGTTAAGCTTATGATGGCATCAAACTCATCTAGAAATGATTTTGTCAGAGGTGTTCACTTTATGAAGTTAAATTATTGGAAGGTGCACTAAATTCCACATTGGAATGAATACAACAAATCAGAATGCATTTTTACTATTTTTTGTGAACAACACAACATACAGTTAATAACCTAAAACGTATAACAAATAAAATGTACATAAAATAATAGAAACGTCACTTTTTGTGTCACTTCTGACATATGTAGTTCACTGAAATATTTCTTCAAAGTTCCTAAATGTTTCAAAACAACATTTCCTTTAAAGGGACAATAGCCTATCATAACTATCAGCAGGGCATGGAATATGAGTGCGAATTTTAGATTAGCTCAGTGACTGAAAATAATGTGTCATATGATAAGGTCATATTACCATTGCTGCTGCATAAATGAGCCAGTAATTTTCAGTCACTGTGTTCATTTTAAACTAGGACACCGATTCCATGCCCTGTTGAAAGTTTGCTCTGATCGTGACGATATTGTCCCTAAAAGTTTGTTTTGCATTTCAAATAATTTGCTTTTACAAAGACTTGTGCAGACCTATGAAGTAAGATAAAACTTACTTTTTAATTGGTATTCATTGCTCATAATAGCACTTGATAAATTCATTATTATTATTAGATTAGTTAAGTTAAATTTACGAACACAGCTGCACTGGTGATAAATTAGACTATTTGTTAGTTATTGATTACAGACAGATTTATATTCTTCGATGTTTCTTCCAGAAATAAATTGCTGATTTACAACATAGCAGACCTGGCAACAATTTGTCAAAAAATTATCATCCTCACAAAAAAAAATTCCGAGATAAGTTTGACAGAAACCAAAAGTATAGCTTGTGGGACATATCTGGATGGGGGTTGGGGGGGGGGGGGATAATCTAACATCCCGTAGTTGACAAGTGACATAATCCAGAACCAAGTAGAGTTGTGCTGATGCAGTTTCATTGATGACTGACATGTTTATTTGTACTGAATACTGTTGTTTGACGTTATGGTATATTATCCAGTGAGCATGAAAGAATCCAAGCCACATATGACTAGGGAAGGTTACTTTAGTTTTATATGATTGCCTGGGAAAAACACTAGTACAAGAGTGATGTTATGCACTTCTGCCTTGTGTTAAAAGGAGTGTACACCTTTAGTAATTACCTGATTTACAAAATTACATAGGCCAAAAAAAGAATTCTCTGGTTTCCGCACGTGTCATCTCAGACCCGCGCATCGGCATTTTCAATTTTCTTCTTTTTTTTATTGTGAAACGATGTCCAGTTGCAGCCAAAATTGCTGGATCAATTGGAATTCTGCCGAAATGGCTGGGGAAAAAAAAAGAAGCGCATCACCGATTTTAAGCTGACCGATGACCAGAAACCAGAGACTTTTTTTTTGCCTAAAGCACATACTTGTAGCAAAGCACATACTTGATGTCAAGTTGGTGATTGTAGCAAAGCACATACTTGATGTCAAGTTGGTGATTGTAGCAAAGCACATACTTGATGTCAAGTTGGTGATTGTAGCAAAGCACATACTTGATGTCAAGTTGGTGATTGTAGCAAAGCACATACTTGATGTCAAGTTGGTGATTGTAGCAAAGCACATACTTGATGTCAAGTTGGTGATTGTAGCAAAGCACATACTTGATGTCAAGTTGGTGATTGTAGCAAAGCACATACTTGATGTCAAGTTGGTGATTGTAGCAAAGCACATACTTGATGTCAAGTTGGTGATTGTAGCAAAGCACATACTTGATGTCAAGTTGGTGATTGTAGCAAAGCACATACTTGATGTCAAGTTGGTGATTGTAGCAAAGCACATACTTGATGTCAAGTTGGTGATTGTAGCAATACATTATTCTGTCTGACATGTTGGAATTTTTGAGAAAAAATTGAAATATATTACAAATTTGAAATTGATCACAGCCGTGATCCATTTTCTACATTGGAGTGAATGCAAACAAACGTGAATGCATTTTCACTATTTTCTTGTTAATGATACAATGGAATTAGCTGAAGCTTTCATGAATTGGTTTCTGTACATTTCTCTTTGTCCTTCTGAAGTATGAATAAATTAACAGACATTTCACCAATGGTGTACAATTCCTTGAAGATTTACATTTTTTCCAATTTCATTCTTTTCTTCAGTGAGCCTCTCTGCAACCTCCGACTTCAATTTCCTTTCAATCACTGGACTCTTCACGTCAGCCCAAGCCAGTCGTCCCCTCGAGAATGCAGTGGGGCCATCTGACGCTGGTTCCCCCATCCCTGGTGTGGAGTACACATGCTCCCTGGTACACCAACAGATCATGAGAATGCCTCAGAACTATGCCTCTGTCTACTGGATTGCCCCAGAAGAAGGAAGTGGCTGTGTCAATTTCATGTAAGTACTTGGAAGAGTTCAAATAAAGGTGGTTTAAATATACCAATCTGAAGTTGACCCTAAGCCTCCCCTCCCCCTTTCCTCAGCAACTCAGTGTCCACAAAAGCTGCACTGCGCCATATAACACACCCATGCCTAATGGACTTTTCAAAGCTTTGGCCATGGTAAGGGAACAAAGCACTAGCTTACCAAAGTTTGTTGTGTGCATATAATCATTTTGATTAGCAAATAAGACATTTTGTAAGTAAAGACTGTTTGCAGTGACATTCTGTATGTGAAATTCTTAAGTGAGTACTAATTAGTTCTGAAATGAACTGGTAGTTACGACGTTTCGATCAGTATAAGCTCTGATCGTCTTCAGGAGAATGACCCGAAGGGGATCAAATCTCCAGAGCTACTGTTGGAAACGTCAAGTTGTAACCGCCAGTTCTTTTCAGAACTAATTATTACTCAATTAAGAATTTCACATGGTGTCACCGCAATTGGGTCATTTGCTTCGTCATTTTCACTAAAAGTAACACTGTCAATGTCACTGCCGTCACTCGATTCAGAAGACTCGTCGTCATCGACATCGTCGCCCATGAAATAATCATTCACAAATCCAACGATCTCATCTTCAATACCGTGAAGGTTGGCATCACGAATCTCGTTTAATGCATCGGCAAAACAACGATCCTTCGAACACATTATTACGAAGATATACTAAAGAAAATACAAAACTAAAATTGTGGAAAATACGATACTTTGAGAAAGATTGTAACGTTAGTTTCTAAATCGAACAGCCACATAAACAACGAAAGAGTGAAGCATGCGCTGCAAGCTAAATTGGCACTAGTGCGCATGCGCGGTAGCCAGTATGGGCCGTATTGTCCAATAACGGCCCATGATTGTAAACACGTGTTACGAGATGGCGACACCCCGCAACAAGGGGTAGTTTGTTTATCAATTTCTTTTCTTCGTAGCTCATTTGCATCTGACCTATGGCCTAAAGCATAACCAAATTTGGAAATAGTGGATGTCAAGCTATCAGACGATACCAAACTTTGCATGGTGGGTATAGAAGAATTTCGTAATCGAAGGGACAAATCATGGCCTTTTGTCCCGCGTAACGTATTCAGTCTAAAACAAAACAAGACAACAATGCACACAAAATGATGGATTTTGTTCACTTCATTCATGGAAATAAACATTTCTGTGAATGAAATCTGAAAAAATAGAAATCAAAGATGCAATACAACATGTACAAGACAAAAAATCAAAAATCAAATCTGCAATAATATTTCACCTTCTCAACATGGAATGGCCCATTATGCATTAATGCATAGCGCAACTTATATCACCATTTCCCAGAGCGGGTCACATATTTACTGTAAAACCATGCTTCGCACTATTATTTTGAGAAGTGTGTCATTTTAAAACATTTGTTTTCCCTTCCTCAAGAGTTGAGGCAAAACAAAAACATTCCAAAAATTGCCATGAAAATAGCAAATAAAGTCAGGCAATACATCTTTTATGTATAGATTCAAAGAAGGCAAGCACTAGTTTTGTCAACATTACCAATGTTGAACTTTCCCTTTAAATGTTTGTTCTTGTCCACATTGTTCCAGACATTTCTTTGAACCAAAGTGGCTTATGTTTTTTCCAATGTCACCGATATCACTCAACAACACTACACATTAATGCACTCTCAAGTGGCTGAACACTAGCCCACAGACATTCCCCAGTAGGAAATAATGTGCTTGTCAAATAAACAGAACACAGTGACAAGCAGGAAGTCAACTGGATCTGTAGATGGGTTTTCCTGTTTGTGTTATGTGAGGTTATAATAGCTGGAGAGTGGGGGATTTGTGAACTCTGGGAATAATCAAGTCTGGGTCAATGGATGGCAAATTTGTTCATGAAAGGAATAGTCCTGTGACTATCTCTCTGCCTGTTTTGAAACTGTTCTTGCCATTGGCAGAAGGGTGACGGAATGTGTGTGCCTTTGTTGTGTGTGACTTGGATTCTTTTTTTTGATTAACAGCCTTAATTGTACAATTTAATATTTACCACAGTTTTCTCAACAGTTTTCAAATTTTGATTGCCTCCCCCTTATATTCTTTAAATGTCCCTCACTGCTTCTTGAGGTTGAGTCAGAGTGACTGACTGACTAATAATTAACCCTAACTCCCTAAGCATTGTTACTAAACAATAAAAATCCTTCAAAATCCTCCAATTGCTTTTGTTGTCTAGGGAGTTAGGGTTAACGACTGATTGCTTTTTGAGTTGAATACTACCTATGATGTCACTTCCTGTGATTCATTTATTCAATCAGTATGTGGTTGCGGATAAATTTCATTAATGTTATTCCTCAAGTTTGTAGGTATTCCCTAATGTGCTTCACAACATGGTCGTATTTTTTAAAACATAATATAAAATAAACCAAAAGGGAACCTGACTAAGTACAGTACATTTAAATAAACTTTTGAAATTGAAAATTGACCAGAGCAAAACACTGCCTACATTGGGCTAGATATAGCTCAGTTGGTAGAGCACCGGTTCAGTAATCCGGAGGTCGCAGGTTCAAGTCCTGTTCTAGTACATTGTGTTTGTTCACTATGATTTGCCATCATTGACTTTGCTCAGCACTGTAAACTCAGTGTAAACTCAGAGATTCTCGGCAAGGGAAAATAAATGTACAGGTGATGACAGGTGGGAATCAAACCCCAAATCCTTCTTTCTAGTGCTGTAATAGTGGTGTCTATAGTTGGACCATTGAACTGGCTAAATTGTTGGGGAGCGTCACATAACTTGGGAGCACTTCTAACATTACATTGGGAAAACTTCTTTTTCCCATTGGGAACGCACACTTTTCCCACTGGGAACAGGGTGGCATTCCATCTGGGAATGCGTTGTATTCCCAAAAGGAACATTCCATTGAGAACATTCCATTAACCCTAACCTTCCCAAATCCTCCAAAATCCTCTTTGCTAAAGTGAAGGATTTTGAAGGATTGAGGTACATGCTACATGCTCTTTGCTAAAGTGAAGGATTTTGGAGGATTGAGGTTATTAGGCATACTTGCCTTTCCATGATACATGTACATCCATGTTTGTTGTAGTGATTGCAAGGTCAGTGCTTGGGTCAGTGGACACCGTTTATTGCTCCATGCATGCAGGGAGGGTCCCTGGCCATGTACATGTATCACAGATTAGAAACACATGTGTGCATACATGTCATGTGCTTGCTTTACTACTGAAGGATTTTGAAGGATTCATGTTATGTGTAAGCAAATGGGCCTAGGGAGTTAGGGTTAATGAGTATGCATATTTGGAACATCAGTGCTGTTCGAAGTGGGAACAGCACACTGAATGTTCCTTTTGGGAATGCTGTGCTGTTCCAAATGGAACAGGAATGTTCTGAGTTTTGAGATGATCGCTTAGTAACATAAATGCTACAATTTGAATTCTGGAACTGATGAATATCAAAGTAATTTAAAAACCCTCAAATCTCATCATTTGATTCTTGACATATTTTGTCTACAGGGTGAACGCATTTCTTGGCCAGCAGATCATTCTGAAAGACGCCCTCTCCTTGCAGCTATGTGAGAGGGGAATGCCGACACCCGCCCCATTCAGACCCCAGTTAGGTAGATATTTATTGATTGTGTTTGATAATTATTAACCCTAACCCCCTAGGTATTCTGGCTAGGAACCTTCCTGAATCCTCCAAAATCCACCAGTGCACTTTTGGAAACATGCCCTTATCTTCAAAATGCACCATGCATTTTCGTTGATCTTTCATATTCAGCACTTATGGCCTGTACTTCTTGCCAGGTAGTAATTTTGCCCCATTTGTAGAGGTGAAAGTACCAGTTTCTGAAAGTACTGAATTTTTCCAAAAAGTGCCCCTTGGAGGATTTTGATGGATTTGAGATGGTTAGGGTTAATCCCCAATAATGAGTTTATCTTGCCACAACTCGAGCACAATTGCAAATTTGAGGTACTATCTTACAAACCAATTTGTGACATACCTTTAGGGTTTGAATTTGCCAGTGGTCCGCTGGCCATATGCCAGTTAAAATGGCAGTGGACTAGTCAAAACCCCTCTCCTAGTAGTCAGATGGGCTAGTCAAAATTACAAAGACTACACTGAATCCAAGTTCTTTTCTATTTTATAGTTACACATTTTATTCCACTGGGCCACGAAAAGTAATCTTTGACTCTATTTATCCTACCTCGAAATAATTTGACAATTGTGGTCCACCCTGCAGATTCTTCTAAAAAGTTTATTTTTTTTCACTGACCAGTCAAAATGCATATGGAATAGCTAAAACTCAAACTCACTGGTCCAGCCAGCAGGTAAAAAAAAAGGCAACCCCTGACATATAGCTTGACATAAAATGCAAAAGGAGGTTATTGGCCTCACATATTGACCCAGAGGACTGTCTAGGTAACCATAACAGCCTTTGATGAAGACTCTGCTATTATACTATATATCAATTCGGTTGATAAGCAGATTGCAACAGCTAATTCTTTATTTTTGTGTACATCTAATATATGGTACACTGTACACTGTTTTTTGTTAAATGTCAAAGTGTCCAAATCCCAAGTATCAAAGTTTTTTATATCAAGTCCTTATGTTCAGGATGTGTAATTCTTTGAGTATGGTACATTTTGTATACATAACTCATCTTGGCTGAAAATATTGCTTAGCAAAATTTGATGAGAACCAGCCAGAAGCGATATACATTATTTGGCAATTTGGCTGGTAACCTATTTTTGCTAAGCATTAACTGTTCTGTGCTAAGCAAATGTTTGTATGATTAGTAGCTCTATCAGGCCTGATACTATCTATTGGTAGGGGCAAGGCAATTTAAGCTAGGTTAAGGGCACCTCTATGAGGAAAATGTAAATTTCTATTAGAACACTTCAAGGGGCACCAAAGCAATGACCAGGGTGCACCAAGGCAATTGCCTCCATTGCCTCCGTATAGTATTAGGCCTGCTCTATGAAATGGGCCGCTGTGCTGTGGTTGGTTGTAAAAATGCGCAAATGTATAAAAAATAAAAAAGAAGCCTCGTCATCGCACCATTTTAGCAATCGAGCATTTAGCAAGGACATGATCACAGAAAAATGATTGCAATTTGCTATTTAATTTCATGAATAAAACGGCGTATTTTTGAATTGTATCTCACATTTTTCCAAAAGACTTTTATCCTGAGAATTCCATTTCACTTAACTTAACATTTGTGGGATTCCAGTTCATTAATTTCAGGACAAAATGTCAAGAATCGATGGTATTTGGGAAACACTTTGCCGGGTTGAACATTCCTATCTATTCAGTGCAAAAAATACAAAAGATCATCAAGACTTGGGGTCAAATGTCATGAAACTAAACCTGTGTTAGCCTTGAAGGAAAAGTATCTGTGATTTGAAGTAAATACTTTCGGTGATTTTTAAAGCTTTTTATTTTATCTTGAGAAAATAAACATGTTGGCAAGTGTGACCATCCCGAAAACAAACACCCTCCAAGATTTATGCCTTGTTATCAGTTGAAATTGTCCAGGGGAAATTCTTTTTTTTAGTTGGAAATGAGTTTTGAGGAACAATGCAGTTCAAAACGGTGGGAAAATTCCGGGAGGATGCTTCAAAATGATTGATGTCTCTGTTTGGAAGATGCCCCCCTCGAGGAGGGAGGAAAGAGTTGGGCTGTTCTCCCAGGAACTCATGCTAATATTTTGCTTGATTTTGACAGCTTCTGTACACAGCGATGGTGTTATACTGAGAGATGACTTTGACTCATCTGTGGCTCTCGACTACACTGTCTGGTGAGTTTGTACATCATCTGTAAACCAGATACACTATTAGACATGCAGCTTCGTAAGTCCCTACCTGTGAGGTGTCAACATCACACAAATTCAAACCCAAAAGAAAATTTGTCATTAAAATGTCTGTCAATGCCTCATTATAAGAATTAAGACATATGTATAAAAACCAGTCGATGAAAGTTTCAGTTTATTTCATTGTGCTATTTAACCCTAACTACCACAAATCCTTCAAAATCTTCCAAGGGGCGCTTTTTTGGAAAAATTCAACACTGTTGGAAACGGGTGCTTTCACCTCTTCAAATGGGGCAAAATTACTACCCGGCAAGAAGTACAGGCCTTAAGTGCTGAATATGAAAGGTCATCGAAAATGCACAGTGCATTTTGATAAGGGCATGTTTCCAAAAGTGCACTGATGGATTTTGGAGGATTCAGGAAAGTTCCTACCCAGAATACCTAGGGGGTTAGGGTTAATGAGAAAATAGTGAAAAATGCCTTCAGATTGTTCTTATTCATTCATGCATAAAAATTTATGTTTTTAGATGACAGAAATCAATTTCTGAAATGATTTTACAAATTTACTAAATGATATAGCACCTGAGACAGAAATATTTCAAGGGATGTTTGATACTTTACACCAAGTAAGTTGTATGTAAAAATGTGATCATTTACGTTTTTCGAGATTACCAGTAGTGTATAGTCTTTAATAAAGATCAAGTATTGTGGTTAGAAACCAACCTGTATCTTCAATTTTTATCTACCCTTCATTTGAATTTAGTGAAAATGTTACTTGACTAGTTTTACTGTTTCAAGTGCTGTTTAATGCCATCAACAACTTCACACCGAGTAAAGTTTTGTTTTAAAGAGGGGCTCTAAGGTCAAATTTAGTTTTGTGATTTTCCAATAACTAGAGTCCTTATTAAAGTGTGAAAAAATTACAAAAAAAATTAGTCTCTAACCTCACGTTAAAGTGATGTAAAATGTCATTTTATTTGATAACCTTCCTGTGTAAAATTTGTTAATCATCCAAAGACAACAGTGACGTCACATTTCAAATAAATGGATCTCTACATTTTTGTACGGTGAATTTGCAGTTCATTCCTGAATCTCCACAATATTTGATCAAATCGGCGTTGAAATTGACTTTTTGACAAACAAAAAATTCCTGTATGGAATGTTACAGACTCATTTACCGTAAGAAAATAGTGACGTCATGTTTCAAATATCGCTCTGAAAGGGTATCATAAAATGATATGTTACACCACTTTAAAGTGAAGTTAGAGACGTGTAATTTTTTTTCACACTTTAATAAGGACTCTTATCTATTGGAAAATGAGTGCATCACAAAACTGAATTTGACCTTAGAGTGCCTCTTTAATATAATTGTGATTTTTTTTAAAAACCTTCTGATATAATTCTTTCTTTACCTTCTTAAGGGTATAATGGTTTTAACATCATGCCTTCTGGATTAACGTTTGTTCTGATCAGTACGAACAACTGTATCAAACAGTTTAAATTTGATAAAAAATTGATTATTAAACATCTAGCATTTAATATCTTGAATCACCAACATTGGTTTGTATGCACAATGATTTTGTTCTGATTTTTCAATTCCATTCAATGAATGTTTTTTGTTTTTTGTTTTTTTTGTTTTTTTGGGGGAGGGGGGTTGTAAGTGTACATTTCACTCTTATAGTTTGTGTGTTTTTCTTTTTGTTCAGGTCAGAGATGCATGGTGGTAATATCAGCAATATGTGCGGTACCGTTCTCCATGGTAACTCCATGGTCTTCTGCAACCCCTTAGGCAGACGGGAGTTGAGTACCACCCACTTGAATCTTACATCAGCAACTGTCATTCAATTTGCTCTCAGTAAGTTACATTTCAATTCAATTTAATTCATTTTATTTATCACTTATTAAAAAAAACATAAAATTCAGTTTCCTGTTATGCAATTACATTTTTTTAAATAAATTAACATCACAGATAAATTAAACACTGTTTATTAAAATGGCAAAGTGATAACATGAATATATTTGATAAATAACAAAAAATAATAATAATAATTGAAAATAAAACCTTTATGATGAACTAATCATTTTAAAGTTTTTATAAAATCATCATTTAAAGTTTTTGTTGCCCGGAGACTGTTACCATAATTAAATCAAACATACAAGTAGATATACAATCAAAATCAAATCAAACGGAACAGTCTGCCTTAATATCAAAACGCCTCGTTAAACCACAGGATTATTTGTTATATATTTTCCACATGGTGTCAATGTCACTTCAAACCTACAATTGAATAAGATTAGATTAGTACAAGTTTGTGATCCACCATAGATGCAGTGTAATGCAATCCAGTACAATAATGCATACGGTACAATGCAGCACAGTGATTTGCTGAAAAGTTCACATTTTCCAGACAACTTACTAGAGAGAGGTATAGACGATGTGACCAATGACATCACTGGTTACAAAAGAGCCCCAAAGGTCAAACTGTGCGGGGAACAAAATCTACACTGGTTTATGACAAGAAACCATCAAATCGGATATTTTGAAATGTCAGCAGGAAAAAAAATCGTAATAAAGCAGTCACATTACATCTGAAATCTTATTCATCTGAACAAAATCTTGATGTTATGTGGAGAAGTACAAAATGTACAAACTCTGCATACAAATATACACACTGTTGCCCGGTGGGAAATCAGCCTGGTACTCTAAAGGTCATTCAAAGCGTAAACAAGTCACATGGTCTATAACATCCTAATTTTATTTGGTGGCATTAATGCCTAAGTGCTGTTTTATCACAGTCTCTTGAAGAGATGAATGGCGGCAGGGTCTAGATCAAACTTAGGCAGTTATTCTTATAGTATTCTGAATGGTTGAGAGGTGATCACAGTGTTTCCTTGTCTAAACGGTAATTTAAAACCAGTAGGAGCTTTTTAAGATAGGTTTTGATGGCCTCTCAATCAGAAATTCTTTTGTATTTTTGTGTCGTCGATCAGAACATCGTCTTGACCTTTTATTTTTGTTCAAAGAAGCCTAAATAATTCCCTGTGTGCGGGACACTGGTGTTCCAGTCATTTAATGGCAACACAGTAGTTCATCCACCGATCCTGAACAATGAAGATACAATCCAACACTGAAAAGTGGGGGGGATGATTTTGAAATTTGGGTGCTCGGTATAGCTTGAAGTTCTGCAGTCAACAACTATTCAGAATCTTGCGGCTACAGTACAGATTACACCTATATATTTTTTTCAACGCATGGAAAATTCTGGGGGGTGATCCTATGGATCCAAAAAGTGGGGGATATATCCCCCCTCCCCAGATTTACGCCCGTGCAATCCATCTTCACATCTAGGCTATGCTAAGCAGGAAAGCTTTCATAAACTTATTTTTGAGAGGTATTAAACCCAATTTTGTTTTGGTGACATTGTCACCTCAGTGCTGTTTTATCACTATCATCTGAAGAGAGGACCAACAGGGTCTAGACCAACTATAATGTGTATTAAATAAAAGTTTTGATCTGGTGGCTGTTTGATATTGCTCTTAACCACATTCCACAAGTGACTCATTTCACAGGTTCTTAATGGGAATTTACACCTTTGGTAACAGATTACAAAATAACTGAATTACAGTCTAAAAACTTCCTTGATGTGAAGTTGTAAACATCCAGAGAAATGATTCCATCTAACATGCTGTGATTCTATAGAAATTGTGAATTGTATTACAAATTTTAAATGGATCACGGCTGTGATCCATTTCCCACATCTGAATGAATGCAAACAAATCTGAATGCATTTTCACTATTTTCTTGTTAACCTAGTGTTCTTGTTAACCTAGTGTTCTTGTTAACCTAGTTTGATCCAGGGCTCAAAACAAACAAAGGATTTTGAGAATGGGAGAGTTTGTCCCAATGAAATGAAACTTTCCCAGGTTGGTTTCTGTACATCTCCATTGATTCTTAACAAGTATGGATGCATTTTAGAGACGTTTAACCAGTGGTGTACTATTCCTTTAAGATATTGTCAAAACAAGCGTTATCATGTTTACAACGCTTAAAGATAAGGTATAGAAATGGTCATTCCAAAATGACCACGTTGGTCTGATTTTATGAAAGATTTGAAGCTTTGCATGTTGGAGTATCCTTATCAGCTTGATTTGCTGTAACACCATGTGGGTTATCTCAGCTATTGCTAAGTGATAATGTAGTTTCTTGGTGCGCTCATATTGTAATGTAAAACTTACTGGGTGTAAAGCAACTGATGGTATCAATCTTCCCTAGAAATAGTTTTGGCTGAAGTACTTTTTAAGAAAAGTTAACTTATTGCCAATAAGTTGATCGGAAAGATTAGTCTTTCCTAAATTCCGCCTTGGAATGAATACATTTTCTTGATAACGACACAATGTAATAAGGTTTATCTTTCACAGGTTGATTGATAAATGTATATCCTGATTCAAAGTTTAACCCTAACCCCCTAGGTATTCTGGCTAGGAACCGTCCTGAATCCTCCAAAATCCTCCAGTGCACTATTGCCCTTATCTTCAAAATGCACCATGCATTTTCCGTTGATCTTTCATATTCAGCACTTATGCCCTGTACTTCTTGCCAGGTAGTAATTTTGCTCCATTTGAAGAGGTGAAAGTACAATTTCCAACAGTGCTGAATTTTTCAAAAAAAAGTGCCCCTTGGAGGATTTTGATGGATTTGGGGTGGTTAGGGTTAAAGTATTTGTAAAAGTAGTTTTATTAACCTACCCTTTAAGTAAAATTATTAAAAACAGTGATATCTATACATAACAGCAAAAGAAACGTCACCCCTAAAAATATTTATTATTTTCATTTTATAATTAATATAATTTGTTTAATGAAGAATATTATGAGTATGGAGTGTACACGAACACAATGTGGCAAATTTGGTTGACCTCAAAATTCGTCATGCGTGACGTCTAAGGACACATAAGCTAAACACGTTCTCAGACTTATCAAAATTTAGGGGATGACGTTTCTTTTGCTGTTATGTATATATTGCACTTCAGTATTTGTGTCACATCACTGAAAACTGCTAAATTCTTCTGGAAAGATCACAGTTTATTAAAGGGATAGTATCATCACTATCAGAGCAGACTTTCAACAGGGCATGGAATCGATGTCCTAGTTTAAGATGAACACGGTGACTGAAAATTACTGGCTCCTTTATGCAACAGCAACAGTAATATGACCTTTTATCATATAATTGTGACGATATCCCTTTAAGGTTTATGAAAGGAGTACCAGAAAGGTCAAAGAAAGGTCAAACAAATGTCATGGAAAATTTACTTTTCTCAAGGCAAATTTCACACGTCTCACACATGTTGAAAGCACCAGCTGGTTAACTCATTGCCATCAAATTGTGCTGATGGCTTGAATAGACGCAGATATTCCCTAAAAATTAAATTTCAGATTTGAAAACATGTTTTTGAAATTGTTTACTTAGGGAAGTAATTTGATTAAACACCCCCCCCAATCAGATTGTGTCACAATGTAAACAATTCATTTTGCTAAGCATGTAATTTTGCTAAGCAATATTAGAGGAAAGGTATAGAATTGGAATTTTAAAAAAACAGATGGATGAATTGTAATTTATTTATTTATTTTAAAACATTACATACGGCAGCCAAAAACGCTGAAAGATTCACTTCATATACAATTAACATTAAAATTTATTATAAAAAAATATTTATAGAAGAAAAATAACAAGAATGTGAAACTTATTTGGTGTATAGCTGATGATGGTATCAATCTTCACTTGAAAATATTTTGTCTGAGGTGCTGACACTTTTAAGACAAGTAAACAAAAAAAATCCAGTTAGAATTTGTAATAGAGTATTGTTAATGACACGATGTAATAAGCTGAAACTGTCACAGATTCAATGTTTTAATGTATTGTTCAAAGTGAGTAAGCATACTAGTCAAAGTAGTTTTGCAAAAATTTCCATTTACTGTACCTTACCTTTTTTTTGGTAAAACGGACTTCACAAAGAGGGGACACATACAGTGGCATAGCCTGGGGGGGGGGGGGGGTTGGGGGCTGCTGATTTTTATTTTAATTTTAATTTTAGTAAACAAAAAGAAGAAAAAAGAGTGAAAAGGAAATGTTACATAAAGCATTGTTTGTGGGGTGGGGAGGGGGTAATACTCCCTCCCAGGCATGCACGCAAAAATTGACATTCGAGATCCTCAATTTTTGGGGAAAACAAAAATTCAACCCCCCCCATAAAAAAATCTCTGGTTACGCACCCGGAGTCATAACACAATTTCTCTGCCATAAAACCAATATAACAATTTCAAACAGACAGTTAAGGCAAAGGTAGAACAAACAAGAATATGGTTATCAATACTACAAGCAATAACAAAGTTAATCAACATATTACACCACAAAAAGCTTGTGAATGGAAAAATGTAGTTTGAACACATGTTGAATGCTGCCTTAGGCAGTGACCTTGTAACATTGCATGGTGCATGGTGCATGGTATCAAGGGTTATTGAATCAGCCATTTAATTCTGGGTCATTAAATATCAATTTGCACTGGAGGTCCTTTGAGGATTGAGTCCCCATTGTTTGTACTTGATGTTGCAGATTGATTGAATTTACTGTAAACCCACATAAGGGATTTGTTGTGATCACTATGTTGAACTTTTTTTTTATCAGTGCTTGTTGCTCTATATAGGCCCCTAGAGTATTGTGTTTTCCCAGAAGTGCCAAGGACAACAATAGTCAGTACAAGTCAAAGTACTAGGTCAATTTGTTTTCCACATCTTTGGTAATTTTCTTTAGAATAATTTACATATTTTTGACTTGGCTGAAAAAGTTTAACACTTGTCTTGTACGAAATATTTTTCCGGAGTTGATCAAATTTGGCTGAAGCAATATTGTCATAATGTGTGCCCCACCACCACCACCACCACCACCACCACCACCACCACCACCACCACCACCACCACCACCACCACCACCACCACCACCACCCCCACCCCCACCCCCACCCCCACCCCACTCCCACTCCCACCATATGGATTCCTTTGGGGAACTAAGCCATTGGGCAGGCTTTCATGTGCCATTCCTATGAGGAACAGTATCGAAAAACATTGAAAAACGGGTTCTTTTTTGCATCTATCGCCACCACGACATTATTCAACAGAGTATACCTTAGATCTTGCTACATTTTGACCCAAACATTGCATTCTTTCAGAAAATGAAAAAAAAACTGAACAAAAAATTGATTTTCCCTCGTGTAATTTATGTTAAATCTTGCATTTTTAGTCCAAAATTTACCCATTTCGTGTGTAAAATGCGCGTTTAGCGAAAAACTGGTCCACTAACATTATCATAACATTAAATAGCGCCACCTGGGAGCTTAGATCTATTAAGTCATTTCTCTCTGGCTTGTCAGCTTTCTAACAATATAACCTCTGTTTTGATTGGTTGAGGTTTAGGCTCGCGTATGTTCACTTAAAAAAGAATTGTCCATCTGAAATCCAATGAAATTTAGCGTTGCTCATGGCTCGGCGCGTGGGGCATTGCACGTACACACACACACACACACGTGTACTGGACTGCACTACGTGCATGCAGCGTGGGTTTCGTCTTGTGAGTGTTAGTGTGATCAACATTGTCGATTCTTCTGTATTTGTTGCCAAATTGTGAGTAGGTTTCTTACATTTATTTTATAGTTTTACGATAAACACATAAGCACTCTTCTATAGTGTTAGCAATCAGCTGCATGCCTTCCTATGAAATACCATAAGTGGACCCTCACAGTGCTGTACAATAGGCCTACCTATTAGCAATAATGGACTGGCCCAACATCCCCAGTTAAGTCTACACAGAGCCAGGGAGCTGTTATCTTTTATCTCCAAGGCCATTCGACTGTGCATTTTTGGCCTGTTTGCATGGGGTTCTTTTGACCGGAAAGGATTTGATATGGCCCCCCCCCCCCCCCCCCCCTCACCACCTCCACAGTTTTAGCCAACAAATACATCTAAACATCTTTTTGGTCATCCCATTTGTCTTGGACACCACGGACACATTTATTTGTAATACACATGTGCAAAGGTATTGTAACAGTAAACATTTGATGAACATCCTAGTTTCCAAATCCTGGCAAAAAACCCTGCTCCCTACCCCCACAACTACCACTGTCACCACTCTGCTTAGTGGTAAAGTTATTAAGAACATCTGTGATCCTATATTTATAGAAGATTCAATATCTTATCAAAATATCAAAATTAAATTAATAATTATGACATTTTACCTAGTTGTCCAAATGTTCATTTTTCGTCTTCATCCTATTTTTTCAACTCATATCTCTTTACACGTATGGATTAAGATTATCATTATTTAATTGTCTTAACTGCAATTTTTTTTATAATTTCATATCAACTATCATCAGGGGAAGGGAAGTTTCATAATGCCATAATTTGTGATTTATGAAATCTTTTTCTGCCTTGATTCACACTTTATACAACAGGCTCCGGTATTTGTAAGCCAGGCATCGGTGACTACAGTCTGTCAGTATCATATGCTGTCAATGATCGTGTGGACTGGCATCTGGTTGAAAAAATACGGTGAGTAGTAGGCCTATAAAGAGAAGGGGAGTTTAGAGGACATGTGGTGCTGTCTAATGACAGGACATTGGCCCCCATTAATTGGTGCTACTGTCCTAAATATGTGTAAAGTTATGAGAGAGGGTCTTGTCAAACTACATTGCCTGTAGATCTGGATTTCCCTACCAGAAGAACTAAGAGAATATCTGGCAAATAAATTCTTTCATTAGAATATTGAACAATTTATTTGATTTTTCCCCTAAACCAATGTACTGCTGGGCCCTACGTGTACATACATCGATGTCTGCATTATTAAAAATCTTGCTTAGTGTGAAGTATTATCCATTTAGGTTACATGCTAGTGTTATGGCCACTATCTGAGGCGCTAATGGCAAATGTTTGAATTTACTATTTTGGTCAAATTTTTGAAATTTAGAAAGCTAGAAAACCTCAATCTACCAAAAATCACTTAAAAAATCGCCCAGTTGTTGGACTTTGATGGAGTTGGTACAGTGGCAAATGCAAAGCATCCATGTCTTGGCTATGCACAGTCCTGAATCCAACAAAAGCAGCCAGTGGAGTTTGATAGATTTGGTACACACATGGCATCATACTCAATTCTGTAGGCTATACGTGTACAGTAGTACTGAATCCCTCCAAAATCAAGCAATACCAGGGTCTGGATTTGGGGTTTTAACAAGTATGAATAAATTTCACCCAAAATGTACTGGGGCCATATATTCTGAGAGATAGGTAAATTCCACACCCCCTTCTATAACCAGGGTCCCAATGGACAGTCACACCACCATCCATATCATTCATCTACCCATTGAGGCTCGTCAGCCCAGTGTTTGTCTCCGACTTCATCAAGACCTAGCCATGGACGTGCACAGCTTCTATGGCTGCTGGGCCCTGGACAACGTGCTGATTACAAGCTCTGCCCACCGACCCGGATACCTGGAGGAGGATTTTGATCCAGTCAGGATGGACAATTGGCTGTTCTTTCCTGGTGGAAATATCAGAGTGAGTGATACCAAGGGACCAATTTCATAGAGGTACTATAAGCACACAAATTTGCTGATCACAGAAAACTTATTCTTAGCAAAAATAGGTTACCAGCCGAATTGTCACGTAATGTACACTGTATGCTGCTTCTGCGCACATCCAACATATCAAATATATATTCTTGGTTTCCTTGCATACATATAGATGCAACGTTACGGAACAGTGCCTATGATATTTTCAGGTTCATATGGTCATTATTACTAACGGGATTGATGTCAACTATATTTTCCCTGTGTATATATATATATATATATATATATATATATATATATATACTTTTATCCATATATATATACTTTTATCCTGATTGAAACCCTATTCTCCCAATGAGGATACCTATAGGCCCCAATCGGGAAACCCTTGGGTGACAATGACACCTGCAATACTGAGGCTCACAAGATCGATGTCACCTATACTATCCAGAATGGGATATACTTTTATCCTGACTGAAACCCTATTCTCCCAATGAGGATACCTATAGGCTCCAATCGGGAAACCCTTGGGTGACAATGACACCTTCTGCAATACTGAGGCTCACAAGATCGATGTCACCTATATCCAGAATCCTGATATGAAACTTTTATCAACCTATTCTCCCAATGAGGATACCTATAGGCTCCAATCGGGAAACCCTTGGGTGACAATGACAATGACACCTTCTGCAATACTGAGGCTCACAAGATCGATGTCACCTATACTAACCAGAATGGGATATACTTTTATCCTGATTGAAACCCTATTCTCCCAATGAGGATACCAGTAGGCCCCAATCGAGAAACCCTTGGGTGACAATGACACCTTCTGCAATACTGAGGCTCACAAGATCGATGTCACCTATACTATCCCGAATGGGATATACTTTTATCCTGATTGAAACCCTATTCTCCCAATGAGGATACCTGTAGGCTCCAATCGAAACCCCTTGGTGACACCTTCTGCAATACTGAGGCTCACTGGATCGATGTCACCTATACTAACCAGAATGGGATATACTTTTATCCTGATTGAAACCCTATTCTCCCAATGAGGATACCAGTAGGCCCCAATCGGGAAACCCTTGGGTGACAACGACACCTTCTGCAATACTGAGGCTCACAAGATCGATGTCACCTATACTATCCCGAATGGGATATACTTTTATCCTGATTGAAACCCTATTCTCCCAATGAGGATACCTATAGGCTCCAATCGGGAAACCCTTGGGTGACAATGACACCTTCTGCAATACTGAGGCTCACAAGATCGATGTCACCTATACTATCCAGAATGGGATATACTTTTATCCTGATTGAAACCCTATTCTCCCAATGAGGATACCAATGGGCCCCAATTGGGAAACCCTATGGGTGACGACGACACCTTCTGCGTTAATATTGTATGTATACAACCAACAGCTTTCTTCAGCTAATGTTTGGTGGCCACGACCCTTCAGTCTTGATCTTTTGGTGAAGACCGTGCCACAACCTTCTAGTTGCTGATATACACATGAAATTGTCATCATGGTTCACCAAATGTTTTATGCAACATGTGAATAGGATCATGTGTCAAGTTTTGTGAAAACCATCGCTTTGGGTAGACCCTTTTCCCTTTGGACCTATATCAACTCAATCCATATGGCCAAAACTTGGTTCTGAAGGATTTTTCTTGCCGAGCGCCTCAAAAAGCCACAACCTTCAATTTGAAGTAGTGCATGTATATTGACCTTATTCACCTCAACAGCAAAAGCGAGGTTAAAGGGACAATATCGATCGTCACGATCAACAGGGCATGGAATCAGTGTCCTAGTTTTAGATTAACTCAGTGACTGAAAATAATATCCCACATGATAAGGTCATTATTATCGTTGCTGCTGCATAAATAACCCCTAATAATCTTCAGTTTTGTTCATCTCACACTCCGACACCGATTCCATAACCTGTTGAAGTTCTGCTCTGATCATAACAATACTGTCCCTTTAAAGCCAGAGTTTTTACTATTGGTAGAAGGTTTCTCAATGCATCCATATACTTTACAAGAACCAAGAGATAATGTGACAGACACCAACCTGTCAAAGTTTCAGCTTATTTCAGATAAAAATAGTGAGAATGTGTTCACATTATTTGAAGTCATTCTAATGTGGAAATAGATCACCGGCTGGTGATTTCATGTTTTCTCAAAAAATGACAACAGGTTTGTTGATTTGTTGAATGATTCTCTGTTCATTGCCACCATTTTGTCAACTACAAAACCCCTCTTATATCCATGCAGGCTGCCTGCCGCTCAGTGGGTAACGCCCTCTTCTTCCACGGCAGTAAGAGTGAACGTGACATTCATCAGTTTGCTACAACCCACGAGCTTAACCTCTACATCCCAGCATCTGAGCTCATCCTAGAGGAACACATCGATGGAGACAGGCTACCTACAAAGTAAGAGTATGTTCATTATGGGCAAAGTTTGGTGGTGAACTGGGCCCAGTCGACTAGAGCCATTAACCCTAACCACCCCATATCCTCCAAGGGGCACTTTTTTGGAAAAATTCAGCACTTTCAGAAACTGGTACTTTCACCTCTTCAAGTGGGGCAAAATTACTACCTGGCAAGAAGTACAGGCCATAAGTGCTGAATATGAAAGATAAACGAAAATGCGTGGTGCATTTTGAAAATAAGGGCATGTTTCCAAAAGTGAACTGATGGATTTTAGAGGATTCAGGAAGAATCCGTAGGGGTTAGGGTTTTAAGTAGCAAATGTTTTGCTTACTGTACATTTTTTCATTTCATGTTAATCATAGAAAAATGCACGCTACCTTGTCGTTATTTCAAACAAATGATGCAACAATACAAATCTGTGGATTTATATAGTTAGCTGGAAAAAAAATTGCTTACAATGCTGTAAATTATAATTACAGCACCATGAAATTAGCCCCCTTTTACCCAACAAAAGTTGCACTAACTTGACTGAAATGTTCAGAGATGAACATTTTACTAGTCTGGTCGAACATGTTAGCCTGTAGTGTTCGCTTTGCTTGCCCTTGGCAACTGTTTCATTGCCCAATGATGTAACCTACCTGTAATGTTATTACTATGAAACAATGACAAATGTTATTCTTTGATCTAGTTGGAATATCTCTGGTGGTCACCTGAGTGAAATGTGTGGCATTGTGCACTCCGGAGGCTCCCTGGTATTCAGCGGCAATGAGGACCGGTCTATCTGTACACCGTATATAGATGCAACTGAAGCAGGCAATATGCAGTTCTACTTCACTTTGGGTAGGTGTAATCAATAATAATAATAATAATAATAGTGGACACTTATATTGCGCCGGTATCTGCCAAGTTTGACGCTCATGGTGCATGAACATTATTACCCCTGTCATCGGGCCAGTTATATCATTCCTAGAACCATCTCAACTCCCTGGGGAGTATGCAGCCCATGCTGCCAAATGTGTAGCACTACAAGCACCACGTATCGCGGCCAGGATTCGAATCCACATTCTGACGACTCGGCCATCAGAACACAAGTCCGATGCACTTACATGTAACTGCTCGGCCATGGCACCCTATATGATCGGTCAATGATCAGGCTTAAGCAATCATAGTTGTTCCAATTGTTTTAACAAGATTTGAAGGTTTGCATGGTGGAGTGTAGCACCATAATGTAAATTATTTAATGAGTTGTGAAAAGTTCTCCTGAAGACAATCGGATACAATCAAAACATCTAGTTGTCAAACCACCAGTTCTTTTCAGAATCAACACAGTTTTGCAAACCTTTCTAGAAATAAATGCTTGAATACACAAAAGTAGCTGTAATTTACATTTATCGGTTGGGTTTGCAGTAACATCATGTGGTTTAAATCTCAACTATCACTAAGTGAGATTGTGGTTCTGATCACCAAGTGAGATTGTGGTTCTGATCACCAAGTGAGATTGTGGTTCTGATCACCAAGTGAGATTGTGGTTCTGATCACCAAGTGAGATTGTGGTTCTGATCACTAAGTGAGATTGTGGTTCTGATCACCAAGTGAGATTGTGGTTCTGATCACTAAGTGAGATTGTGGTTCTGATCACTAAGTGAGATTGTGGTTCTGATCACCAAGTGAGATTGTGGTTCTGATCACCAAGTGAGATTGTGGTTCTGATCACTAAGTGAGATTGTGGTTCTGATCACCAAGTGAGATTGTGGTTCTGATCACCAAGTGAGATTGTGGTTCTGATAAGAACCGTAAGGGTCATCTCTATGTTTCAAGTCACCTGCTATCCTGTTTTTAAGTCACATTGGTAGTACGCACATCCTTTTCGCTACTTCCAGTTACAAAGCTGATATACTGTTGCTTGAAATTTAACCTAAATTCCTTGATTTTAACATTGTTTTTAACTTATTGTTAATAAGATTTTAAGTCGTTACAACACATATGTTAAATGCAAGAACCAAGCTTACTTATTTCTTGCATAAATCCTTAAAGAAAAGGGTGGTCAATGCATTTCCAATGGGCTTCTGATGATCGTTGGAGCCAGCACATGCGAAGTGAGTGTGTGGTTTTTTTTGGAATTAGGTCACATGTACATTACCAACAGGATAGTCATCGTCAGATCACTACCCTGTTACCACAAACCATGTGTTCATTGTTCCCTTTGGCTGATTTCCCTTCAGTTGGCCACACACACGCTTTTGCAAACTGGACACGTGTAACTTATCTTCAGGGCTTTCCTGATGTAAGTTTTACAGAACCGATGCTAACACTTCAAAATCACGACATCTTCAATGTTGTCTGTTAATAAGCAGATTGGACATTCATTGGATTTGTCATTAATAATAATAATAATAATGTGTGGATTTATATAGCGCACGTATCCACCAACTAAGTGGTGCTCAAGGCGCATTATATTATTATCCCTGCTCATAAGGCTCATAAGGCTCATAAATCATTCCTGAAACCATCTCAGCTCCCTGGGGAGTATACAGCTCAATTGCTGCCATTTCTAGCGCATATAGAGCAAACCAACTCTGCCTTCACAGGTACCCATTTAACCCCTGGGTGGAGAGAAGCAATTATGATTAAGTGTCTTGCTCAAGGACACAAGTGTCACGGCCGTGATTCGAACCCACATTATGTTGCTAACACCAGAACTTGAATCCGGTAAGCTAGACCGCTCGGCCACGACACCCCAATTAGGACAATAATTACCCGGCTTACATGGGTTGGCTCATCAGGGATACTTGGTGTAATTGAATATTTAACCAATATAATTATGCATGTATAATTTTACAAGCCACCGCTCAGCACTGAAAATTAATGTCGGTATAGGGGCTCAAATTCATGGGAAGGGGGTATGACTAACAATAACTTTAAAGGGGCCACCTTATATGCAATCATCTCTGTACCCAATATTGTTTTCCCGTCACCCATTGCAAAATTCTACCACTTGACATCAATCCCTACCCTATGTTCACAATGGATAGGATATGAGCCCTTGGTAAATAAATGGAGGATTTATACATTGCATGTACAATGCCAGATACATTTTTATGTAATAACGATACTCCACAATGCAAAACCTCAATAATAATAAACATTGTTTATTCTGTTTTGTGGAGTGCCATGGTCGAGCGGTTTAGTGCATCAGATTTGTGTTCTGATGGCTGAGTCGTCTGAATGTGGGTTCGAATCCCAACCGCGACCATGGTGCTTGTGTCCTTGAGCAAGACACTTTACCATAATTGCTTCTCTCCACCCAGGGGTAAATGGGTACCTGTGAGGGTAGAGTTGGTTGTTGTGTTTGATTAGCCCTATATGTGCTGTAATGGCAGCAATTGAGCTGTATACTCCCCAGGGAGCTGAGATGGTTTCAGGAATGATTTATGAGCCTGATGAGCAGGGGTAATAATATAATGCGCCTTGAGCACCAGATTAGTGGATACGTGCGCTATTATTAATATTATGATTATTTTGTAGGAGGAGGTTCATGTGATCCTGCTGATTCCACTGATGTCCAGGTGGAGATATTGGCTGAAGTTGCAGGGATGCAAGCTCCTATTATACTCAACACTCTAGCTTACAACTCCTACCGTGTAAGAATGACTTTCTTTCTTCAATTGCTTCAAAAGAATACTAGGCTGTAACATATGTAAATTGGAAATTCCATTTGGTCGCAAGCTAAAAGGCCTTTTTAATAAAATGCCAAACCGAGTCCAAAATGGAGACATGGGGTATAGGGAAGGGGTTCATGGAATAGTTAATAAACCCGGGTGTTTTTGAATACATTCTGAAGTAAGAAAGCATTTAAATACTCTCAAATGTCTACATATAACACACAGAAACCCCAGGCAGTGTCTGTCTCCATCCCAGCAACTGCCAGGTCCCAGGCGACGAGATTCTGCCTCCAGCAACGAGTCCACCACGGTCTGAACCGCAACGTCTGGGCCATCGATGATATCCTCATACTACCATGGCAACCGCGTAGCATTATCCACCACTTGCAGTTTGATATCAACCTTGGTTGTGGCTCTGAGGAGAGGGAGGAGGGCATTGCTGATGAGGGGACCACAGTATTTGTGGAGTTTTCCACTGATAGAGGGCGCTCCTGGTCACTGATGAGGGACCAGTGCCTGCCGGGGACCTGCCAAGGTTCGGTGGTTGCAGCAAGCTCTGTGTATAACACCCAGGATGTCCATGATGGGTAAAGGCGATTACAATGCAATGTCACTATTTGCACAGTGCGTGAGCTGTTGAGGGCACATGTTGTTAGACCACTGTGGGCAAAAGGGCAGCGATAGTGCGTTGCGTTTGGCATATTTTGCAGTTGATGTGTGTGTATGCGCGGAACATCTCCAGCGATCATTGGCTGGTAGAAGTACACGCGTGTGTAGTACCATAACCTACACACATAAAGTGTACGCACAATGCTCACTTGACGCCAAAGTGGCTATCATCAAGACACTGGGTGCAAATTCATCGCTAGAGGGCTACGATGTGCACTGAGCGAATAACAATTACCGAGGGGTCCATACAAAATTTTCACTATAATCGTAACTTGTTCTTGTCTGCAATGACAGTACAAATAATAATAACAGCCACAGGTCATATTGCTTCAGAGATCGATTTAATGCAAACTTTTTTTTCGTCCATTTTGCCTTTGCGAACAAACCTGCTAGGTTGAAAACGTAAGGCCAATAACTACTATTTTGCATTTATACTACAGGTCCTTTAGGTTGGTAATCAGTTTCCATCAGCTATTTATTTCATAGAAACATTTTGCATAGCAAATTTTGTTTGACAAAAATATTTTGGTATGAATGTAATGGTAATTTTGAAAAGTAAATTTTGAATTTTGATCAGCAAATTGTTAACTTTATGTAGCCTTTTGCTATACCTAACAAGCAGTATTGTTCATTATGTATAAACCAATTGTTTAGTGTAAATAGTGGTGTTGGACTTTTAAATCAATGTAAACCGTTCACGACCAGAACCACTTTTTTGTTACTTTTGCTAAATGTTGATGAAACTTTCACAGGTTAGTTTTATATGCATGACTCTAGAGGATTAAAATGATCATATGCTTTTCAAATACCAATGTTGTAGCTTCCCTTTTGAGAATGACGACTCCGTCATACTGATATAAGAACATGTTATGTTACCATTTGTATTACTCTAGGTGGACCCGTGTAATCATGCCTGTGCCGTCTGCAGCTCTGACTCCTAACACTCGTTTCCGATGGAGACAAACTCAACCTTCCCCTCATACCAGATGGGGCATTGATAATGGTAAGACAAATATATACTCCTGGTACTATAACAGCATGCAGATAAGTTTCATACAAACGTCTAGATAGTCTGGGTGGCCATATTGGCAGCAGAGAGAAGTTTACTCTGGATATTCAAACAGTTTGTGGTCAGTTTGGTTTAGGTTTTTTTTTGGTGACAATTAATACACGTATCTGGTCTGTCCAAATAGGGTCACGCCTTTCCATGATTGTTGATGCGATGGTCATCCATTTGCCTTTGATATACATGTAGGTGTGTGACCGAGATATCTAAGTTGGTGATGGTACCCAACACCCTCAGAATTTGTTCCCGTCTGATTACATTATTTTGAAAATGTGAAATGTATTTAGTCACATTTAAAATGGATCACGGCCATGATCCATTTTCCACATCAGAGTGAATGCAAACAAACCTGAATGCATTTTCACTATTTTCTTGTTAATGACACAATGGAATTACCTGACACCTGTATAGGTTGGTTCCTGTACATTTTTCTATTGATTCTTATTTCTCGTGATTCTTCTTGATGCATTCCAGACATTTTACCAATGGTGTAAAATTCCATTAAACAAAATGTGCCATGGTCGAGCGGTTAGGTGCATCGGATTTGTGTTCTGATGGCTGAGTCGTCAGAATGTGGGTTCGAATCCCAACCACGACCGTGGTGCTTGTGTCCTCGAGCAAGACACTTTACCATAATTGCTTCTCTCCACCCAGGGGTAAATGGGTACCTGTGAGGGCAGAGTTAGTTGTTGTGTTTGATTAGCCCTATATGCGCCAAAATGGCAGCAATTGTGCTGTATACTCTCCAAGGAGCTGAGATGGTTTCAGGCATGATTTATGAGCCTGATGAGCAGGGGTAATAATATAATGCGCCTTGGGAACCAATTTGGTGGATATGTGCAGTATATAAGTCCACATTATTATTATTATTTTTTTTAAAATTTTTATTATTGTTATTGTTGCTGTTGTTGTTGTTGTTGTTGTTGTTGTTGTTGTAAAAGTAAAAGTAAAAGTAAAAGACTGGAAGAGAGCCATTGAATAGCTTTCCAATACAGATTGCATGCATGAAAAAACCTAAATACATATGCCATAGTCTTCACTCTTATACTTTTCAAGGGAAGATACAACATTGGTGATGTTGACAAAACTGTTTCAATGAGTATGTCCACTTTCTTTGAATCGAGATATACGTTAAAACAATTTTTTTTAAATTAAAAATCCTGTGCCAGTTACAGCTAAATGCGGTGTTCAAAGTCATCAGAAAAGTGTGATAAAGCATTCCCACTTTTACAGAAAACACATGGTGCAAAAAGTCATTGTGCATTTTTTGTTTGTGTTTTCTCTGAAATGAAAGCACTTCAGACAGAATGAATTTTCACTGTTTATGCTTTTATTCTTGGAAACATAATACCCACTGGTTCACAGACTTCAGACAAGCCACACATGTTGACTCTTTGAGCTGATGAATTTTTTTACATCTTAAAAAAACTAGCTAGAAGATGGCATTGTGCCTACTTTTTAACCATGATTTAGTTGCTGCTACACACTCCATTGAATATATAACTTGTATAAAAAGGAAAACATTATAAAGGTAACTGGAAAAGTATAACTTTTGCCATTAAAAAACTGTAACCTTATCCTGAATATGGACTGGAACCCGACAGCAATATTATCCATTGTCTTTTCAATAGTGTACATTGGAGATGCCTGTAGCAGTCACATGTGTAGCGGCCATGGGAGTTGTACCTCAAACGGTTGCAGGTTTGTTGATTCTTTGTTTTTAACCCCAGTTTAAAATGTTATGGCTCACCCAAAATTTTGCTAGGAATTCAAAAAAAATGTTAAATTGCTAAAAAACAGTTGCATAAATGTGAACATTATTTTCAATGTGATGGCTCATCTGTGTGATTCTAACTCTATAAAAATCTATATGCAATATCGGAAATCTTGACAAATATTATTCAGTATAATCAGATTTACAACATGTGACTTACTTGGTGTAAAGTTAATGATGGTATCAGACATCCGTTTTTATTTTTCTGTCCGACGTGTTATCATTTTAGTACAATTAATCAAGTTATTTTGCAAATGAATTTTTGTTCCGGAGACATAAGTTCCACTTTGATATGAGAATACCAAATCTGAATAACACACACTTGAAATAGTCTGAAACTTTTACAGGTTTTTTTTTTGAGTTTTTTTATATTTTTTTTATCATCATCTCTTGATCCTGATTAAGTATGGATACATTTACAGACATTTTTAGTGTATAATTGGCTTCTAAATTGCAAAGAAAAACAGTTACATTCTATGTAGAAGTTGAGCTTATTTTGCAGTGAGGAGTCCTGAACAACAATCTCTAATAGGCAAGTAAAGTGAGGACCAGGGTTGTAAAACCATCATTATCAATATGATATACATGACTGACCTATATAATAAAGTCAAGGTTATAAAAATTAACAAATTTAACAGTGCAAAATGGTATAAATGCATCTAATGGGTCACGTGAAAGTAATTAGTTCAGGTTAAGCATTTAAATGGTTTTCCTGAATTGTTTGCATTTAAAGCCAACCCCATTTTATTCACAATTACCTATTAGATTGTAAACAATGCACTCATAGGTGTGGAACGCATGCATGCATCGCGCATACATGAACCAATGAGTTTCTTTCTTTTGCCACCGAGCGAGGGTGCCCTTCAGTAAGTGGCAACATGATGCATAAGGGCTATTGCAGTTGGATTCTTTGATTTAAAAAAAATATTAATTACAAATTGTCAAAATTGCTTGGGTATTGCACACATCAACAAATAAATAAATAAGACATCAAATTCAATCCCATTGCAAACAGTGTGAAGTCTGCTGGAGTTATAGCCCAGCTTACCACATGCATGTTGTTCACTAGATTAAGTGGTTTACCCGGTTTTGGATCCATAGATGATGAAGTCAGCTGTCAACACAGTAGTTAACCATGGTTGATCCAATTATGTCAATAGTACATGGTGATGGATAATTATATCGTCTGTATGGATCACATGTCTCCCAGGGTTTTAGATGTTAATTGAAGAGTACAGGAAAAGGAGTTTCACAGATTTGTCAAAAACTTTGCCCCACCAAAGGTTAAAGGTTATACAGCGATCATTTGAAGGGTTTACTCGGGTCATATATGCAAAGTGGAGTGTCGTGGCCGAGCGGTCTAGCGCACCGAACTCAAGTTCTGGTGTTGCCAGCAGCAGGGTGTGGGTTCGAGCCCCGGTCGTGATACTTGTGTCCTTGAGCAAGATACTTAACCATAATTGCTTCGTCCTTCGGATGGGACGTTAAGCCGTAGGTCCCGTGTACTAGATTAAGTAATGCACGTAAAAGAACCCAGAACACTTATCGTGGAAGTGTAAGGGGTTTACCCCGGTGTTTCTGGTTCACATTGCAAGCGCTCTTGTTTACAGGTTTCCTCAGGCTTTCGAGCTTACAGTGCTTAAGTGCGCTTTTCTGAGGCATCCCTTGGTTTCATTACCAGAAATGATAAATGAAAATGAAATGAAATGAAAATGAAATGAAATGAAAGTGCACCTACCCATAGTAAGGTGTTTTCTTTAGCTCCTCTAGAACTTGATTGGAATAATTTATGTACATAACACAACATTTATGACTGCCTTTGGACAAAATTTGTGAAACTCAATGATCAGAGCTTTTGAGTGAACATGTGCACGTGCTCCATTATAAGTAACAGCTCTTTAGCAACTCTTATCCAATGAAAATAGGGTACAACATCAACTGGCCAATTACAAATCATTAAAAATCCCATATTGACCAATCTGATTTGTCATTGAACGATGCTGCACGCATCACATAAAATAAGCTTGCTGTACTTTCTACATTATGTACGCACACATTGACTTTTATAGCCTGGTTTTGACAGATTTTCTTGTCCAAGTTTCAAGGGTTGGCTGCACACTAATACTGATTGGCCTATTGGTTTGATAATAACATTTATTCAGTGTATTATTCTGTTTCACAAAAACTATTCTGTCCCGTCACAGTTACTATTCATAATGGTAACCTCGATCATATGACATTTTTTTTCATCAGCTGTGACTCGTCTTTCACCGGTGACGACTGCAGCATACCAGTGTCTCCTCTTCCCACCAATCTGACGGAAGATTTTGAAGATTTCAGCATTGAGGTAGATTTCAAGTTCTCGTCCATCCGAGGCGCTGATGTGGGGTATGAGTGTGGGGTGTTAGCGTCGGGTAAAGCACTGGTCTTCAACAAGGCTGACAAGAGAGAAATCATTACTGAGGAGTTGAACAGCTCCCACAGCAGGTATGCCTGACGGCTTATCAAATGAACACTCTGTCTTTATCTTATGGCATTCCAGCATTATGTATATGCATGCAATGATCGTAAGAGAAATCGCGTGCGTACATCAACTCCAAAAACACTATAAGGCCAAATAAAAAAATAAACATGTTTAGCGTCCTGCCTTTTTGAAAAAAGGAAGGAGGGCCTTTTTTTTTTTTTTTTTCTTTTTTTAAAAATGGCCGCCCGACACATTTTTAAAGACAACCGGCCGGGCTATTTTTCAAAATGGCCGCCACTTAGACTCAGGAAATGACATATTGGCTTCTTATGGGCAAGATGCAACAGAAAATGAGACCAAAATAATGCCACTATGCAGAACCGAACATCTCTTCTGCGCAATTGCACCATATGATGTCACTTTAGCCTCTGTGATGTCGCATTTATGGGAAGTGAATAAGTTTTTTAGTGACACATAAAGACAAAACAATAAAAGTTTATTTATATCACTGTAGACGTGCCGCAGAAAAACTGCATGCGGATGTACTATAAATTTTAAAGCGACTGTAAAAATGGTAATACGTTTTACACGTACGCTGGTTTCCGTGTTCTCTTTGTCTTTCAACACTTTTCTATTTGCTAGTCCTGAGTTCCTAGACGTAGAGAACCAGTTAATATTTCACACAGGGCGAACTGACACGCGTATGATAATCGACAACTTTATACACGGTGTGCTAAAGTAAAAAAAAATACGATCTTTGAATATTTATTTTAAAATTTATTTTTTTCGTCTGAGATCGTTAAAATGTATCCTTTTTTTCGTAAAAAAAAAAAAGAAAAAAAAAAAAAAAAGGAGGCGGCCTCTAAAAAGGAAGCGGGCGGGGACGCTAAACATGTTTATTTTTTTACTTGGCCTAATGCAATGAACAATTGCCCTACAAAGATATATCCTTAATAGCACATGTACACAGAAGATAGCAGATAGGCCCTTCTTAAGGGCTATGCATGAGATTTTACTTATGTATTTATCCCGGGTAACCTGATTTGAGATTATCACTGTTCTCCCCTCTGAGAAACCCCAGAGAATTATTATTTTGGAAATTGGGGACTGAAAACCCAATCCACAAATTCCCAAAAGGAAGCACTACTGATGGGTGGTTTCAAAGATGTATCGCCCGTGTTTTACTGACAATTCCAATTTTTTGTTTTCATCGGAACATTGATAATTTCCTTTTTGAAATTTAAACGATTACTTTAAACTTGTACAATTCACAAAAAAAGTTGATGTATTTTGCTGTGGAGAACATTAATACAGAGGTGTGATTTTTCCGGATTTTCGGATTTTCGGATTTTTACAAATCACACTGTTGTGATCCTCCAGATTTTAAAGATTTAAAGCAATAAAGGAAAGCAAAGCAAACGCTCAGAACTATTGATTTCACCCCAGCGCTGTTCACAACAGCGGCCCCAATACCCCTAGCAAAATTTACGTGGATTTTTTTAAACTGCCCAATCACCCCCCCTGTTAATAGTGATCTTTGGTCTATAGGTATCTTCAGTTCACCATCCGTATCGGCAGTCATTCCAGTATAGGCACCTGTGCCTCTCCAGATGACCAAACGGAAGGCTTGTTACTGTTCTACACCTGTAACAATGGCATTGAATGGCAACTACTGAAACACATGGAGTATGACAACTACAAAAAACCTCGGTAATTTGTGAAATATTACCAATAAAATAAGATAACTTCATTGATAACAGGGTAACCAATTCAATGACACCTCCCTTCACAGCATGACCACATCGGAAAAAGCTCAAGAAACCTCCAGGGTCTGAACATTTTTCATGAATTTTTTTCAGTGCTGAAACAAACCTGACCATCTAGAGCTAATGTGTTTAAACTCCTGACAAATTTTCCTACCCTGCCCCTTCACTTTTCAGAAGAAAAACACTTCTCAAGGACACCCTCCAGACATTTATACCCCAAAGTTAAATCATATGAAGCTTACACTCAAGTCGAAACCCCTTCCCCTCCCAGCTTTTGTTTGTGATTTTTGTGAAGAACAAAAATGAACCACCTTATTCTTGGTTTTTTAAGCAGACAAGGTTTGATTCTAGATATAATTTCTCGATACAGGGTAAAATATAAAGTGCACACAGTGTTAAAAATAGTTTCTAATGGTAAAAAAATCTCTCATTTTGAAAGATCTGAGTTGGTTCACCTCCCTGATGGAGCCAAAGGGAACGCCTGTCGATTTCGCTGGTGGCAGCCGTCCCATTCAGGCAGCGGCCATGACATCTGGGCCCTTGACGATATCTCGTTGACGTCAGTCCTGTATAACACCATCAACCTGGACATGAGCAATGAAAGAACTGTACGGGAATCACTCAGCTTCCATCTTGGGGAGGTACGAGATTTCTGCAAGGCTAACAAGGCTCTGGTGTGAGTAAATCTACTTGGCTTTATTCATTAACCCTTTAGACGCCTGTCTTTTCTTGATAACCACTGTCAAATGCCCAGACTTATGGTAGGTTTTTAAAATTTTGCTGCTATTTCGTTCAAGTGAGAATTTCTTAAAATATTTTTTAAAAATCTGCATATGTTTTATCTCATATCTTGTAAGAGTATCAGAGAAATCAAAAACCTTTTTTTCATAGCAACATCACAGGAGAGTGCTAAGATCTGTGGCCACTTGCGGCCGCTATGAGTGTTTGGGTTGTGGCCACCTTCTGGCCGCTATGGTCTCTAAAGCCAAGGGTTAAGGAAAATGCATGCGTACTGCAGAGAATCTGATCAAGATATAAAGTACGTGATAGGCAAAGAATACTAACTGTATTTATAATATTGTTTGGGATGTATTTATAAAACACAGGTTTTCTGGAGCATCTGAGCCTGGTGGTATACGTTATGCAGAGACTCAGAGCCTGAAGGTTGGTGCTTCGTACATTCTACAGTTTGATCTCATCATGGGATGTGGTCAGAGATATGCTCCGCCTCATAGAGATGGTAGGTGATAAACTTGATCCTCTGTTTTTACAATTATTTGCCAATAATTCTATAAATAGTTGCAAATGTTTGTTATTATGCTGACTTGGTAGTCATTTGGCTAAACATATGAGACCTAGTTCCCACAAAACCAGGACAAAGTCGCCAGAAATACTTGATGTTTTTTTATAGAAATGTTCAGGGTGTTTTAAGAGTTGTAATCACCTAGTCCCAACCCTAGTGGGTGATACCCAACTGTACCACACACTGGGGATGGGACTAGGTGATAAAAATCTTTCAAACACTAAAAAAATAACACTCAAAAACCAAAAAGTATTTCTGGCGACTTTGACCTGGTTTTGTGAGAGCAGGTCTGATATTGTGTGAGGAGGTACCGGTTCTGTCAAATATAATTGTTAAACTCTCCCAGTAAAAAGTGTGTTGTCTTCTTCTGTCTACTTCAAAATCTTCCTTTATTAACCCTCCTACTACTACAAGAGTCAAAATTTTGATATACTTGCCAAGGTATATCTAGTGCACTTAAAAGTCAAACACTGTCAAACCTTACGTGTAGTGAGTACATTTACAGGTCAAAATGAGTCAACCGTTTTTGACTGGTAAAAGCATTGTCTTGTATTGTTGAGGGTGGTCAAAATGACAGTAAAAAAACAGTCAAAAATGCCCCTGTGTGCACATTTGGGACAACAGTCAAAACAGGCAGGTGACTGGTTTTGACTTCTGTAGCAACTTCCCACTAAAGTGCAGTAGTAGTAGGAAGGTTAAAAATGTTGACTAGTTGTTACTATTGACGAAATACTATTGATCAAATCTTGTAGTATCATGTGTGTAACTGATAGTCATAGTACTCTTACTCGTACACAAGTACATTGTTCTGTACTTGTACACATACTCATGAAAAACTGCTTGACTACAACTATAGAGCTAAATGTACTCCTAGAGCTAAATGTACTCATAGAGCTAAATGTACTCCTAGAGCTAAATGTACTCCTAGAGCTAAATGTACTCCTAGAGCTAAATGTACTCCTAGAGCTAAATGTACTCGTAGAGCTAAATGTACTCATAGAGCTAAATGTACTCCTAGAGCTAAATGTACTCCTAGAGCTAAATGTACTCGTAGAGCTAAATGTACTCGTAGAGCTAAATGTACTCCTAGAGCTAAATGTACTCGTAGAGCTAAATGTACTCCTAGAGCTAAATGTACTCCTAGAGCTAAATGTACTCCTAGAGCTAAATGTACTCATAGAGCTAAATGTACTCATAGAGCTAAATGTACTAAATGTACCATAGAGCTAAATGTACTCCTAGAGCTAAATGTACTCATAGAGATAAATGTACTCATAGAGCTAAATGTACTCCTAGAGCTAAATGTACTCATAGACTCATAGAGCTAAATGTACTCCTAGAGCTAAATGTACTCTAGAGCTAAATGTACTCCTAGAGCTAAATGTACTCCTAGAGCTAAATGTACTCATAGAGCTAAATGTACTCGAGAGCTAAATGTACTCCTAGAGCTAAATGTACTCCTAGAGCTAAATGTACTCCTAGAGCTAAATGTACTCCTAGAGCTAAATGTACTCTAGAGCTAAATGTACCTAAGAGCTAAATGTACTCCTAGAGCTAAATGTACCTAGAGCTAAATGTACTCCTAGAGCTAAATGTACTCCTAGAGCTAAATGTACTCCTCTAGAGCTAAATGTACTCATAGAGCTAAATGTACTCTAGAGCTAAATGTACTCCCTAGAGCTAAATGTACTCCTAGAGCTAAATGTACTCCTAGAGCTAAATGTGCTCATGAGAGCTAAATGTACTCATAGAGCTAAATGTACTACAGAGCTAAATGTACTCCATAGAGCTAAATGTACTCCTAGAGCTAAATGTACTCATAGAGCTAAATGTACTCCTGAGAGCTAAATGTACTCTAGAGCTAAATGTACTCATAGAGCTAAATGTACTCCTAGAGCTAAATGTACTCCTAGAGCTAAATGTACTCCTAGAGCTAAATGTACCTCATGAGCTAAATGTACTCAGAGCTAAATGTACTCCTAGAGCTAAATGTACTCATAGAGCTAAATGTACTCATAGAGCTAAATGTACTCTAGAGCTAAATGTACTCCTAGAGCTAAATGTACTCATGAGCTAAATGTACTCCTAGAGCTAAATGTACTCCTAGAGCTAAATGTACTCCTAGAGCTAAATGTACTCTAGAGCTAAATGTACTCATAGAGCTAAATGTACTCTAGAGCTAAATGTACTCCTATATCTAAATGTACTCCTAGAGCTAAATGTACTCATAGAGCTAAATGTACTCCTAGAGCTAAATGTACTCCTAGAGCTAAATGTACTCCTAGAGCTAAATGTACTCCTAGAGCTAAATGTACTCATAGAGCTAAATGTACTCATAGAGCTAAATGTACTCGTAGAGCTAAATGTACTCATAGAGCTAAATGTACTCCTAGAGCTAAATGTACTCATAGAGCTAAATGTACTCCTAGAGCTAAATGTACTCATAGAGCTAAATGTACTCATAGAGCTAAATGTACTCCTAGAGCTAAATGTACTCCTAGAGCTAAATGTACTCCTAGAGCTAAATGTACTCCTAGAGCTAAATGTACTCCTAGAGCTAAATGTACTCCTAGAGCTAAATGTACTCCTAGAGCTAAATGTACTCCTAGAGCTAAATGTACTCCTAGAGCTAAATGTACTCCTAGAGCTAAATGTACTCCTAGAGCTAAATGTACTCATAGAGCTAAATGTACTCATAGAGCTAAATGTACTCCTAGAGCTAAATGTACTCCTAGAGCTAAATGTACTCCTAGAGCTAAATGTACTCCTAGAGCTAAATGTACTCATAGAGCTAAATGTACTCATAGAGCTAAATGTACTCATAGAGCTAAATGTACTCCTAGAGCTAAATGTACTCGTAGAGCTAAATGTACTCGTAGAGCTAAATGTACTCGTAGAGCTAAATGTACTCCTAGAGCTAAATGTACTCGTAGAGCTAAATGTACTCCTAGAGCTAAATGTACTCGTAGAGCTAAATGTACTCGTAGAGCTAAATGTACTCATAGAGCTAAATGTACTCCTAGAGCTAAATGTACTCATCCTGAGCTAAATGTACTAGAGCTAAATGTGCTCATAGAGCTAAATGTACTCATAGAGCTAAATGTACTCATAGAGCTAAATGTACTCATAGAGCTAAATGTACTCCTAGAGCTAAATGTACTCTAGAGCTAAATGTACCCTAGAGCTAAATGTACTCCTAGAGCTAAATGTACTCAGAGCTAAATGTACTCAGAGCTAAATGTGCTCCTAGAGCTAAATGTACCTCCTAGAGCTAAATGTACTCGTGAGCTAAATGTACTCAGAGAGCTAAATGTACTCTAGAGCTAAATGTACTCATAGAGCTAAATGTACTCCCTAGAGCTAAATGTACTCATAGAGCTAAATGTACTCCTAGAGCTAAATGTACCCTAGAGCTAAATGCTCCTAGCTAAATGTACTCCTAGAGCTAAATGTACTCCTAGAGCTAAATGTACTCATAGAGCTAAATGTACTCATAGAGCTAAATGTACTCCTAGAGCTAAATGTACTCATAGAGCTAAATGTACTCCTAGAGCTAAATGTACTCCTAGAGCTAAATGTACTCATAGAGCTAAATGTACTCATAGAGTTAAATGTACTCATAGAGCTAAATGTACTCCTAGAGCTAAATGTACTCATAGAGCTAAATGTACTCATAGAGCTAAATGTACTCCTAGAGCTAAATGTACTCATAGAGCTAAATGTACTCATAGAGCTAAATGTACTCCTAGAGCTAAATGTACTCATAGAGCTAAATGTACTCATAGAGCTAAATGTACTCATAGAGCTAAATGTACTCCTAGAGCTAAATGTACTCATAGAGCTAAATGTACTCATAGAGCTAAATGTACTCATAGAGCTAAATGTACCTCAGAGCTAAATGTACTCAGAGAGCTAAATGTACTCATAGAGCTAAATGTACTCCTAGAGCTAAATGTACTCATAGAGCTAAATGTACTCATAGAGCTAAATGAGAGCTAAATGTACTCATAGAGCTAAATGTACTCATAGAGCTAAATGTACTCATAGAGCTAAATGTACTCATAGAGCTAAATGTACTCCTAGAGCTAAATGTACTCCTAGAGCTAAATGTACTCATAGAGCTAAATGTACTCATAGAGCTAAATGTACTCATAGAGCTAAATGTACTCATAGAGCTAAATGTACTCATAGAGCTAAATGTACTCATAGAGCTAAATGTACTCATAGAGCTAAATGTACTCCTAGAGCTAAATGTACTCCTAGAGCTAAATGTACTCCTAGAGCTAAATGTACTCATAGAGCTAAATGTACTCATAGAGCTAAATGTACTCATAGAGCTAAATGTACTCATAGAGCTAAATGTACTCCTAGAGCTAAATGTACTCGTAGAGCTAAATGTACTCGTAGAGCTAAATGTACTCGTAGAGCTAAATGTACTCGTAGAGCTAAATGTACTCGTAGAGCTAAATGTACTCCTAGAGCTAAATGTACTCCTAGAGCTAAATGTACTCCTAGAGCTAAATGTACTCCTAGAGCTAAATGTACTCCTAGAGCTAAATGTACTCCTAGAGCTAAATGTACTCCTAGAGCTAAATGTACTCATAGAGCTAAATGTACTCATAGAGCTAAATGTACTCCTAGAGCTAAATGTACTCCTAGAGCTAAATGTACTCATAGAGCTAAATGTACTCATAGAGTTAAATGTACTCATAGAGCTAAATGTACTCATAGAGTTAAATGTACTCATAGAGCTAAATGTACTCATAGAGTTAAATGTACTCCTAGAGCTAAATGTACTCATAGAGCTAAATGTACTCATAGAGTTAAATGTACTCATAGAGCTAAATGTACTCCTAGAGCTAAATGTACTCATAGAGCTAAATGTACTCATAGAGCTAAATGTACTCCTAGAGCTAAATGTACTCATAGAGCTAAATGTACTCATAGAGCTAAATGTACTCATAGAGCTAAATGTACTCCTAGAGCTAAATGTACTCATAGAGCTAAATGTACTCCTAGAGCTAAATGTACTCCTAGAGCTAAATGTACTCCTAGAGCTAAATGTACTCCTAGAGCTACATGTACTCCTAGAGCTACATGTACTCGTAGAGCTAAATGTACTCGTAGAGCTAAATGTACTCCTAGAGCTAAATGTACTCCTAGAGCTAAATGTACTCCTAGAGCTAAATGTACTCCTAGAGCTAAATGTACTCCTAGAGCTAAATGTACTCATAGAGCTAAATGTACTCATAGAGCTAAATGTACTCATAGAGCTAAATGTACTCATAGAGCTAAATGTACTCATAGAGCTAAATGTACTCCTAGAGCTAAATGTACTCGTAGAGCTAAATGTACTCAGAGAGCTAAATGTACTCAGAGCTAAATGTACTCGTAGAGCTAAATGTACTCGTGAGAGCTAAATGTACTCGTAGAGCTAAATGTACTCGTGAGAGCTAAATGTACTCAGAGAGCTAAATGTACTCAGAGCTAAATGTACTCGTGAGAGCTAAATGTACTCAGAGAGCTAAATGTACTCGTGAGATAAATGTACTCAGAGAGCTAAATGTACTCGAGAGCTAAATGTACCAGAGAGCTAAATGTACTGTAGAGCTAAATGTACTAAATGAGCTAAATGTACTCGTGAGAGCTAAATGTACTCCTAGAGCTAAATGTACTCCTAGAGCTAAATGTACCTAAAGAGCTAAATGTACTCGTAGAGCTAAATGTACTCCTAGAGCTAAATGTACTCGTAGAGCTAAATGTACTCCTAGAGCTAAATGTACTCGTAGAGCTAAATGTACTCGTAGAGCTAAATGTACTCCTAGAGCTAAATGTACTCCTAGAGCTAAATGTACTCATAGAGCTAAATGTACTCATACTCGTACTCGAGTACATTTTCCTGGACTCATAGTCGTATTCGTACTCATGAAAAGTACTTGACTACAAGTCAGGTAACTGCAGTCTGTGATGAAACACCTTCCAACTCAACCATGACACAGATCAGTGCATCACGGTTTTCTTTTCTTTTTTTCTTATTAGATAAGAAGGTGTACCTTGAGTATTCCACAGACCATGGCTTAACCTGGCAGTTGGTAATCACCGACTGTCTACCAGGCCAGAGTGGCTGTCAGGATAGTTACCATAGCGCTAGTATATATGATGACACACAGTATGGAGATTGGACACGTCTTACTCTACTAATCCCACCAGCCATGAGGTACACATTCATCTTTATAATAATAATAATAATAATAATAATAATAATAATAATAATAATAATAATAATAATAATAATAATAATAATAATAATAATAATAATAATAATAATAATAATAATAATAATAATAATAATAATAATAATAATAATAATAATAATAATAATAATAATAATAATAATAATAATAATAATAATAATAATAATAATAATAATAATAATAATAATAATAATAATAATAATAATAATAATAATAATAATAATAATAATAATAATAATAATAATAATAATAATAATAATAATAATAATAATAATAATAATAATAATATTTCATTCTTATATAGTGCATTTCACATAATGTCCCAATACACTTTACATTATTTCCCCCTGGTGCCTAGAACAATATCCTTCTACAATCGGGGTTGATATATAATAAATTTTTGCAAGATTTATAATATTGTGGTTTATGGTGTGACAGACAGGGACATAGGGTATGTTCAGATGAGGACAAAGTTAATACTTAATCCAAAATGATTAAGTTGACCCTGGAGGCGCAGGTTGCACCGCTCGGGTGGATCATTTTGGTCTTAAAAAAAAAAGTGAGATTAGCTCAATTTAGTTGCGCCAAGGTTAATGACTTACAAGAATGATCGTTGGAACGCAACTGACCTGCCACTTCCGGTGTTAAGTCTATCCTGTTGACCTATTCGTTTACACTGCACTACACATGTCATGACACGCACGTGTGTCAGAACAGAAGTACATACATGCACAAGCGAGGAACGATTTTGCACACAATCAACAAATCCCACAATGCTCCGAGAACATTTTGTTGTCTGCCATGTTGTCTGCTATGTTGTCTGGTTGATAGGTAGGTTTTCCCATAAGGTTGGGATGGTTGGGTTATGTTATTTGTGTGTGACACTAGGTTGAGGTACTTATCTGGGTTTTTCTTTTTAAATCTTTTTATGTATTTTTCATAATTATGAACTCTGTAATGACTCTCTGCACTCATTTCAGGACTGCTTCCACAAGATTCCGATGGCGACAATCTGTCTTCAGTGAGAGTGACTCGTGGGCCATTGATAACATCTACATCGGAAGAGAATGCCCTAAACTATGCCATGGACATGGAAGCTGTGTGGAGGGAGTCTGCAGGTATGGTACAATCAATGGAGTGTCATGGCCGAGCGGTCTAGCGCACCAAACTCAAGTTCTGGTGTTGCCAGCAGCAGGGTGTGGGTTCGAGCCCCGGTCGTGACACTTGTGTCCTTGAGCAAGGTACTTAACCATAATTGCTTCGTCCTTCGGATGGGACGTAAAGCCGTAGGTCCCGTGTGTTGTGTAATGCACGTAAAAAAGAATGCGCCTTGAGCACCACTTAGTTGGTGGATACGTGCGCTATATAAGTCCACACATTATTATTATTATTATTAATCAACATCACTGCTACAAGTCGAACCCTGATTAAATGAAATTCATCAACACACCAACAGTTGAGAAAGTCGGCTCGAGTGATTACCTATTTTTGTTCCAAGCCCAATTCAACGATTTTTATGGTATCAAACATCCCAACGTCACAAATATACTGAGAAATTATTCCGTCTGACATACTGTCATTTTTGACAAAACGTGACATTTATTGAAAAAAAATCGCCGGATCACAGCCATGATCAATATTTTCACATTGGAGTAAATGCTCAACAATCTGAATGCATTTACGTTATTGTCTTGTTAATGGCACTACAAAATAAGCTGTAACTTCCAAAACTTGGTTTGTATACATCTCTCTTGTTACAAACATCTTATCAAAAATAATCATAATAATAATAATAATGTGGACTTATATAGCGCACGTATCCACCAAACTGGTGCTCAAGGCACATTACATTATTACCCCTGCTCATCAGGCGCATAAATCATTCCTGAAACCATCTCAGCTCCCTGGGGAGTATACAGCTCAATTGCTGCCATTTCGGCGCATATGGGCTAATCAAACACAACAACCAACTCTGCCCTCACAGGTACCCATTTACCCCCTGGGTGGAGAGAAGCAATTATGTCTTGCTCAAGGACACAAGTCCCCGGTATATTGGCTTTGTTAATGTAAATATTTATTTCTTGGTATGAGAGTATCTATTTAAGACCAAAAATAATGGCACCATTCCATAAGATATTGCAACAAGCCAAACAACATCAACCCATTTGATACATCCAGCATAATGCTTTTCCATCTTGTCCTTCTGTAGCTGCGATGGGTCCAGTTACCATGGAGACACCTGCATGCCCGGATACCTTGCCTCATCCGTCAAGTCAGATTTTGATGAGACTGCTGTCCTGTTCTCTGATTGGAGGGATGTACACAGTGGAATTATTGCGAGCGGTGAGGACGGATGTGGGATCATCACGTCAGGCTCGTCTTTGTATTTCTATGGGGTATGTTTGCTTGGATTTTCTATTTAGATTGTCTAAATTTGTTTTTGTGCCAAGTTAAAGCTTTCAAAATATGTTATTAAATGATATGTTTGGTTGAATTACCACAAAAGGCCAGTTGGTTTTTCTGGTTTGTAGTCGGTGATTAATTTAAAAAAAAATTTTTTGGTAATCATGTATACTGTGACTTGCTTGATACAAGAGGAAAGATGAAAACAGTTGTTGTATATCTATACACAAGAGCTTTCTACTGATTTAAGTGCCTAGAACAATAAAAAGTTACATCAAATGAAGTGGCAATTTGGCCCTCAAAAAGGAATGCATGGTTTTGAATGGAAATTGCTCAAAAAACACAAAACCTGATGCAGTGTTTGTTTTTAGTTTTCATTTATCAAATGCTTTACAAACACAGCTTTTGTTTCTGTTCCTGTCTTATATGTAAGACATGTACACGTTATTTTTGCTCTTTGTTTTAGCCTGGTATTCGTGAGCTTGTCAGCCATGACCTCAACATGAGAGCAGCTTCTTTTGTTCAATTCTACATCCGTCTAGGCGGTGACGGCATGGAGCAGGCGTGTCGTGGAGTCGACCGACGAGAGGAAGGCGTGTTACTTCAGTACTCCGGTGATGGAGGAATCACATGGATATTGTTGCTGGAGTTGTACTTTATGGATTACAGGGAAGCTAAGTAAGTATTCAGTAAGCAGTACCACCGTTAAATTCAACAGTGGTTTTATTTATTTATTTTTTAAAACCTTTCTGTAGTTTGGGGTGCAAAATTCTTGATGTTAAAAGGGAAGGTACGCTCATTTCAGCCCTCTTTGTTTTCAAGAAATATATCGTGAAACTAACATGTGAAAATTTGTGCAATAGGTGCTCATATTTTTGAAAGAACAATAAATAAAAAACAGTTAAATTTTTTGTCAGTTTTTCTATTTTACAAAAAGTTGCTGTCCAAAAACTTTTTGTAAATTTGACTAAACAATTCCTGTTTTCTTTAAAATGAAAGCACTTGAGGGAAATAATTTGTTAGGTTGATTGATGCGTTGTAGGCCTACCAACTTAACACTAAGTTTTAAAATAATTATTCATAAATTTGGTAATTACAAATTTTGTACCTTTCCTTTTAAGTAGAGTATTCTCTGATTGAGAGATGGATACCATAATATAATGATATCTCAGTGTTGAAAGAGAATATGAAATTTCCGTGATTGTTAGGAGTAAAGTTTGCGGTAGTACCATGTAACTATCTTGTACGAGTTACTTCCACCATGCAAAGCTTCAAATCCTACTTGAAAATCACAATGATTTCTGTTCAATAATTATACAGGTTTGTTCATCAGAATCTACCCCAGTCAGCCAGGACTGGTAGTACCAGATTCCGTTGGTGGCAACCAAGCCACTCGGGTGCCTTTGAGGACCAGTGGGCCTTGGATGATGTCTACATCGGCAATGAGTTCAGTGTACAATCAGTCAGTGATACATACATCCAGGTAAGCTACAGGAGTACATGTCCCATTAGACTTCCATCAAATTGCAGCCATGTTGAGTTTCTTCCATGCAGATACACAGGACCAAACTGAGGCTGGCAGGAAAATAGGCTGGCACATTTAATGTATTGATTATCAGTACTGGGATCATACGTGAGAACAGGGAATCGGATGTTTTAGGTTTATATAGTATAATGTTTTATCGCCAATTACATTTTGTATTTAAAAAGGCAAAGAACAGTGACGTAACCTGACCTGTGCTGGTTTTGTCTGTATATATATATATATATATATATATATATATATATATATATATATATATATATATATATATATATATATATATATATATAAAGTGATTGATCATTAATGGAGTTTGATTTATAGCCTTTCATTGATTTGATTTTTACCCTACACCGACACGTCTATGAAGCACTGTATACTCGGTGCTTTCCGATGTCTGCAGAAAAAACTCAAGTGACTCAAAAAACAAGTGACTCGGGCAGGAATCCAACCCAAGACCTTCTTACAATGCAGAAGTCAATATAAGCCTTCTATTGTTTAATTGGCCCCATGTCATAAATAATGGACCAGGTCATAAATAATGGCCCCCAGGTCATAAATAATGGCCCCCAGGTCATAAATAATGGCCCCCAGGTCATAAATAATGGCTCCCAGGTCATAAATAATGGCTCCAGGTTATAAATAATGGCCCCAGGTTATAAATAATGGCCCCAGGTTATAAATAATGGCCCCAGGTTATAAATAATGGCCCAGGTTATAAATAATGGCCCCAGGTTATAAATAATGGCCCCAGGTTATAAATAATGGCCCCATGTCGTATAATGGCCCCATGTCGTATAATGGCCCCATGTCGTATAATGGCCCCATGTCGTATAATGGCCCCATGTCGTATAATGGCCCCAGGTCATAAATAATGGCCCGGGTCATAAATAATGGCCCGGGGTCATAAATTATGGCCCGGGGTCATAAATTATGGCCTCAGGTCATAAATAAAAGCACCAGGTCATAAATAAAAGCACCAGGTCATAAATAAAAGCACCAGGTCATAAATAAAGACACCAGGTAATAAATAATGATAATTGTAAGATTGTCTGACTATCCTGATAGGATGAAAGCATCGATCGTGGCAATCTTTGGATGACCATCAGTAACGGTGAACCAGGGAGCTATTGCAGCTCAGTCAATTTGAGGGCACTTGTCTTCAATGAGCTGGGAGGCGACCGCTTTGCTATCACTCGGAAAGTGCCATTGAAGTCTGGCGATGTCATACAATTCAAGGTACTGTCACCATTTGCAGTGCCACCCGTCCCCCCTCAAAACAAGTTGTAAACACACAACATATGCAGTAAACTATACGCAATACACATCAGCGTGTTAGTTTTCTAAGATGACATTTTTACCTGTAAATGTACGCCTGATTGTCATCATAGAATGCGCACACACACACACACCTTCTCATTTTTGCATCCTTGTGGAGACCCCTATTGTTCTTTCCTTTGTTCCTGTACTTAATAATTTCCCATAGGTTTTGTACACAAATTCCTTGTGGAGACCTGAGTCCTTTAGAAATTCCTTGTGGAGACCAATTGTTCTTGCCTTTCCCTTTTGTTATAGGACTCCACAAGGTAGCGGTTATAGGGGCACACACACCCCCCCCCCCACACACACACACACACACACATGTACATGTTTTGTACATGTTTTACAACCAAGGACATTTTCAAACAATAGCCGCCAACCGAGGACCTTTTGTTATAAGTTCCCTTTTGTTATAAGTCCATGGTTTACACCACAAACAAACCCAAATACTCATACTTTTTTTTGCACTTTCTTTGATAGATTGGCATAGTATTAGCCAGAGGGTTGTCTGGGTGTCTTTTGGACACCCTATTCAATCTGTCATTTACATGCAAAAGTATTGTTAAATGAACAATTTGGACACCCTGTTTTGAAATTTCCAGCAAATTTGGACTCCCTATTTCTAAATCCTGGCTAACACCTTGTAGATTAGGATAATACATCTTTAGGTGATGTGATTGGCCATCATTTATAAATGGCGATAGTTCAGTTTGTTACTCGTCGTTATTGTCCAACTATGTACTTTTTCACAAATGTTAAACTGGATTTTTTTTGTTCTGTTTTGCGTTGGCAGTACAACTGTCACTTTTGTATGCCCACAGGTTGTGTGGTAATGTATGTTTTGATTATGCGTTTTCTTTAACCTCCCCAGATTGTGATAGGATGCTTGTCCGGTTTCACCCACTTTGCCCCCGTCTATCTTCAGTACTCTCATGACAATGGCATCCACTGGAACCAGGTCATTGCCACCTGTTACCCATCCAGCCAGGAGGAGGGGTTATGTGTAGGGGCGGGGGATGGCTGCGAGGAGGGGAGTCTTTACCACATGGGGCAGTATGCTTATTGGAGATTGGTAGTCATACATCTACCTCAGCATATTACTGAAAAGTAAGTTAAGTTTACTGGGTATTTATGTAATGGAAAGCTAAAATATTCCCCTTTGTAATTTCTCCATTGAAGTATGTTGATAGCTTTCCACGTATGTGATCTAATAGTGAGTTAAATCCCCTATACATTATTGGTTATCTTTGAAAACATAAGTGATCAGTTTTTGTTTTTTTAAACTACATGACTTGGCGTAATGTTGATGATGGTATCAAATATTCCTTGAAATATTTCTGTCTCGGGTTCTTTGTACTAAAATTAGTAAAATAATTTCCCAAATTTTTTTTTGTCATCCAAAGACAAATTCTACAGAGTGCATTTTCACTATTTTCTTGTTAATAATAATAATAATGTAGACTTATATAGTGCACGTATCCACCAAACTGGTGCTCAAGGCGCATGACATTATTACCCCTGCTCATCAGGCTCATAAATCATTCCTGAAACCATCTCAGATCCCTGGGAAGTATACAGCTCAATTGCTGCCATTACAGCGCATATAGGGGCTAATCAAACACAACAACCAACTCTGCCCTCACAGGTACCCATTTACCCCTGGGTGGAGAGAAGCAATTATGGTAAAGTGTCTTGCTCAAGGACACAAGCACCCCGGTCGCGGCTGGGATTCGAACCCACATTCTGACGACTCAGCCATCAGAACACAAATCCGATGCACTAAACCGCTCGACCATGGCACTCCATATTAGCAATAATTAGCTAAATCTTTTATAGGTTGGTTTTGATGCATATATTTTGATTGTTATATAGTGTATACTGGTTTTATAAGAAAGAAAAAATGTTACTTTTTCTGATATGTAATTTCTCCATTGTTTTCAGCTTATAGCTTTCCACATATTTGACCTTCGTTGGTTAATTCCAACCAAGTAGGCATATTGATTTAGGTTTTCAGTCCCTATTGTACCGAGTATGTTTGCCTTAATATTAGCCATTATTTTTGCTAAAACGCAACATTTCTTCACTTTTCCTGTCAGAGAGGGTCTTCTTGAAAGTGCTGAATAAACTAGTTTCAGTTGAAGTCACACAATGCAGCAGATGCATTGCGAGTACTTACTTTTAAGTATCAGTTTACAGCACTTGTACAGCGTGTGATATATGCTACACCATAGTGTTAGCCAGAGGGGTGTCTGGGTGTCTTTTGGACAACCCGTTTTTATATTGGACACCCTATTTCATCTGTCATTTGCATGTAAAAGTATTGTAAGTGAACAATTTGGACACCCTGTTTTGATATTTCCAGCAAATCTGGACACCCTGTTTCTAAATCCTGGCTAACATCTTGCGCTATACTGTGTTTTATCAAATTGTTTGCGGCAGTATTCGGTTGCTAATAGTTGATGCAACTTTAACCCAACTGACCGTTTTTGTTAGAGGTGGCTTCCAAAAAAAATTGCCTGATGTAACGATGTGTCTTAAACAGTGTGTTTTAAACTTACACATTTCATTTTGATTTCACCATAGGAAGACTCAATTCCGTTGGTGGCAAAGTGAAGATAAGTTTGCTCCAACCTTCAGCATCGGGAATGTATATATTGGGGAGGCATGTCCAGACGATTGCCATGGCCATGGGGTGTGTAGGAAGGGCAGATGCCACTGTGATTATGGATATACAGGTAAGATTCCTGGACAGGACTTAGAGGGCGCTGTGTAGACCGAGTAGAGATTGCTGGTGTGGTCAAGTCTGGCTGTGGTCAAGTCTGGCTGCAATGACAACCAAGCAATAACAACCAGAAATGACAACATGACAAGTGTGTTCCTATTTAAGCACATCTTAATCATAAGGGGTTAATCATATCTGGTTTATTACCTTTCATAAGTGAACTGCGTAAACATATCCTATCCCCAGGTACCTTTTTATCGTTACATTTTAAATTTTTTATTTTGATTGTACTTGTTTTTAATCCCTTGGATTGATTTTTATTTGGCTTTTTATATTATATTTTTATTATATTGTTTGATTATGTTTGGCAGCATTATGGAGAGCCAATAGATTGTGATTTGGTTAGCATTTTGATAATCCTACAGGGGTGCTGTCAACATTTTGTCATGTTTACCTTATTTTCATCATGTACATGTATTTTATATTTTTCTCTAATTGTTTTTTTACTATTGTGTTTGTGGTTGTTTCTGCCCTGTGAAATAATAAATGAAATGAATAAATGAAATCTTCTACCATTGATTGATTGTTGAATTTGAATTTATGATTTCTTTACTTTCAAATAGACAAGGAAGTGAAAGTAAGAATGATAGCAGAAATCTGTTGAAACTATTAATAGCTATTCACACTTTCAAGAAAAAGAAATATAAACTGTACAAAAAGAAATGGAAATGTTTGTTCATTAATTGGTAAAAAAAAGCTTGCTATGCATTGCCTGTTGGATCTGGAATTTTGCAATGAACTTAGGCAATGAGAAACCATTTATTTGTTTCCATTATCAAGTTTGCTCCAATGAAAATAAGATATTTGACTTTCTTATTACAACAAATCTTTATTTAGGAGACGGCTGTCTGCCGTTAAGAGAGAACCCAGTGGGTATGGCGGACAAGTTTGAGGGTTCCCTCAGTGTATTGTGGGATAACCCACAGGGCGGAGCCATTGGTCAGAGTTGCGGCGTGGTCAAGATGGACAGTTCTTTATACTTTGGGTCAGCTGGACCGAGAGAAGCCAGGACGGTGCCTCTAAATACTACAGCTATTAAGTGAGTTGGCATTGTCATTTCTGTGAATTTTTATCAAATTAATGGATTTTTCTTTTTTCTTTTGAAGTTAAAAAAATATGAGTTGGTAGTTTATACAGCATTCACGTCATGCATGAGCTATTGAGCGCACATGAGATCACTGTTGAGTGCACATGAGATCACTGTTGAGTGCACATGAGATCACTGTTGAGTGCACATGAGATCACTGTTGAGTGCACATGAGATCACTGTTGAGCGCACATGAGATCACTGTTGAGCGCACATGAGATCACTGTTGAGCGCACATGAGATCACTGTTGAGCGCACATGAGATCACTGTTGAGCGCACATGAGATCACTGTTGAGTGCACATGAGATCACTGTTGAGCGCACGTGAGATCACTGTTGAGCGCACGTGAGATCACTGTTGAGCGCACGTGAGATCACTGTTGAGCGCACATGAGATCACTGTTGAGCGCACATGAGATCACTGTTGAGCGCACATGAGATCACTGTTGAGCGCACATGAGATCACTGTTGAGCGCACATGAGATCACTGTTGAGCGCACATGAGATCACTGTTGAGCGCACATGAGATCACTGTTGAGCGATAGGGCAGTGATAGTGCATTGCATTTGGCATATTTTGCAGTTGATATACATATGCGCGAAATATCTCTAGCGATCATTGGCTGGCAGAGGTATGCGAGCACATAGTACCATAACATACGTGCATAAAGTGTATGTGACATAAAACACAATAAAGGGGCCCCTTTCCTACCGTCACGTTAGCAGTTTTTCTTATGGTTGTAATTTTTTTTTTTAATATCTGAAACCACCCAAAAAGAATTTCAACATTTGAATAGACATGCATGCTTATCCTAAAGATAATTTGAGTTGATTATTACTATTATTTTTAATTACCTAAAATTTCCATCAACAAATGGACGGAAAAGTGAGGTAACTTTTTCCGTCCAATTTTATGGAAATTTGAGGGTAAAAAAATAAATAAAAAAATTTAAAAATAAAATAAATCAACTCAAATTAGTTCTAGTATAAGCCTGCATGTCCATTCACATGTTGAAACACTTTTTGGTCGGTTTCGGGTACTTAAAAATAAATAACGACCATTGGAAAACTGCTAACGTGACGGATGCAAAGTGGCCCCCTTTATTGTGTTTTATGTCATGTACAACCCCTCACTTGGCGCCAAAGTGGCTATCATCATGACACTGGATGCAATTTTACTGCTAGAGTGCTACGATGTGAACAGAGCAATTAGACTCCTGGAAAATCTCCAGGAATTCAAAACAGGTTTAGATTTGTCACACGGTCACCAGGCGTGCTGCTCACAAAATATTCACACTGAGTGGCCATGACTGCTGCTTGAGGGTTTGGATTGAAACAGAGACACAGTCTACTGAGAAGGGTACCTGAGAAGGGTACGTCATCTAGGGACAGATTTCACAAAATGCTAAGATGCCCTTTATGCCAATCGTAATTGGGGACATAATGAAGATTGCGCATGCATTAACCATGCTGATAAAACAACATGAGTTTTGTGAGGTTGGACCCTGCAGTCTTGTGACAACACTCAATATATTTGTCAAATCCTTTGTTTGAATCTGTTATCAAGAATCCTTCAGTTCTACCTGCGTATTGGCAACGCTGACCTGGGGTCGCAGTGCAGACTCGCTTCGTCTCGCAGTGAGGTGGTCATCGTACAGTTCTCTAGCAATAATGGCATAACGTGGCACACGCTACAAGAGATGGACCCAACCTCAATGGATCTGTCTTCATCAGTCAAGGTTAGCTTTTACTGTTTCTATTTATTATTCATAAATGCCCCAGAAAGTTTAGACAATTTGGATTGGTCAAGACTTGGGTCAGGTGGGATGCATTGATGGCTGATATAGCTGTTATCCAAATTGAGCCCGTAATTGAGTCACAAATACGTGGGGTTTGACAGTTTAAATTTGGCTTCTTTTTCATTTTCAATTAAGATGATTTTGTAATTTGTAATTATTTATATGCCTATTGCTGTTCAAAGATTAATTTCATGAATTTTGAGGTCAGAATGCATCAGGGCCACATGTCATTCTATGTAAGGCGTCTGTGTAAGGCAGTCACTAATCAACAAATCAACATATATGACAATTCTTACGTAGAGTTCCTTTTTGTAAGGGAGTTTTGTGTCTTAGTGGCCTTATTTGCTTGAGTGTAATTGTGATTTCAATTGAGACATTCGTTGTAATGTAATAAATGTTTTGTTTTTATTATTGATAATCATAGATCACAGTGGAGTTGCCAGTAGCTGCTAAGACGAAAGACACAGTGTTCAGATGGTGGCAACCATTTATATCCATGGGTGAGTATTTGATTCATCTATTCATCTATTCATTAATTTTAAAGAGGACTAATCAGTAAAGCAACCATTTCATCATGCATCCGGCAAGACTGTGGGGTAGAACAACTACATATAAACCATTTTCACCAGCATCCGGTGAACTCTGTAAACTGACTTTACGCCTTGGTTATACGGTTGTATGTCATATTGGAAGCAAATAGTAGGCAAAAATTCAAGAGTAGTTTGTTTTCTGTACAGAATGTGGCTAACTGCTAACTTGTCATTTCTTGCCATGATAGCACCTTGAAAGCACTGTGGACTGTTTTCATGGTGCTATCATGACAAACAAATTCATAAAGCAAGTTTATGTTTCAGGACATTACTTTCACATTGGTCTTTCACTTTGAAATTGCAGTTAATCACATATCATCGGCTCAGAGTAGTTACACACTTTTTGACAATTAATTGACAAAAAGTCTTATAAGATTAATTACCTAATTAAGTGCAAGATAATGGGCCTTGAGTTCTGAATGTGAAATAACATAAATTCAAATAATTAAGTTTAAATTTTACCTTATAAAATTATGGGGGGTGCCATGGCTGAGCGGTCTAGCGCATCAGACTTGTGTTCTGATGGCTGAGTCGTTAAAATGTGGGTTCAAATCCTGGCCGCGACCATGATACTTGTGTCCTTGAGCAAGACACTTCACTGTACAGTGCTCCTCTTCACCCAGGAGTATAAATGGGCACCTGTGAGGGTAGAGGTTGATATTGTGGTTGAAAAAGTTTCCGATGCGCTGCGGTAGCTTGGGGCTGTATGTATACTTCCCAGGGAGTTGAGAAAGTTTAAGGATTGATATTGGCCCAATGACCAGGAATAATGTAAAAGTGCCTTGTATCCTTTGGCAATTTGGCACTCTATAAATCCAGTTGTTATTATTATTATTATTATAAAAGGCGTTTGAAGTTTTAAATTCAATTTTCTTGACATAATGGAATTGGGCATATGTGACTCGCTCTATCGTAATGAGGAATGTCCCCCAAATATGAAAAATGGAGATATGCATACATCATAATGAGCATTTAATGGGTTTTCCAATGAAGCCAAACATAAATGTGTCCCTTTTTCCGTTCCAAAGTTATTAAACAAAGAAGTTGAGATACTGGTGGGATTGTTACAGAAACGTTTTACGAGAAAAACGGGTTTTTAAAAAAGTACGCGCTGCGAACAAAAAAAAATGTTTGAACTTACGCGCTGCGTGTACTACGTATGGGGGCGCGCTGTACATAGTATCTGAACTTGAATGAAATAACTTACCGTGGCAACGGTAATCTTTCGGAAAGGCTAGAATCACAAAATTTAACAGGCGTATGGACCATGTCTTTAAGAATACTCTGTGAAAGTTTAACGTCAATGCTCAAATTACTTTAGAAGTTCTGGGTCTCTGAATGTTTGATAAACAAACACTGTCAAACAACGATCATGCGTGTACATGAAGAACGTGACGTATACTACTATACACAATGCATGACCGGTCGCTCCGATCCTATGCCCAGTGCATGCGCCATGCACATGTACATGTACGCTGACAATGTACGCAAAATCACGAAAGCACACAGTACAATCAGGCCGGCAGGCTGCACTTAATTAAACCGCCCACTTTGGCGCTTGTCTACGTTCATTCGAGGTAAACATCCAAACTGCATGCGCAAGCTCAGTAACCCGTTGATGCACATTCGTCCAATCAGCTCGCTGGAACCCTACGACGTAGGGCTTAGACTTGGCAACAAGGAGACTTTCTGTATTAAGTTTTTGGGCGCTTATCTTATTATTCAGTATTCAGACAGTGATGTCATTACTAAAATTACAGAGGTCACATCATGACCTTTCTAACAGTACCAAACATGCATGTTAAATGATAATGGCGCGGCTCGATACGGCGCTTACAAAAGGAGTTCAAACTCGTCTTTTTGGAGCTAACGACGACGATTTGCAACAAAAATGGACACAGATACGCTTGAGAAAAGGTCTTTATTTTCTACTTTATTGATATTTTTCTCAAAAAGTAAAATAACACACACAAACTTTGATATTTAAGGTACCTAAATACACAAAAACCTTAAAATCGATTTCAATGCGATTTTTATTTTTTTATTATTTTTTTTTATTTTTTATTTATTTTTTTTTATATTTTTTTTTACGTTATGTGAACTTCAGAGCTTGTTTACGCGAAACGGTCCCTTGGGGGACATTCCTCATTACGATAGAGCGGGTCACATATAGTCCTTAAAATTCCTTTCTGCTCAGACCCTGACGATATGTCAATTATATTTCACGTCAAGTGATATTGTTCTTATTGTTTTTTCAATGACTATTCAGATACTCTACGAGCTCAGTGGGCCCTTGATGATGTTCTGATTGGTGCCAACGACACCCACTCGCAAGGCTTCTATGAATCGTTTGACTCGAACCTGACTGATAACTGGTACTCTGTGATGTCCGGTACCCAAAAGGCATTCTGCAATTCAAGACAGGAAGCACTGGTGTTTGACGGAGGCAGTGGTAAGTTTACCGTTATTGCACAAACACCGGCTCAGGCCTGTCTCTCACAGCCTCAGTTGACCAATGAAAAGGTAGGACAGTCATGTGGCAATTAATAAACATTCTACCTTGAAACATTTGAACCTCTTTGTTTCCCCTATGCTAATTTAGGCATTCCCCGGTATGCAGAAACATGGGATTTTGAAATAACCCCTGCGACGTTTCTCCAGTTTGAAATCGTCATGGGTTGTGGGCAGACCACCTTCCCATCTGAGCATTCCATCACTTTGGATTTCTCGGTTGATATGGGACGAAGCTGGCATACGGTTAAGAAGGATTGCATCCCACCTGATATGGGGTGTGGGGGATATGACTTCGGCAGTGTGTATACAGCTGATAGACACTCAAAGTGGACCAGGGTTACTGTATACTTGCCCAAAGCTGCAGTGTGAGTATATATAGTTATTCATTCCTGTATACCACTAATTCTGAAGAAAACAAAATTGCTCATAATGAATTTTTTTTGATAAACCTTCACAGTTGTGCAGATAACTTACATGATGGGCTTTGAGTGAACAAATCATGTCAGTTTAATGATGTCATTTAACCCTAACCTTCCCAAATCCTCCAAAATCCTCCTTGCTAAACTGAAGGATTTTGAAGGATTGAGGTTACATGCTACATGCTCTTTGCTAAAGTGAAGGATTTTGGAGGATTGAGGTTATTAGGCATACTTGCCTTTCCATATGGTACATGTACATCCATGTTTGTTGTAGTGATTGCAAGGTCAGCGCTTGAGTCAGTGGACACTGTTTATTGCTCCATGCATGCAGGGAGGGTCCCTGGCCATGTACATGTATCACAGATTAGAAACGCATGTGCATACATGTCATGTGCTTGCTTTACTACTGAAGGATTTTGGAGGATTTAGGTTATGTGTAAGCAAATGGGCCTAGGGAGTTAGGAAGGATTCAGGTTATGTGTAAGCAAATGGGCCTAGGGAGATAGGGAGGATTCAGGTTATGTGTAAGCAAATGTATGGGCCTAGGGAGTTATAGGAAGGATTCAGGTTATGTGTAAGCAAATGGGCCTAGGGAGTAAGGAAGGATTCAGGTTATGTGTAAGCAAATGGGCCTAGGGAGTTAGGAAGGATTCAGGTTATGTGTAAGCAAATGAGCCTAGGGAGTTAGGAAGGATTCAGGTTATGTGTAAGCAAATGGGCCTAGGGAGTTAGGGAGGATTCAGGTTATGTATAAGCAAATGGGCCTAGGGAGTTAGGGAGGATTCAGGTTATGTATAAGCACATGGGCCTAGGGAGTTAGGGAGGATTCAGGTTATGTTTAAGCAAATGGGCCTAGGGAGTTAGGAAGGATTCAGGTTATGTGTAAGCAAATGGGCCTAGGGAGTTAGGAAGGATTCAGGTTATGTGTAAGCAAATGAGCCTAGGGAGTTAGGAAGGATTCAGGTTATGTGTAAGCAAATGGGCCTAGGGAGTTAGGGAGGATTCAGGTTATGTATAAGCAAATGGGCCTAGGGAGTTAGGGAGGATTCAGGTTATGTATAAGCAAATGGGCCTAGGGAGTTAGGGAGGATTCAGGTTATGTATAAGCAAATGGGCCTAGGGAGTTAGGAAGGATTCAGGTTATGTGTAAGCAAATGGGCCTAGGGAGTTAGGGAGGATTCAGGTTATGTATAAGCAAATGGGCCTAGGGAGTTAGGGAGGATTCAGGTTATGTGTAAGCAAATGGGCCTATAGGGAGTTAGGGAGGATTCAGGTTATGTGTAAGCAAATGGGCCTAGGGAGTTAGGGAGGATTCAGGTTATGTGTAAGCAAATGGGCCTAGGGAGTTAGGGAGGATTCAGGTTATGTGTAAGCAAATGGGCCTAGGGAGTCAGGGAGGATTCAGGTTATGTATAAGCAAATGGGCCTAGGGAGTTAGGGAGGATTCAGGTTATGTGTAAGCAAATGGGCCTAGGGAGTCGGGGAGGATTCAGGTTATGTATAAGCAAATGGGCCTAGGGAGTTAGGGAGGATTCAGGTTATGTATAAGCAAATGGGCCTAGGGAGTTAGGGAGGATTCAGGTTATGTGTAAGCAAATGGGCCTAGGGAGTCGGGGAGGATTCAGGTTATGTGTAAGCAAATGGGCCTAGGGAGTTAGGGAGGATTCAGGTTATGTATAAGCAAATGGGCCTAGGGAGTTAGGGAGGATTCAGGTTATGTATAAGCAAATGGGCCTAGGGAGTTAGGGATAACCAAATGCGAGGTTGTTGCATAAAGCGTTTTGCTTAAAGCGAGAACGTGTTTTCCTAAAAGTCCTGGATGTACACACAAACCAAAGATAAGATGTTTGTGCACTTCAACAATTGAAAAAGTGCAAAATTAACAAAATGATGGAGATACATTTTTTTCCACTGACATGACGATGTGTCATTGCAATAATATTCCAATCGTGTGCCTCTCCTTACAGACCTTAAATGTTCATGTCTCTTTGTATAGGTCTCCCTGTACTCGTTTCCGCTGGGTCCAACCTCTTTTCAATGGTGACCAAGATGTCTGGGCCCTAGACTCTATCCATTTAGGTCTGCATAACTGTCCATGGATGTGCTCTGGGCACGGGGGATGTCAGAATGGCCAGTGTGTGTAAGTATACAAGACGAATCAATTGTTTATAACCCGATGGAAGAATTTTCATCAATCTATACAGATCTCATTACCCGCTGCTATACAGTATGTCCCCAAAAAAGTGTCACTCTAACTATTTCTGAAAATATACCAAAACCACGAAATAAATTTTGGAACTTTTTCAATTGCACAGATACTCCTAATCCTTGGCCTAAACACCTGTGAGAAATTACATAAAACTCACAGGTGTTTAGGCCAAGGATAATAATAATAATAATGTATAGATTTATATAGCGCACGTATCCACCAACTAAGTGGCGCTCAAGGCGCATTATATTATTATCCCTGCTCATAAGGCTCATAAGGCTCATAAATCATTCCTGAAACCATCTCAGCTCCCTGGGGAGTATACAGCTCAATTGCTGCCATTTCTAGCGCATATAGAGCAAACCATCTCTGCCTTCACAGGTACCCATTTAACCCCTGGGTGGAGAGAAGCAATTATGGTTAAGTGTCTTGCTCAAGGACACAGGTGTCACGGCTGGGGCTCGAACCCACACTCTGCTGCTGGCAACACCAGAACTTGAGTTCAGTGCGCTAGACCGCACGACAATCCACTTTACGTGCATTATACAACACACGGGACCTACGGCTTTACGTCCCATCCGAAGGACGAAGCAATTATGGTTAAGTACCTTGCTCAAGGACACAAGTGTCACGACCGGGGCTCGAACCCACACCCTGCTGCTGGCAACACCAGAACTTGAGTTCGGTGCGCTAGACCGCTCGGCCACGACACTCCATAAGGAGTATCTGTGCAATTGAAAAAGTTCCAAAATGTATTTCGGGGTTTTGGTATATTTTCAGAAAGAGTTAGAGTGACACTTTTTTTGGGACATACTGTATAGGATTCTAGCTGGCCTCTCGTCATCGGGCAAGTTTGGCGGTTAAGAGGTGAAGATGCCTTTGGATTTTTTCCACAGACACTTGGAAATCACTGAGTATACAGTGTTTTATACACGTCTGTGTAAAGGCAAAAATCAAATCAATTATATACAAGACAATTTAAAACTTTCTGATTTAATTTTTATGATATTATAAGTTTGTGTTCCGTCCACCGTTGTCTACATGTTAACCCATATCCGCCTAACTATGTAAACACACAAAAGACTGTATGTGCCTAAGCCCCCGCACAGAGATACATTGTTTTTGCACACAATCAGAAAGATTCCTTATTTAGAGAATATTACAATCACTGACACAGACACATTATATACTGATGGAAAGAGGAGAACATGCACTTTATTATGATGTCAGACTTGTCTAATTTCATATCTATAATCATGAAATACAGTCATCGGGAACAAGGGCGCAACCACTGGGGGGTCGGGGGGTCACGACCCCCCTACTTTTATGTGGACCTCCCCAACTTCTGGAACATTTTGGTATTTTATGTATACATGATCCTAGTAATGTCATTCATGACATCACAATTATGCAACACTTCCATCAACACGCTGAAATACGTGATATTGAACCAAGACCCCAGCTGCTAGTGGTGTGCTCGCTTCGCTCGCCCGCAGATCACGTTGCTATTGGCTGCTTGGGACCCCCCCAACTTTCAACACGTGGTTGCGCCCTTGATCGGGAAAAACGTAGTAAATTGGAATTGGACAAAAACACGGTACGGAAAATCACGTAGGTCGGCGTTTGTAGCGTTTTACATATCTACGGGTTATCACGTAGATCGGCGGATATGGGTTAAGATCATTGAACAGTAAATATCAAAATATTTTGATACAATTTTTAAGCAACTTTTACCTCATTATGTGTACAGTTGTCTTTGTGTTTTGTCCTGTTCTGTTTGTCTTTTTGTTGGTTTTTGGGCAAAATAATTGTTGTTCAGCCATTACTATAAAGACAATTAAGATACATCACAAAGAGGACATCACGTTTTTAAATTTTTTGTGACAGTTGTGATTCTGGTTTTGGCGGGTCCCAATGCGTCCCTGCCCAGCAGCTACCAAGGTTGCTGAAAGACAACTTTGAAGAAGGGGACCTTTCACCGTCTCGCTGGATGAGTGCCTATGGTGTAGAGATAGGGAACATGTGTGGGCTTCTGCTGTCTGGAACTGCAGCCGTGTTTAGGCAGGTAATAACAGCAAGGGTTGGTTTTGATACCGAAATGACTATTTCAACCAGCCTTAGTCGCTTATAGCTTAAATTTGCTCAGCATGGACATTGTGGTTACATCCAGAACAAGATGTCATTCCAACAAATATCTTTGTACAAGACCATTCTGAAAGGGCTAATAGTAAACTGCCTGGTGGAGGAACTGATGTCTTACAATTACCTCTGTAATATAGATTAACCGACAGGCCATCATCGCAAACCAAGTTAAACAAATGTTACTTTCAATGCAGGCAGGCCCTAGGATGCTCATCACACAAGACCTGGACTGTACCATGATGGAGTACATGCAGTTTACATTCCAGTACAGCTGCCCGTCCCACGGCCCTGTCTCCCCTGACCGCTCCCACGCTGTCCTCATCCAGTACTCCCACAACGGCGGTACAACATGGGAGCTCCTTCAGGAGTTGCACTACACTGCCCATCTCAAGGCAACCTTCTTCAATATCAAGCTGCCAATGTTTCATAACAATGCGACACAGTTCCGTTTCTGGCAGCCGAGACATTCAGGTATTTCTGTTTTTTGGTGAAGACGTTAATTTAAAGTTTGGGATAGGGATTGAGATTAGAAGTTTGAGATCTGATTTAATATAATTTCAAATCTTTAACAATATTGATTTGCTATATATGTGATTTGCTATATATTTCACCAAAAATGTTGTTTTTAATCATTTACACTTCTATTTTCCTTGAAAGTAAGTAAAATACTTTCAAATGCGGTCATTTACTAAAAGATCTAAGATGTCATTATTTAAGTATAATTTTAAGTTTTGCATGGTTAAAGAATAGTAAAATGAAGATTGAAGTAGCACCATGTAATATCTCCAATGTTTGCATCCATTATATTTAGGAAAATGTACTCGTTTCTAAATTCAGACTTGAAAATGATAACACTTTTCGGGTAAATTTGTTTCAAGGGAAGATTGATATCATTATTAGTTTACACCAAGTAAGTTTCCCATTACGATTTGACAGTTGGGTAATTGTGTTCATACCAATCCTATGCCTTTTACCTTTAACTGTTTTGTATATAATTGAATTGCATCTCATGGTATCAGACGACGGAGACACTTGGGCCATTGACGGTCTGATCATCGGAGGTAACATGGTTTCCACTATCATGCTTCATGGAGACTTTGAGTTGGGCATCTCAGAGGAGGATTGGCTGTTCTATCCCGGGGGACGACTGGATCGATTCTGCCCGCCGACTCTGGGCGGTGTCCGTGATGGCTTACGTTCTTCACAATCAACAGGACTTGCTGAAAATTCAAGGTTTGTACCGAGATACTTAATTGAATATTTTTTTTGATGAATGTCAGTGTTGGATTTGATAAGGAGTAGCCAAAGAAGAAACGTCTTGCAAAATTTGGGAGGTGAGTGAGTGCCGATAGACATTTTGGTGGTGGGATCGGAGTAGCATTACTATAGTTATAAATAACCATATGTAATTTTTGGTAGAACTTGTAGCTTTGCATGGTGAGGAGGATAAGTAAGAGTAATTGCGGTGACACCATGTGAAATGCTCAATTGAGTAGTAATTAGTTCTGAAAAGAACTGGAGGTACTGGTACCTCCAGTTCTTTTCAGAACTAATTACTACTCAATTGAGCATTTCACATGGTGTCACCGCAATTACTCTTACTCATATGTAATTTTGTTGGTAATTTTTGTTGTATTGTTTATGTATTAAAACCAAAAATTCATTGACTTTACAATTTAAACATCAGTTTCCCCTAAAAATCATTTTTGCGTGAATTTTCTCTACTAATTTTGTCCTGCCAACCCATGGGAACTTCGAAGGGTTCCCTTGAATTGATTTTTGGAGAATGTTTTTATGGATCAGGAAGTGTTCAGCTTATTACATTGTTTCAGCTTATTTCATTGTGCCGTTGGTGAGAAAATAGTGAAAATGCAATGTTAAAATCTGTCTTCAGATGACAGAAATTCATTTCGGAAATGAATTCACTAATTTTATTAAAATGATAGCACTTGAGAAATCTTTCGGTGGGTGTTTTATATCATAACAATTTTACACACCAAGTATTAAGTTCTATGTGAAACTGTGACCATTTATGTTTTTCCAGAATACTAATAGTATATGTGACCTGTCACCACGAAACCCGGACAAAGTCGCACCGATCCATTTCGAGTAAACAGCGTGCAAAGTCATTTCAGGGTGGAATCGTCCATTTTTGGATTTTGGGATGACCGTATGCTTTACATATTCATCTATCACTTTACTTTAAAAATAAATTAAATCTGTTAAGGTAAAATACTTTTTTACCCTATTTTCGGAGCGATGTTGGTGAACAAGAAGCGTGGACTTCCTGTACAAAAGCCTTCTTTTCTCTGATTGACTTGTTATTGATTGGGCATGTTGGGGGGGGGGGGCTTAATCCCCTCCTGAGGGGATTACAGGAAAGGGTTACCCCTACAAGTTTATAATCATTCAAAAGCTTATGAACTGGAGAATATGAAAATACCAAAAACTCAAACTAAACTTTTCCAAGTTTGTCCAGGTTTCGTGGTGACAGGTCACATATGGGTCTTGAAGGCCAAAAAAAGGTCTCCAGTTTCTGGTATCTGTGTGCATCACCTCAGAGCCACACAACATTTTTAATTTTTTTGTTTTGTTTTGTTGTTGCTATGAAACGATGTCCAATTGCAGCCAAAATTGCTGGATTGATTGGAATTCTGCTGTGCTGTGTTTTAAATTACTTTTTCACATTTTGTGAGGCCTTTCTTAGCCACTGTATGGGAAATTTGGTCTGGTTCCAATAACTGCATATACTGTACATGTATAATGTATTTCACTGGTTGGCAAAAATAAAGAAGAAAAAAACAAATTTGAAGCTGACCTATGACCAGAAACCGGATACTTTCTTTTGGGCCTAAGCTTCAAGTGCAAATTTCTGTTCACCAAGTTTATGTAAAACATTTGAACAAACGCATCAATTAAAGTTTCCAAAAAGATATAACTTTATGAATGATTTGATTATATTTAAATTGGTTGCTGGTAGCAGCATGGGCCTTGTATTTCAACTGGAACCAGGTCAGCACTCAGTCACCACTAGAGATATTGACGTCAATGAAAACACCATGGTGCAGTTTGAGGTAGGGCTTGTCCATCCATGATCATTATGATAAGAAACTTGCAAAACTAGCAAAACTTTTAAGTTCTGTATATGTTCAGAGGGCCCAATATTTTGATCTGTACCACATCTTTCTCTAAAACTATCTTGAATGGAATCAAAATGACTGTATTAAATGTTTTCTTTAATGTGTATATATATGTGTAATTACATCTTCTTTTTGTCTTTCGATGAGTCACTTTTTAACCAAAAAGAATTGGCAATCACATTGGCAATGATATATTTTTAAATTAAGTCCACATTTTAAGAAAATCTTTTCCTGTTTTGATGTCATCAAATGCTATCAAATGTGCTGAACTCTTTAAAAAAAAATAGCTTTCCCTTATTGGTTTTTTTTACTAAGCATACTGTTGAAGTAAACCCATTATAATTTGCACTCCATTACAATTTTCATGTATTCAAGTATTGAAATTTCATCTTTAAAAACACCCCTATCTTTCAGATAAATGCTGGCTGCACCGACCAGACAACATCCGCCAACCCGATTTACCTTGAATACTCACGTGACTATGGAACCACCTGGAACCTGCTCAAACCGGATTGCTTCAGTTTGAACTGGTCTAGTAGCGTGTGTTCTGGCCATGTTTCTGAGCCCAGTGTATACTACATTGGGGAGCTACAGCCCTGGAAGAGAGTCACCCTACTAATCAATGGACTTCATATTTGTGGGTAAGATATTTCTTTAACAGAGATTGTAGTGACTGAAGGAATTATGACTTTCACAATGTTCAGATTTGCTTTTGATGCTGTGGCAATAATTGTAATCTCTTGAGGTTTGGAGGCAAAAGGCCTACATTAAATTCAATTGAAATTCATTGCACAATTTCCATAGAAACTCAAAATGCAAACATTTAGAATCCCAAATACAGAATGGCTCAGTTCCTTAGACATACATACCAATGATAAAAGCTTCATTAATATTTAATCAACAAAAAAAAATCAAAAATTTGTTTTTGTGAAGCAGTACCTATACTATCTTCCATATCAGCACTCTAACAACCAAGTGTTCCAACCAAATTATTGGTGGTCTTCCTACTTGGGTAGACTAGGGTCCCCATAACCAAGATATTGACAATTTGATAATTTAATTGGTAGAGCTGCAGTTTAAGTTTACCTCAATATTTTCTGTCTTTTCTCCAAACAAGAAATAAAGAGAGATTTCAGAAGTCAAAAATGAATTCATATAAATGTCAAGACTCAAATGCAAGAAATTTCCCTTCGCTGTCCACCCAAATACGTCATTCAAATCTTTCTCTACAATTTTGTCTGTCAAGAACTGTGCGTTTCCGATGGTACCAAGGATTCTATAGATCACATGAGCAACCCCACCCATGGGCTCTGGATAACGTCTACATTGGTCCCCTTTGCCCCCAGCTGTGCAATGGACATGGTGCTTGCATCGATGGGTACCAGTGTGTATGTGATGAGGGTTATGGTGGAAGTAATTGTCATGTTATCAGGCAGAACCCACATTATCTCAAGGAGGCATTTGAAGGTAGCTACAAAAAGTTGTGAATTTTTTTTTTTTTTTTAACACCTAACAAAAATCAAACCCTCAGAGGAATCTTCAAACCATTTGAACATTGGAATTTGGTAACATAGTTTTCAGGAAATGTATTTTAAAAACTAACGTGAAATTTCATCACAATAGTTGCTCAAATTTTTGAGAAAACGGAGAAAAACTGTAACATGTTTTTTTCTGTTTTCATGTTTTACAAAAAGCAACTTTTTGTAAATTTTACACAACAAATCCTGTTTTCTCTAAAGATGTAAGCACTTCAGACAAAATCATTTCTCAGGATTTTTCTTGTACCAACTTTACACCAATTAAGTTTTTAGAAAATAATTTGATAATCTGGCAATTACCAGTGTTTTATCTTCCCGTTAAGTAAAAATGATTTCTAGTTTAAACAATAATAATAATAATTGAATAGAGACAGAATTGTAGAAATGAATCAAATAAAAGCAAAATGCCAAATGAACCCTAAGATTATTTCCTATTGATCTTTTCTCTGTTAGACTCCAAGGTGGACTCGGTGAAGTTTCTTCAGTGGAGTGGTGGGGAGGTGACAAGCAAGTGTGGTACCCTAATCACTGGCACCAGTTTACACTTTGTTGGAAGCGGTAAACGCATGCTGGTCACCAGAGACTTGGACCTGACTGCAGCTAGGTAAGCATTAGTGGGAATAAAATGTATTCACAAGAGACACCAACTTGTTAGTTTGGGCAAAAACTCACTGTTAAAATCCTTTTCACTGTCAGTTTTTAAAGATGCATCGCTCATGTTTTTCACTATTTCGCTGGTGATTCCCAGCAATTTTCTTTTTAATAAAAAAATTACTACTTTCCTTGTCGAAAGGCATATAAATACTTATGTCAGAATTCATTATCAATTGGTGAAAGGAAAATAATTTATTAATAACAACACACACCTTATGTGATTTTTTTTTATATATTTTTATTTTATTTATTTTTTATTTTTTTTAATTTATTTTTTTATTTTTATTTTTATTTTTTTAAATTTTATTTTGGCAGGAAAATACATAAAAAATCTTCCATTTTATTGGTGCTACTGACTGTTTCTGTATAATTTTATGTACATACTCAAGCTCAACATTTCTAAAACCACATCCTCTTTTCTTCGCACGCAGCATTGTTCATTTCTTCATTCGTCTCGGGTGTGGCCAAGCCCTGCCCAACCTCAAGAACCACCCTGTTCAGCTCCAGTACTCCACCAACGGCGGAATCACATGGAACCTTATTGAGGAAATGGACTTCAATACCAGGAGTAACATGGCTAAACACGTCTTATTGGAGTTGCCGAGTGGGGCAAGAAGTAATATGACTAGAGTCGGATGGTGGCAGCCATCACATGAGGGCAGTTTCCTTGACGAGTGGGCCATCGATCAGGTAGACAGTAACTAGGCTTCCCACAGATCAGGGAAATGGAAGAAATCTAGAAATAAAATTTTCCTGCAGGTGTAAGGAATATTTGCACCATATGAGTGGCACACAGTTGCTGCAGTGAAAAAAATTGCTTTGTTTGTATTTTTTTATATTATACTACTCAAAACAATTTAGGGAACACCGGATTTTTAACATCAAATAGGTTTGAAATGTTCCATGAACCGGGATTTTCATTTGCAACCCCCTCTCTCTTTCAGTAGTCATGTCATGAAATGTGTAATCACTACATGCATCCTTTATCATCTGTTTCATTGTGCAGTTGTTTCTCATCAATTCTGTGAAACATTGTGTTTATCTGAAATAAATGATCCTGCTTTAACTGAGATTATTCCGGTGTTCCCTAAATTGTTTTGAGTAGTATAGAATAAATAAATGTTGTAATAACAACGGTTTTTGATTAAGAATAATACAAACAATTTAAACCTAAGTAGTGAGACAGAGATGAGACAGTAAGTAGTGAGACGGTAAGTAGTGAGACAGAGATGAGACAGTAAGTAGTGAGACAGTAAGTAGTGAGACAGTAAGTAGTGAGACAGAGGTGAGACAGTAAGTAGTGAGACAGAGATGAGACAGTAAGTAGTGAGACAGAGATGAGACAGTAAGTAGTGAGACAGTAAGTAGTGAGACAGAGGTGAGACAGTAAGTAGTGAGACAGAGATGAGACAGTAGGTAGTGAGACAGAGATGAGACAGTAAGTAGTGAGACAGAGGTGAGACAGTAGGTAGTGAGACAGAGATGAGACAGTAGGTAGTGAGACAGTAAGTAGTGAGACAGATGAGACAGTAAGTAGTGAGACAGTAAGTAGTGAGACAGAGATGAGACAGTAGGTAGTGAGACAGTAAGTAGTGAGACAGAGATGAGACAGTAAGTAGTGAGACAGAGATGAGACAGTAAGTAGTGAGACAGATGAGACAGTAAGTAGTGAGACAGAGATGAGACAGTAAGTAGTGAGACAGTAAGTAGTGAGACAGAGATGAGACAGTAAGTAGTGAGACAGTAAGTAGTGAGACAGAGATGAGCAAAGACCTGTTTTATCAGGGCTTGGCTTCGGCAGAGCCACACTTGCACCCTTGTTCGTGGCAGTGAAATGCATGCTTTTTGCAAGTCAACTTTCATATTTTCTGATCTTAAGTGTCTTCAAATCTTCCTGGTTCGCACAGCAGGATAGCCTTTTCCCCCAGAAAATTACAATCACCGCGTACGATGCGTCTTTAATCCCCAAAATGGTTTCCAGTAAAGGTTTCTATTGAATCCTGTTCTGTTCTGTTTCTTTTGTGATTGTCTAGATATTCATCGGTGGTCACGGTCAGGCAGTCCTACAAGATGACTTTGATTCCTCCATGCAACAAGATAGCAATGAGATTACATCACCACATGATCAGAATTGGCTTCTATCACCTGGTGGAGTCATGGAACAGGTCGGTTCAAACATCCTGGGTTGTATTGTTGTAGAAGTGCAGTTCCACATATTTGGCAACCAAATGTATAATGGACACCAGCTTATAAGCCCCATATATCTATCTACAAACACCAGGGCTCAGTTTCATGGCTTTGAATTCAGCGCTTACAATCACCAAAAGCAGAATTTCCTGCAGAAGTTTCTGTTTTTAGTAAGCAGCGATTTTTCACTTATGGTCGGCAGAGCCATGAAATTGGATCCAAATGTATTAGCTTTGTGTATACATGAAGATTGAACCAAATGGCCTAGAAATACCTAACATTTGGAACTGTTCTGAAGTGAGAGAGTGAGGATGGTAGATGAATAATCCGTTGTAATAATCCATTGCTTAACTTTAAAGTTTGGTTGTCATTTTGATTTCTTACATATTTCATGACTGATATGAATCCTGGCCTAGTTGGGCATTCCATGCACTTTCTCAATGAATTGACATATAATTTCATCAGGTAAAAGCGATAAGATAGAGAGTTTGAGAGTATGAGAGAAATTAAGAAATAAGAACTGATTTTTCTTATACAATACTGATGAGCCACATCCATGAAAGGCAAAACTATATCAATCATGTAACAGTCAATTGTGATGTTATTTACTTATACTTTTTATGAATTATTTCTGTATATTTGTTTGATTTACCTAGGTGTGTGATTCCGGCGTGAATGCCCTGCACTTCAACAGCAATGATCAGATGCGTTATATGGTCAGCACTGACGTTATGGTAACAGAGAAGTCTTTCTTGCAGTTTGAGCTTGCCATGGGATGCACACAGTCTAACCAGTGCTACAGTGAGTCAGACAACAACAAAAATCAATTTTTCACTTGAACGAAAATTCTTATGAGATGGATGCAAAGTAGGAGGGTACTTTATGCAAAATGAAGAAGGGACACTTGGTCTGGACAGATTGATGCCTCATACATTGGATGAATAAAACTGTACAAAAATGAACAACAGCTTCATTGCAAAGTTCATTCAGTTTGAAATATTTCAAGAAAGTCTCTGAATTTCCAAAAGGTGATATATACCCAGGCATGGAAAATGTGCTCAACCCATTTTTAACCTCCAGTTCTTTGCAGAACTAATTACTACTCAATTGAGAATTTCATATGGTGTCACTTCAATTAGTCTTACTCAACCCATTTCATTAAAAATTACAGAAATCACTGGTGAAGCTTAAAGTAATAAAACAAATGACAGATTTGGAAACAGCAATTAAAAGTGTAAAATATTCCATGTTAAGAAACTTTGTCATGCAGTTATCCTGAAGAAATCACGGAGTTGACTTTATTCAAATGAGAAACAAGAATCATGGCGGCATCACTTTTCCTCTCTTGTTGTGACAGAAATCAACTTGGAGTACTCTGTGGACATGGGTAAACATTGGCAGCTAGTTAATCAAGAGTGTCTGCCATCGCAGGTGGATTGTGCCAACTACCAGCCGAGCAGCTATTTTGCTGCCGATGTCTACTCTGGCTGGAGTAGAGTTGTCATACCGTTGCCAGCTCATACAAGGTACACGTATAATAATGCTGTCTTTTGTTTATCATTAATTGAATCTACTATACATAACAGCAAAAGAAACGTCATCCCCTAAATTTTGATAAGTCTGAGAACGTGTTTAGCTTATGTGTCCTCAGACGTCATGCCTGACGAATTTTGAGGTCAACCAAATTTGCCACATTGTGTTTGTGTTACACTCCATACTCATAATATTCTTCATTAAACAAATTATATTAATTATAAAATGAAAATAATAAATATTTTTAGGGGTGACGTTTCTTTTGCTGTTATGTATATAATAATAAATCTAATAATGTCAAGTGTGAAATTTATGTGAACGGTTCTAATTGAAAATGTTCTTCTTTTTTTGTTTTCAGTGTAATTGTGATTTTAATTGTGATTTTAATTGTGATTTTTAATTGTGATTTTTAAGTAAGTATATAATACCAAGGACCAATTCCATGGCTATTCACATTACATCTTTGAGGTATTGGGCCAACTCTTAATGCCATTTTCCTAACTTATATATTTCACTCATCAGTTTTTTCAGGTGTTGCATTATCAGCCAGACCGTACTCGGCACAAAAAAATTTATTTCAGAAATTTGTTATATGTACGCTATATAAGAGAAAAATGCTGGTTACTCACGTTACATTTTTCGAATATGCATAAAATGTTGCGTTTGCTCTTATATAGCATACATATAACACATTTCTGAGATTCTTATTTTGTGCTGAGTAAGGTCTGGATATAATGCAACTACTGTGAAAAAAACTGCCGAGTGAAATACATATTATGGTATTAAGAGTGGGTCCAATACCTCAAAAATGTAACATGAGTAACCATGGAATTGCCCCAAGGTAAAAACACACAAACCTAGAATCTGTGATGTAAGTTCATTTATTTTTCATTTATCAGTCATTGATCAGTCTGGTCTTACTGTCTCGCATTTCATGTCCATGTCCTGCCCAATTCTTTGTCTGTCACAGGGACAAACATTTTTTTCTTTTTCTTTGTTAATTGATTTTCTATACGTGTTCAAATGTTACGTTGTATAAATCCTGCAATTCATATGCAACATATACTTATTTGTACACTCACGGAATTTAAAAACGCATCAACTTATATTTCTCAATAAATATGTATAACTTATATGCAGTGATAAATTGAAGCCATAATTGTACGTAGCACTTTTATTGTGTCAGTATGATGTGAAAATTTGCGTTCATGCTTGACTGAGAAAGTATTGATTAAAATATCATAAATATCTGCTGTTGAAAAAAATGTGAAATATTGGGATGATGCGTTTTTAAATTCCGTGAGTATATAATCAAGATGTATTTCGTTTAGTTGCCAACATTCATATAAATATCTAAATCTTATCATATCATCTTATCACAAATCATTAGTTTCTTGACTGTAGTGCTTAAATATCATCAGAAATGTTGGCAGTGGAATATTAACAACTTTCCAGTAGAAAGAATGCATGGCATAAAATGGACAGTTCTGGAAAGGTCCGTGGTACAAAATTCAAAATATTAAACAAGGAAACATCAAAGCAAAAAGTACTTTAAAAAAATATCTAAATCAGTCCTTCAAATCTAATGTTCACCATCACTCTGCTTTAATCTGCAGCCTGCTCGTGTGTCTTAGTTCTCTTAGGAAGGGGTTAAATAATACAAAATTATTTATCCCGATTTTATTGCTGTTCTCCAGGTCTAAGTCTACTCAGTTCCGTTGGCGTCAACCTGATGGTTTTGAGCCAACCAGTTCGTGGGCTCTCAGTTATGTGTACATAGGATCAGAATGTAAGACCATGTGTACTGGACATGGCAGATGTAACAGCGGCTACTGTATGTAAGTCAACATTTTTTTTTTTTTTTCTGTCGGCTTGTTGATATGTAAGGGAGGGTACAACTTTGGTTATTATCAACTTAAAGGGGCAGGTATGTTCTTGATCAGAGCAGACTTTTGACAGGACATGGAATCAATGTCCTAGTTTAAGAAGAACACAGTGATTGAAAATTACTGGGTCATTTATGCAGCAGTAACGGTAATATGTCCTTGTGGGGTATTATTTTCAGTCACTGAGTTAATATTAAACAAGCACTCCATGTCTTGCTGATCATGACGATACTGTCCCTTTAACAGATTATTATCTCATAAACATTTACTTGTTGGTACATGTTTCATTCATTATGAGAAATTATGTATGACGTTCTTTCATCTTGGAGAAAATAGGAATTGCCAGACGGCAACATTTTGTAAAAACACAAATTGTGGGAAAAAAACAATTTATTTTTTGCTCTCAAACGTGAGCACCAATTGTGATGACATTTTCACGGGTTCGTTTTATGATGTATTTCTTGAAAACTAGGGGATTAAAATGAATGTACATAACCAAATACCAATGCTGTACCTTCCCTTTAAACATATAGTCTATGTTTTAGTGAACGAGCAGGACTTGAAACTATGACCTTTTTGGTAATCAATTGTTGGTAATAAACTGTACCAATGTTGCCAGAATGCTGGTTAGTTGAGAGTGCTGTAACTCAGTGGCTGCATTTTCAAATCCAGTTTGTCATTATATAATTTTTTTTAAATAGCAAGAACAGGAATATGTCCCTTTTTTAAGTTTTGTTTTCTTTGGGACCACAATATTTCTTCATTTTTCTCTCCTCAAATAATCATAAATTGAAACAAGGTTTATGATAATTATCTGAAGCTTCTATAATGACATACATGTACACGTTCTTGTATTTGCTGAACACTTCCTTTTTTACAAAACTGCTTTTAATCACATAATCATAATTTAAGTAAGTTTGATAGTAATTATCTGATAAATGTCTCATAAATGACATGTACATTTTCTTGAATTAACCAGCGCTGAATCAGCTTCCTGTGTTTGCTTAACTGATTTTCATCACAATGTCCAACATTCTTCCTGTAGCTGTGACGGGGGTTGGCAAGGGACTGACTGCAAATATCCTGTCAAGCCTCTACCCCAACAGATCAGGGAATCGTTCTCCCAACAACCCGCTGTGTCTGGCGGGGGAGTATGGCTCAACATCAACGGGGGCACAGTATCCAGCACCTGTGGGCCTGTAGCATCTGGCAAAGCTCTGCATTTCATTGGGGTAAGCTTTCAAAATACTGCTTATCTACTTTTTTAACCCTCCGACGAGTGTGACCACCACATCAATGTGGCAGAAGTTATTTATTTCATTGTTTTTCCCAGAAAAAAAAGCCACACATGCCTGGGAGTCATTGATATCCTAAAGTGGACCATTCCACATATCTTAGAAGGGGTGTCAGTTCCCAGAGCTGTGTAGTTTTTTTTTCCTGGGCCGGAAAAGAAATTGCTGCCATATGTATGTGCACAAAACCAACCATCCATTGTGTACACATAAAGACCTACCCAGATCTAACCCTCTGATAAGTGGAACCATCTGTTTGGCATCTGTATGTGTTCTTTGATGTCTTGTGGCGTGCCAGTGCCTGGCATAACCCATCCAACCCCCCCAGACAGAGTGTCTGCATTCTGTTACACCATGGTTACACACTGAAGAGATATGGCTGAGAGATATGCTGCATAAGTATATGGCTGTTTGGTGTTTGCCAGGTCATACAGGAGAGAGCCACACTACACAGCCGTCGTGTGTCATCTGGGGTTGTAAATAATACTAGACCATAGCAGGGCATGTGTGGAAGTCATTTGGATGTAACAAATTAATTGGGAATGTATAGATAATACTTTTAATATCATTAATAGGGGTGCCACAGCAAAGTGGCCAGGTACCACGTTCGAATAAAGTGGTAGGTACCTCCCTCGTCGGAGTGTTTTAAACAAGTATCGCCCATATATTTTTTTGTTGTTGCTATTTTAACCAAAATTTCCAGAAATTTTCTTTTTCATTGGATCATTGCTATTTCACTTGAGGAAAGGGAAAAATGCTTTCAAATGACTCAGTTCTCAATATATTAATAATGAGAAGTACCGGTATGGTTTTACAGTAAATATATACTGAAATTAATTTATGGTGTGTCCCATCATAACAAAAATTTGCACTTTGTGACTTTTAAACCAAGCTAACAAATATTTTGTGAAATAGTTCACTATAAACTGTATGTTTTCCTTTCTAAAACAAAGTATAATGAATGATATGATAAAAAACCAAAAATAAGGCATTGCTAGTAAAATAACAATGACAATTAATTCAATGTCATCAAACTTATTTCCACTTTCCTTTGTCTTTGATCGGGGTGGTCATGTTTTTGTTGCTTTGATTCGGCTATGAAAAGTCAATTGGGTCAATTGACTTATCCTCCCAGTTGTGTCACTAAAATAAACCAACCTCAAAACTCCTTTCATAGGCTTGCACTCGTCAACTCACCACCTCGGACCTAGATCTGAGCCAAGGTAGTCACATACAGTTCTATCTCCGTTATGGCTGTCGCTCAATGCCAACACAGCGCAGACACAGTGTACTATTACAGTACTCTACAGACAGCGGAGTGTACTGGACGTTGCTGACAGAGCTGCATTACGATAGATACTCCATACCTAGGTAATTCATTACATAATTTTATATACATCCACAAATGTATCAATGAATACATGATATGTGGAAAAGCCAAGTTATTTCTGAATAATCTTCTCCATCAATCAACACTATGTTTCTGCCAAGCAGTGGGTTAGCCAGGTTTTTTTTCAGAGGAGAGGGGTCATGACTGGGGGAGGGAATGGATTTGACAGAGGGCACTTGGGTGGTATTAAAATTTGAATTTCACCTGGGGTTACTTCCTATAAATTTTGATAGTAGTAAAGTGCAACTCCACTATAATAAACATCATAGTGTCCACAGAAAATGTTAACTCAAGAAGTCATTCATTATTTGTTTTTTGTACATATGATACCCCTCTAGTAGTGAAAATGCACTCAGCCTTCCTCCTTGTGGGAATTTTTATCTGGTCCCAACAAAATTTGTTTTTTAATAGCTGTAACATAGTATCAACGAATCATATATTCCACTACAATTTTGTAAAAGAAAAATTCCCATGGTAACCGTTCTCACTTGGATATAAATGAACTCAAAAGCGCATGTTAACCAGCTATGGGGAAATAGGAATTGGGATCACTATCTAGACAGATGGAACGTGTGCATATATTTGCAAAGTAGTCTACAGAGATTTGTTTACGTAATCAGATGGTTGTATAGCTGAGACGGAAAATCTTGGAACCGGTTTTCCTTTCATTTCCCAGTTTTGTGTCCATCAAGCTGCCTGACTCTGCCAGGATGGTTGGTACTCGGTTTAACTGGTGGCAGCCGAGTCACCCAGGAGCTAACCAGGCCGACTGGGCCATCGATAACATTCTAATTGGGGGCTCGGACAGTCTCCCTACCACTATGTCGGACGATTTTGATGGCGGCCAGCCAAGCAGCGATTGGCTCTTCATGGACAATGCTGCCGTTGGGTCATTCTGTCTGACAGATCAGGGGAAAGGAGCATGGAGTATGTCAAATTGGGTGATGGACGAGGAGAGAAACAGCTTGTCATTAGTCGGTGGGATAGACTCGAAGGAGGGGACCATGGTCACTACACTGGATCTGCAGCTGCGGGAAGGCACCGTCTTGGAGTTTAAGGTATCAGATACAATTAAGTCATATAGGAATCCTATATAAATTTTATAGGAATCCTTTAAAAGTGGGTAATAACCCGAAAAGGAACCGAGTTATTTTGTTTTATCCAAAAAACTTTTTGAGATAGTACAACATTCTGAGAATTGGTCAGGCTTACGGAATGCAGCGCCCATCTTCTTTTGCATTATAGCCCTCTATTGGGAAAAACAAATCACCCAAGTCTATAGTCAATAGGGCACATTGGCTATGAGTGACTTGACATAGATGTGTGTACTTAATAGTGCTCTGTAGTTGTAATACAGAATAACTTCTAGAGGAATCCCAGTTTTAAACATGGGCCTGTGATTTCCTGATTTCAGGATTTTTTTTACAAATCTTCCTTTGCCTCAAAATGTTCTTGAAAGAAGAAAGAGGTAACCTCTGGTTTCCTGTTTGTGGGGATGTGGAGAGTCTGTAAATCCTCCAAAATTAAACACCCAGGAGGTTCAAGGGGCTTTGTCCTCTAGACCAAAGGGAGACCCAGTCCCGCTACCCTTTTTTCAGGATTTTTTGCTTGTGTCGAATCACACCACTGTTTAAAATACAAAATAGTAGTTATTGCCCTTACGTTTCAAACCTATATCAGATACTTTTAACCAGTTCGCGTCGGAGGCCGTGTATACACGCAATTTTTTTTTGCACCGTGGACCGGAGAGCGTCTAAACACGCCAAAGGAAACTCCGGAATATTGGTATGCATGCTCGGTTGAGCCACCCGTGTACGGTGACATGCTCGGAAGACGTGGCCACCCGCTGTGGAAGCTTCCATTCACGGTGTGTGTGGGGAAAAATAAACCCGCACAGGGGCCCAGAAAAACTTTTTTATTCCCGACGCGAACAGGTTAAGGAATCCAGGTTTTACAAACCAAAATTTAAAATACACAATAGTAGTTATTGGCCTTACATTTCAAACCAAGCAGGTTCTTCCTCAAAGGCAAAATTTAAAATAGTAAAAATCCTTGCAAGCTTCCCATCCCTTTAATCTATTTTATATTTCTGATCTTCTTTACAGATAAGCACAGGCTGTAATGCCTCGTGGGACAGCTCCTTCAATCCAGTCCAGCTTTTGTTCTCTACAGACCAGGGTATCACTTGGTCACATCTCATACAGCAATGTCTACCATCAGACCCATTATGTAATGGTGTAGTCAGCCCAGTCAGTACATATTACACCCACCAGGGATGGAGACGGGTTGTAATTCCCCTACCTGACAAAGCCATATCGAGGTATTGTATCATCCTCCTGTTTTCAAAGCAATTGTACACGTTTAAAGGGATATTGGTAATATATTGGTAGTGTTAGCTTTCTTTCTTTGAATCAAGATATATATAAAACAACCATCCAGTGAATCTTTCAGCTTATAACGTTGTGTCGCCAAAGGGACAATATACCGATCCATTAATCCACGCCCACCATAGTGACTGCCTAGCAACGGCACATATGGATAACAACACGTGAGCCTCGATCATCAAGCCGCCGATATGCGCCATATGATGTGTGCCATACATAATGGCAGTTTTTTTTGTTTTTTTTTTGTCATTGACACAATACAGCTATACTACTCAAAACAATTTAGGGAACACCGGAACAATCTCAGTTAAAGCAAGATCATTTATTTCAGATAAACACAATGTTTCACAGAATTGATGAGAAACAACTGCACAATGAAACAGATGATAAAGGATGCATGTAGTGATTACACATTTCATGACATGACTACTGAAAGAGAGAGGGAGTTGCAAATGAAAATCCCGGTTCATGGAACATTTCAAACCTATTTGATGTTAAAAATCTGGTGTTCCCTAAATTGTTTTGAGTAGTATATTTTAACATGTCAGACGTTTGTAATAACAGCTGTGATTGGTCAATACGTAATGGAGCAGGGCATAATGGATCGGTCTATTATGAAAATGCATTCAGGTTCAAATCCCACTCCAGTAGATTTTTATTTGTTCACTACAAACAGTAACATTAGTCACATTATGTTTTGTCTGAATTTTTACCCCATAGCAAATGCCTGACATGTTTCGCAAAATTATAAACCCTCATAACTTTGCCAACTTTGACGCATTTGATCATTATCATAATTTCAGGAGTACTCGTTTCCGTTGGTACCAGGAGGTTTTCCCTGGTTCCCTGCCCCAGCAGTGGGCCCTGGATGACGTCTCTGTTGGGCCGGCTTGCCCACTCATGTGTAGCGGTCATGGGTCTTGCAATTACCCACAGTGCACTTGTGATGAGGGATTTGACGGCTTCGCATGCCAGCTGTGTCTTGGGGCAAGGGTAAGCTGACCATATGAAACATTTTGTATTCTAGTGATCAATTTGTCTTGTAATCAAACAAGCCTGTGATTTCTCAGGATTTTTCTGATTTCAGGATTTTTTACAAATCTCCCTTTGCCTCAGAATTTTCTTGAAAGAAGAGAAGTAGCCAGAAGGAAAGAAAGAAGTAGCCTGTATTGTGTCCAAACCTCTAGTTTCTTGTTTGTGGGGATGTGGAGAGTCTGTAATCCTCCAAAATTAAACATCCAGGATATTAAGGGGGCTTTTTCCTGTAGACCAAAGGGACTGGACCCAGACCTGCTACCCTTTTTTTCAGGATTTTGTACTTTTGTCAAATCACACCATTAAATGTATCACTATATTGCTATTTGAGAACTATGTTGAGCCAACCATTAACTGCCATCGATCTTGATTATGAAAATAGACACTTATTCCAATTGAGCCTAACTTACTAAAAAATTAATTAATAATGTTTGAACACAAATTTATAATACATTTCAGAAGCAAAAAAACCTTGGGCGAAATGTATTTAACCAGTTGACGTCGGGAATATTTATTTTTTTCGGTCCCCCGTGCGGGTTTATTTTCAGTGAAAAATCTGAAAAAATTTCTAGCCATTAATAATTTTTTTTTGTCAATGAAACTAAGTTCGGACAACCAAATAAACACCTTTACTCATTGACATTTCGAGAATTAAATGGCTAGTTTTTAAATTACGGTTGTGTTTGTTCAGCACAATTAGACCGTTGGCAAGCTCCGATGCAACGGCCTATTAGCGAACAGCGCCCGGTCGAAAAGACGGCATACCTGGAGAGAGATCGAATGCCTCGTAAACAATGGATATAAATCTGTCTTTACAAATGCTTGGCTGGTACGTCAAAGGAACAGGTCTTGGATAAAGGGATTAGGCAAAAATCAACAAAAAGAGTGAACTCGTTCAGTATTTGCAGTGCATTTTGTCCGGGGCCACCGAACCGTGACCCCATGGACTCCGAGAAAGGATTGCGTGTATACACGTCAGCCGCCACGACGGCACGCCATGTTTGGCGTGTTGACAAGTCTCCCGGTGACACACAGAAAAATCGGAATGCGTGTTTAGACGCTCTCCGATCCGCTGTACAAAAAAAAATTGCGTGTATACACGGCATCCGAAGCGAACTGGTTAACTAGAAAACTATCCCTCATCATTTTAATATTTTATAAACATCTTTTTTGATTCCAGAACGGTCTAAAAGAAAGCTTTATCAGTCAGGAGTTGGACTCATCCATGTGGGGTCTACTCCAAGGAGGTAGGACTGCCATGCCACATGATGCAAGCTGTGGTACAGTCAGTGAGGGTCAGTCTCTATACTTTGGCGGTAGTGGCCTGCGTGTGGTTGAAACAGTAGACATGGATCTAAGGGATGCTAGGTAAGAGGTTAGAATTTACAAGCCTTAACCACTGACTTATTTATTAAATCTCTACTTAATGTCACTTAATTATTTAGTACCTGACTCTGCCTCTTGTACTCTCTTCTTATGTGTTTCGTTCACATCTGACTAACTTCTGGCCACACTTTTGTGTATATATGTGTGTATGTTTATATGTATTTGCCATTAACCCTCCTACTACTACAAGGGTCAAAATCAGTCAAAATGTTGATATACTTGCCAAGGTATATCTAGTGCACTTAAAAGTCAAACACTGTCAAACCTTACGTGTAGTAAGTACATTTACAGGTCAAAATTAGTTAATAATAATAATAATAATAATGTGTGGACTTATATAGCGCACGTATCCACCAACTGAGTGGTGCTCAAGGCGCATTATATATTATTACCCCTGCTCATAAGGCTCATAAATCATTCCTGAAACCATCTCAGCTCCCTGGGGAGTATACAGCTCAATTGCTGCCATTACAGCGCATATAGGGCTAATCAACCAACTCTGCCCTCACAGGTACCCATTTAACCCCTGGGTGGAGAGAAGCAATTATGGTTAAGTGTCTTGCTCAAGGACACAAGTGTCACGGCCGGGATTCGAACCCACATTCTGCTTCTAACACCAGAACTTGAGTCCGGTAAGCTAGACCGCTCGGCCACGACACTCCGTTTTTAGCTGGTAAAAAGCATTGTTTGGTATTGTTGAGGGTGGTCAAAATGACAGTAAAAACCAGTCAAAATGCCCCTGTGTGAAGGGTCGACAGTCAAAACAGACAGTTGACTGGTTTTGACTACTACAGCTACTTACCACTAAAGTTCAGATACAGTAGGGTTAAGAAAGGGTTAAGAAAGATCCTGCTAGGTTCGAAACATAAGGCCAGTAACTACTATTTTGCATTAATTATTAAGTGTTGACTTAATTTGTTACCACAGTTGTGATTTACAAGATGGTTAAAATCTTGTATGTCTTCTAAAATTGGAACAAATAGGAAAAAAAAGTGATAATTTACTTCACCCAAACAGGGGAAACATTGTAGTGAGTCCAATTGTAATATTTCAAATTCCTCATGATATTCAACCATCTCAACCACTCTGCACTTAATATTTGATAGAAGGCAATTATTTCAGTGTAGAAAAAAAGTGATACTTTCTTAAAAGAAAATAATTGTGTGTGAAATAATTTGAGGAAAACTTATGTCACTACATAACAAAATGATTGTGTGAACCTTTTTTTATCAACTGACAGAGAACACTTACACACATAACCAATCTTTTATTTCAGGATAGAGATTTCTTTTAAAGTGATACTTTATTAAAAGCAAATATGTGTGAAATAATTTTAGGAAAACTTGTGTCACTACATAACTAAATGGTTGTGTGAACCTTTTTAAGAACTTTATTGACAGAGAATACTTACATGCATAACCAATCTTTTTGTAATATTTAGTTTTGTGCAGTACCATGCTGTAATTGGAAGCCCATTTGATGTGCCATCTTGCCACAGACCATTAGACAGGTCAGAGAGTGTATTACTCCAGTACTCAACTGATGGAGGTAAGACTATATATATACATTTCTGCCTTATCTTATACGTTGTGACTCAAAATACCCTGGCTACAGTTGATAATAGACTGAGACGAAGACTTTTAGTCCAGTCCCATTCAAATAATAGAGCATATTCTTGGCAACTAAATTTACTCTTTCAGATTCTGTTCGGATAAACCAATGTGCTGATTGGTTATGTTTACAGCATACTTCCCCATCATGCATATTTTTATTTATTTATTTTTTTCAAAAAGAGTAAGCAGACTACACTGTAAAATCGTTGATCGCATGACGCATTTATAATGTAAACACTCATATGTCGGTAAACACGTTTTTAATCTAAACACATAATAATAAAATACAAATGACGCGTTTATCATCTAAAACACCGAGTGCTTAAGCAATGCAAAAAGTTGAACAAACTAGTAGAGTCAGTTTTGCCCTCATTACCAATGCTCTTCCCTTTAATCACAGATGCTTATTATTCTCAATCAGTGATAACTTCTTTTTCTGTTTCTTGTTTCTCTCTTTCTATCAGGTATAACATGGAGCTTATTACATGAGCTGTACTATGAGCGCTACACCACCCCTCGGTCTGACTATCTTTCCCTACCCTCTGAGGCACGTACACAGGCTACTCGTCTGCGATGGTGGCAACCAGTGGGGCATGGCCAACAAGCGCAGTGGGCCTTGGATGATATCCATATTGGTGAGGAATTGATCCTAATTTTTTTAAGGGGAAGATACAACATGGAATTATTATCCGAAAGCTAACTTGAAGTTGGCACCGGTTACCAATCATAGAAGCTACAGCTAAAACGGAGGTAAACAACATTGAAATTCTAACGGTAGAGTTTAGCAGAGCCATGGTCACCTCTGTGTATAAACCACCAGATGTAGAATTCACCTTCACAAATCCCCTACCAAACCCGCATAACAAGGCGCAGATTATAATCGGTGACTTCAACAGCCACAACACCCAATGGGGGTACGCTGAAACTAATTCTGATGGAGAAGCAGTGGAGGAATGGAAGGACGCCAACCAGCTTAGCCTCATCCATGACCCGAAACAGCCGAGTTCCTTCAACAGTGCTAGATGGAAGCGGGGAACCAACCCAGACCTCGCATTCACAAGCAATAACATCGCTGGCTCTAGTAAGAAACTTGTTTTGGATGTAATACCAAGAACGCAACACCGCCCTATTGGTGTCCAGATACAAGCTGCAGTGGTACCAACTACTGTCCCGTTTAGAAGACGTTTCAATTATAAAAAGGCAAACTGGGAAGGATTCACACAAGAACTGGATCATAAGGTCAGCCACATCAAACCACTCCCAGAGAATTACTGCCTGTTCACCAAAGCAGTCCAGAAAACAGCCAGAAGGAAAATCCCCCGAGGATGCAGGATGAACTACATCCCTGGCCTAACCCCTGACAATGCTGAACTTTATAATGACTACATCACCATGTTCGAATCTGATCCCTTCTCAGAAGAAACAATAACAACAGGAGAACAGCTGATGATCAGTATCTCCCAAGAGCGCCAAAACACCTGGAATACTCTGATAGAGACAACGGACATGTCAAAGAACAGCAAGAAAGCATGGGCCCTCATTCGCAAACTCGGAGGAGATCCGAAGACAACCAAAGAACACTGCAACACCACTGCTGAACAAGTTGCCCACCAACTACTGCTGAATGGAAAAGGCCCTATGAAACGACAACAAAAAGCCAAGCTAGATCGGAAAAAGTACCATGCAAACCCAGGCTTCACAAGACCTTTTACTATGACTGAACTGGAAACAGGAATACACAGTCTGAAACCAGGGAAAGCAGTTGGTCTGGATAACATTGCATCAGAACAGATTAAGTACTTCGGAGAACAAACAAAGGTATGGCTCCTCAACCTATTCAATAACTGTATGGCTACACATAAGCTTCCTAACATCTGGCTCACGGCACGTGTACTAGCACTTCTGAAACCTGGGAAGGACCCGTCCGATCCTAAAAGTTTCCGGCCAATCTCACTTCTATGTCACACATACAAGCTGTTTGAGCGCTTGATACTGAACAGGATTGCACCATCCATAGACGAGAAGATCATCCCAGAACAAACAGGGTTCCGTCCAGGCAAATCGACAACCAGCCAACTCGTCAACCTCACTCAACACATTGAGGATGGATTTGAGAGAGGACAGATTACTGGTGCTGTTTTCGTGGACCTGTCTGCTGCCTACGACACAGTCAACCACAGACGACTCCTATGTAAGATCTTGGAGATCATAAAAGACACCGACCTAACAGAGCTAATGGAAGCCATGCTCCAGAACCGCAGATTCTACGTTGAATTAGGTGGAAAACGCAGCAGATGGCGTATCCAGAAGAATGGCCTCCCACAAGGCAGCGTGCTTGCCCCACTTCAGTACAACATCTACACAAACGATCAACCCAGAGATGATGTCACTCGTCGTTTTGCATACGCTGATGACCTGTGCATCACCGCCCAAGGTACAGACTTCATTAGTATTGAGGAAACGCTCAATGACGCCCTCTCAGGATTAACAACATACTATGAAGAGAACCATCTACGTGCCAACCCAGCAAAAACACAAATATGTGCTTTCCACCTGAGAAACAAAGAAGCTAAGCGCCAACTGAATGTGTCTTGGTGTGGAACTCCACTGTCACACTCCGAGCATCCCGTTTACCTTGGAGTCACACTGGACAGATGCCTCACATTCAAAACTCACATCATGAAGACAAAGGCAAAAGTGAGCACCCGCAACAACATCCTGCGCAAACTCACCAACACCAGATGGGGTGCATGTCCCAAGACACTACGTGCCACAGCCCTTGCCCTCAGCTTCTCTACTGCAGAATATGCCTGCCCAGCGTGGGAGAGATCCACCCATGCTAAAAAATTGGACCCCGCTCTTAACGAGAGTTGCAGATGTATCACTGGGTGCCTGAAGCCCACTAACACCAACGACCTGTACATCCTGGCTGGTATTGTGGCCAGCAGGATAGAGCGGCGCAGGCAAGCAACAGATGAGAGGCACCCCCTATATGGCCATGTACCTGCCCCTAGTCGATTAAAATCACGGAGAAGTTTCCTGACCAGCACTGCCCCACTGGAGACAACACCATCTGAAGCCCGCCTTAAAATGTGGAAGGAAAAGCTGTCCAACCACCCACACAGCTCGACTATGCCCATCCCCCCTGCCGAAAGCCTCCCATCAGGAGATAACAACTGGGCTAAATGGAAGTGCCTGAACCGACTCCGCTCAGGTGTTGGCCGTTCCAGGGAAGCCCTAAGCAGATGGGGTTATCTTAGTGGTCCAACCACATGCGACTGTGGCACAGAACCCCAGACTATGGAGCACCTCCTTCGATGTCCTCTGTTAGGTGGACCCTGCACAGCAAAGGACCTAGCACTCTACAACATCAAGGGACAGCAATGTACCAAGCACTGGCTGGACGTTATATAAGCTGAATAGCTTTGTATATGGACACGAAAAGAAGACCAATCATCCTGAAAAGTTATTCTGTCTGAAGTGCTAACATTTCAGAGAAAACACAAACAAAAAGCAAATTTTCGAGAAAATTTCAAGAAAGTTGTGAATGCTTTTTCAAATTTTTCTTGTGATTTAGACGTCGCATTTTATAGTTGAAACTTTCACAGGTTGAATGTTTAATGTAAATCTTGGTTCAAAGGGAATAGACACTCATCAAAACATTGGTTCAAAGGGAATAGACACATACTCATCAAAGCATTGGTTCAAAGGGAATAGACACTCATCAAAACATTGGTTCAAAGGGAATAGACACATACTCATCAAAGCATTGGTTCAAAGGGAATAGACACATACTCATCAAAGCATTGGTTCAAAGGGAATAGACACTCATCAAAACATTGGTTCAAAGGGAATAGACACATACTCATCAAAGCATTGGTTCAAAGGGAATAGACACATACTCATCAAAGCATTGGTTCAAAGGGAATAGACACATACTCATCAAAGCATTGGTTCAAAGGGAATAGACACATACTCATCAAAGCATTGGTTCAAAGGGAATAGACACATACTCATCAAAGCATTGGTTCAAAGGGAATAGACACTCATCAAAACATTGGTTCAAAGGGAATAGACACATACTCATCAAAGCATTGGTTCAAAGGGAATAGACACTCATCAAAGCATTGGTTCAAAGGGAATAGACACATACTCATCAAAGCATTGGTTCAAAGGGAATAGACACTCATCAAAGCATTGGTTCAAAGGGAATAGACACTCATCAAAGCATTGGTTCAAAGGGAATAGACACATACTCATCAAAGCATTGGTTCAAAGGGAATAGACACTCATCAAAGCATTGGTTCAAAGGGAATAGACACATACTCATCAAAGCATTGGTTCAAAGGGAATAGACACTCATCAAAGCATTGGTTCAAAGGGAATAGACACATACTCATCAAAGCATTGGTTCAAAGGGAATAGACACTCATCAAAGCATTGGTTCAAAGGGAATAGACACTCATCAAAGCATTGGTTCAAAGGGAATAGACACATACTCATCAAAGCATTGGTTCAAAGGGAATAGACACATACTCATCAAAGCATTGGTTCAAAGGGAATAGACACATACTCATCAAAGCATTGGTTCAAAGGGAATAGACACTCATCAAAACATTGGTTCAAAGGGAATAGACACATACTCATCAAAGCATTGGTTCAAAGGGAATAGACACATACTCATCAAAGCATTGGTTCAAAGGGAATAGACACATACTCATCAAAGCATTGGTTCAAAGGGAATAGACACATACTCATCAAAGCATTGGTTCAAAGGGAATAGACACTCATCAAAACATTGGTTCAAAGGGAATAGACACATACTCATCAAAGCATTGGTTCAAAGGGAATAGACACTCATCAAAGCATTGGTTCAAAGGGAATAGACACATACTCATCAAAGCATTGGTTCAAAGGGAATAGACACTCATCAAAGCATTGGTTCAAAGGGAATAGACACTCATCAAAGCATTGGTTCAAAGGGAATAGACACATACTCATCAAAGCATTGGTTCAAAGGGAATAGACACTCATCAAAGCATTGGTTCAAAGGGAATAGACACATACTCATCAAAGCATTGGTTCAAAGGGAATAGACACTCATCAAAGCATTGGTTCAAAGGGAATAGACACATACTCATCAAAGCATTGGTTCAAAGGGAATAGACACTCATCAAAGCATTGGTTCAAAGGGAATAGACACTCATCAAAGCATTGGTTCAAAGGGAATAGACACATACTCATCAAAGCATTGGTTCAAAGGGAATAGACACATACTCATCAAAGCATTGGTTCAAAGGGAATAGACACATACTCATCAAAGCATTGGTTCAAAGGGAATAGACACATACTCATCAAAGCATTGGTTCAAAGGGAATAGACACATACTCATCAAAGCATTGGTTCAAAGGGAATAGACACATACTCATCAAAGCATTGGTTCAAAGGGAATAGACACATACTCATCAAAGCATTGGTTCAAAGGGAATAGACACATACTCATCAAAGCATTTTGACCAAAAACTATCACAAGTGGACCATTGGTAGCCTGAGAGTAAATTTGATATAAAATTATTCAACAGTGACAATTATGTCTGTTGAAATGCTTGCTTTTTAAATAAAAGTGTCAGATTTGTGTTTAATGTTTTTGTTTGGTTTTGGTTTTAGTTTTTTTGTGCTTTGTGATAAAATTGTCATAAATTTATTGTGACTATGGGGGCAGATATTTTATATGACTTACCAGTTTTATCTAGTAAATATTATCCCTCATTAATGAGGAACAGAATATATATACACCCATCACAACTTCTAAGTTCCCCCTAATATTTTTTAGAATATCTCAACAAGTATTGCATGAATTTTAAAAATTCAAAATGCAAATGACAGAATGACATGTTCTACACAGCTCGTAATGAAATGGTTGAAATTCAATCATGCATGCACAATTGACAGTGATTTGAATGAAAATTCAGCTGAAAAAAAGTTGCAGTACAAAGCATTGCTTCAATGGCATGTTACATATGTAGTTTTCTGTAAGAACTCATTTATGGAAAATAATGGAGGACCAATTCCATATTAAACTCTTGCTCTACCCTTCTAAAACAATGGACATGCATGTTGCATGTTGCTCTTTGAATATTCTTTTCTTATTATGAAACAGCCATCAATACCATTGTTATTGATGCGCGAGTTCTTACAGAAAACTACATGTGTAACATGCCATTGAAGCAATGCTTTGTACTGCAAAGTTTTTTTCAGCTGAATTTTCATTCAAATCACTGTCAATTGTGCATGCATGATTGAATTTCATCCATTTCATTACGAGCTGTGTAGAACATGTCATTCTGTCATTTGCATTTTGAATTTTTAAAATTCATGCAATACTTGTTGAGATATGTGCAAGTGTTTTTGTCAAACAGACTGTGGGAGTCGTCCCAGCACAGATTTTCAAAAATTGTACAAAATAATGAAATCTGTGCTTTACCAGTAACTTTAAACTTTTCAATCTCACAGGTGGTTCTGAAATTAACCCCAATAATCTTGTCGAATCCTTTGATATGGGACTCACCGAGACACTGTGGGGATTCCACCCCTACGGACAGGTGCAAAATGGTGTATGCCTCAATGGAAATAGCGCCCTCTACTGGGCTAACGAGCGCTACAGTCAACGAGATAACTTTGTTGTCACACGGCAGCTTATCATTGACAGGAACTACATGCTGCAGTTTAAGGTGAGGTTACATTTTAATGTGAAACTTACTTGGTCTAGCCTAAGCTGATGATGGCATAAATCTTCCCTAAGGAACAAAATGAAATTATTGCCAAAAAGTTTATTGGAAAAAGTATTCTTTCCTGAATTCCACATCAGAATGAATACACAATAATCTGAATGCATTTAAAAACCACAACCTTATAATAAGCTTTCACAGATTTGTTGATTCAAAGAGAGTAAACATACTTGTCGAAGCAGTTTTACTTACACCTTACCTTTAAGGTTATAAAACATCAAAATTGTACTTTTTTTTATGTGTGTTCAAGTATATTTTTGTGGAGTGTCGTGGCCGAGCGGTCTAGCTTACCGAACTCAAGTTCTGGTGTTAGCAGCAGAATGTGGGTTCGAATCCCGGCCGTAACACTTGTGTCCTTGAGCAAGACACTTAACCATAATTGCTTATAGGGGCAGAGGCAGTTTAACAACTGCCTTGTTCTGGACTAGTTACCCCTCCCAGTCCTATTCACACTGTGAAGAGGCTGGTTATTAACTTGTCTTGTTTCGGTGCGAGGGGCTGGTTTCTTCAGTGTGGAGTCGTTGTAACAACTCAATGACTTAGTAGCCCCCACCTTGGAGTGGCCATTGGCCTTGTGTGGGGCGAATTGCGTAAAAAAAAATTTAAAAAATTAAATCTCCGTCATTTTGAGACAGATCCTGCTAGGGTAGAAATATTAGGCCACTTAGTTGGGAAAAGTAAGATCTTAAAAACAAACATTTGGCAAAATACAAAACTCACTGGTTTCTGGTCTCCATCCGCATCGCCTCATCAGACCCGCGCGTCACCACACTGATTTTGAAGCTGACTGATGACCAAAAACCGGAGACTTGTTGTTTTTTGGCTTTGTGTTGATTGTCTGTGGTCAATTTCTAAATGAGGTTATTGTTTTGTTTTATTATTTCTTTTAATTTTATTATTTTAAATTTTTATTATTTTTAATTTTTATTATTTTTAATTTTTATTATTTTTAATTTTTGCAACCAATTGTATGACTTTCAATTTACCACTATTATTGTACATGGAAAGTATCTTACAAAACGAAAGTTTATCACAGCCAGTAAGAAATATAGTCCCCAAATAATTACACTGATGCAGGAAGAATGAAGGCAAACCTGGGGCATTTTGGGTCTAATAGGCCCTTCATTTTATAATTGTTTCGGGGTTCATTTCTGAAGTTACTCATGTCTATTCTCTTTCTATCTCAGATCGTCGTAGGATGCCAGCATACTACCCCCTCTTGCATTGTAGACTTCCCGGTCATTCTTGAATACAACACTAACCCCGTCACACCTCACTGGACATTACTGAAGCCTAGCTGTATGCCGGACGATGGGGATATGACTAGATGTGAACCCAGGCAGTATGATAGAGGGAGTGTGTTCACTGCTAATGAGAATCGTGTCTGGAAGAGGATGGTGTATGCACTACCGCTAGAAACAATCTCAAGGTTAGTCATGTTGTGTGCTTCACCATCCCCCCCCCCCCCCCCAATCATCCCTACCCTCCCAAATATATATATACCCTGTGGATTAGGTTACAGTTTTGAAGGATGGAGATTTTGGTCATGGAAACAGTTTTGAGCAGAGTTTTGACTAACTTTCAATTAAAGGGGCAGTATCGTCACTATCAGAGCAGACTTTCAACAGGGCATGGAATCGATGTCATAGTTTAAGATGAACACAGTGACTGAAAGTTACTGGCACATTTATGCATCAGCAATGGTAATATGACTTTATCATGTGGGGTATTATTTTCAGTCACTGGGTTAATCTCAAACTAGCACTCGATATTGCACCTTTAAATTAGGACAATGTTCAACCAGATTTCCACTATGTTCAAGATAATACACGTATAGACATGTGAAGTAGCTCAGCAAACACATTTGTCCAACGTCTTTTCCAAACCATATAATCAAATGAACCACACGGGAAACTGACTAAATAAATGAAGTCATCTGGAGATCAGAGGTTCAAGTCCCGCTTTAGTCAATTTTCTTTATTCACTAAATATAAAACACAATTCTCCTGAGATCGTGTGTTGTAACCACTAGTTCTTTTCAGAACTAATTACTTCTCAAAAGATCATTTTTTTCGCATGGTGTCACCATAGACAGTCTTTACTTATATCCTTTTCACCATGCAAAGCTACAAATCTTACGATTCAAACCATTTAAATAGCAAAGATGTAAGTAATCCAATAAACTGTTCATCATAAATCAGAGCATTTTGTGAAGTGATTGGCTTGCTACATTACCTGTGTTCCTCATTTCAAATAGAGCACTCTTTCTAGAAATAAGCTGAAATGCCCGCTCAAGACTACATGTATTTATTTCTCTTCGTTCAGTTCGACCCAGTTCCGATGGATCCAGCACTCGGCTGGTAGGATGGCACCTATGTGGTCCCTTGATGATGTGTACATAGGGGTCAGCTGTCTCAACCTGTGTAATGGACACGGATCATGTGGCTCTGATGGACAGTGTCATTGTGACCCACAGTTCATAGGTCAGTAGAGGTCATTGCTGCTTAACCATTAAAAGGATTGTATATATTGTTAAAATGTCTGTAGATGTATCCATACTTTATAAGAATCAAGAGATATGTATAGAAACCAACCTGTCAGAGTTTCAGCTCATTTCATTGTGGTGCATGCGTGATGGCCTCAGACCTGTGCATCAAAGTTTTTAGTTTTCTTTTTTTTGTTGCTATGAAACGATGTCCAATTGCAGCCAAAATTGCTGGAATGATTGGAATTCTGCCATGCTGTGCTTTAAATGACTTTTTCACATAGGGGTATGAACGTTTGCCTGATTTGTGAGGCCTCTCTTAGCCACCATACTTTGTGTATGGGAAATTTGGTCTGGTTCCAATAACCGTGTGTACATGTATCTTGTATTTCACTGGTTGGCCGACCAATGACCAGAAACCAGAGACCTTTTTTGTTGGCCTTAATGAGAAAATAGTGAAAATTCATTAAGATTTGTTTGTATATGCATATAGCTGCCAACTATTACGAAAAAATAGTAATTATTACGAATTAATGAAAAAAATACGAAAATACGAATTTACTCTTGAAAGTTACGATTTTCAAATTTTCCGCCCCAAACTTTGCTTTGACAACCAAATTCACAGAATTCGGATTCAGATCGATTCTTTTTTCTCATGTACTTACGTTGATTTCATTGCAAACAAAACCGAAACACCCAAAATCGGTTAGTAGTATCGATGTTATTGCAGGGCACCAGCCAGTTCGTAGATTACATGTGTGAAAACGACTTGGAACCAGCGTGTTTGTCGTACAATCGCTTTTCGGCTAGTGTAGTATCGATATTTTTGCAGGGCACCAGCCAGTTCGTGGATTATATGTGAAGTTCGTAGTTTTCACGAAACGTTTTTTTCAAACTTAAGTTTTTGTGAGCGATATCATCAGGACTTCCAAAGCAACCCAAAAAGGGACAGTTTTACAGTGACAAATACGGAATGGAATGTGAGTTCATTACAACGTCAAGAAAAGACAAACAGCATGCATTTTGTATACATGTCGAGGGCTGAGCGCAACACAGCCTCATCTCCATTTCGGCCATTTTGAGAAAATCGCATTTAAAGAATTTTGGCAATCTGAAATGGCTCATAACAAAAGTAAAGAATTAATAATTAAGCTAAATCTTACTTTTGTATTTTCTTTTAGTCATATATTTGGTAAAATTGCATAAATTTATCTTCACAAGTAGCTTAATTACTAAATAATAATGAAAAATGGCAACATGATGGAGATGCGTCTTTGTTGCGCTGACACAAAGTCAGTAATATTGGAGTTAAGGCCTTTGATACTACTGCATCTCAGTAATGCTTGTTAATTAACCCTGCGACTCTTAATGGGGGTCAGTTTTTAATTGAACATAAAAATTGCCATGTTTTATCCAAGTTAATGATTAGAAACTAACAAGTCATTCTGATTGTTTAATCTTAATATAAAAAGTTAAAAACACTAGCATAAAACATTGTTAGTACTGAGTCACCTTTTTATAAACTAATCCATGATAATGTCAAGAAACGTATGGTTTTAAGATGACTAAAGAGGTTCTATCATGTAGAGTACACCCAACTGTTAATTATGAATAGCATAAGATAATGATATCTAAATGTTAACATCAATAATAAACTTTTACATACTTCTGGTAACAGTGTGACACAAAGCCTCAACTCCAATTATTGCTTAATTTTCTCCTAAATGATCAGTGCAACAAAGCCTCATGTCCCACTTGAGTCTGTGTCGCACTAGCAACTTAGGCCTTTTAGAGATAAGGCTATGTTTCACTGGTCTGTAGCTGCATTGTGGTTGGAGATGGAGATAAGGCTTTGTTGTTACTGGAAAGCTGATATTTTCCTGAAAAATTTGATACCCAAATCTCATTTTGGCCAAAAATGGAGATGAGGCAGTGTTGCGCTGAGCCCTCGATGTACATGTACCTATAGGCTATACCATGTATACGTGATATTGGTATAGTCAGTACATGCATATGTACGCGTAGTTGAAAATGACAGCGCGGGTTGATTACGAATTGGAATTTTGAAATGTTGGCAACTATGCTAAGGTGGAAAATGAATCACGACCGTCATCCATTTCAAAATTTATACACCAAATTTGTTACAGTATAGTTTCCCAGGATTTGTTGGTATATCATCACCAAATTCACATCAAGTAATGTTTTAGATTATGATTCAGTCAATTTTGTAATCAGGTAATTACCACCAAAGATGTACACTTTATGCTTAAAATGCTTGACTGGAACAATCTTCCCCTACTTTCTACAGGAGACAAATGTACCCCAATGCGTTTTTTGCCATACCGCTTAAATGACAACTTTGAAGGGGGAATCTCCGACCGTACTTGGGCATCAGTGAGGGGTGGCCGGCTAGGAGTTGGATGTGGTGCCCTCGTTCCCCACGCACACGGGAAGTCCTTGTACTTCAGTCTGTGTGGGGTGAGAGAGGCCATCACGGTGGAGTTTGATACGATAAGAGATAGGTAATGAATATTCATAGACACCCCTTAACCCAAATTCACAAAACTCATCTTTTCTTTGGTTGGGCAGTACGCAGGCAATCTCTATGTGGATAGCCATAGCAGTTAAGATTATGTATCAATAGACGCATCTAAGCCACTTGTGAGATAAGGCCCTGGAAAGTACCTAACTGCAACAATCTTCCCTTTTAACGGGTCATGGTTTTGGGGTTATTTTAAAAATAAAACACCTGTTCAAAAATGTTCATACACATTGTGCTATAGGTTCATAGGTTCATTTATTTTCCACAGTATCAAGACAGTAATGACAATATCAATCAAGAGAAGTCAAGTACAAGAAAACGATATTACTGAAAAAATTAAAGAATAGATACAAAGCAAAAGTGATACTGCAGAGGGATCCATTTATGAAGCAAAGCTTGTAGGCAATGGTCCCTTGATAACATGCACGCGCATTGAGACAGAGATAAAGTTGAATGAACCATGAAGGCCCGTGGTCAAGCCACCAGTGAACAAAATATAAAGTGGGTCTCAATGCACATGCATGTTCACAAAGAAAAACACAAGGTCTAATTATGGTTCTTGTATTTGACGACCCATTAAATCATGTAAATATTAAAATTGTTTATACTCCATCCTTTCAATTAAAATGCTTTGAAATGTTGCACAAAGTCTACATACGAAACGAAAATTCCAATCATTAAGTAATGGTTTACAATCCTTGACCATCCAGTGAGATCATGTTCGTCCTTCAAATCGGAAGCACCTCCCTCAACAGCTCAAGTTGCTCCGTCAACCTCACAACCCCGCACGCCGGGAACAAAGCCGTCCTCATTCAGTACACCCACAACAACGGCATCAACTGGCATTTGATCGAGTCACACGACCCAGCAGACTACCAGCGAGCTCAGCGAGTATCTTACAGACTACCAGAGAGGGCCCGGGGGCGGGCAGTACGGTTTCGTTGGTGGCAACCACAGCATGACGGGCCAGGGAAAGACCAGTGGGCGATAGACCATGTACAGCTTGTTATGTAAGTATTCAATCATCTGTGGGAATTGGGCCACTGCTGAGAAGAGCTTTGTTCCTAAGGGCTTTCCATCATCATTATGGTATCATTATGGTATTATTATTATACATTTCTGATAATGAAACCAATGCCTCAAAAGCACACTTAAGCACTGTAGCTCGGAAGCCTTAGGAAACCTGTAAACAAGGACGCTTGTTATGTGAACCAGAAACACCGGGGTAAACCCCTACTCTTCCACGATAAGTGTTCTGGGTTCTTTTACGTGCATTACTTTAATAATCTAGTACATGGGACCTACGGCTTAACGTCCCATACGAAGGATGAAGCAATTATGGTTAAGTGTCTTGCTCAAGGACACGAGTGCTGCAACCGGCCAGGGCAGGATTCGAACCCACATTCTGACACCAGAACTTGAGTCCGATGTACTAGACCTCTCAGCCATGAACAAAATGATTACAGTCTTGTTTATTGATTGAAGAGTGAGTAGTCGAAGGTTCAATTATATTCATAGAAATCATCAAAACCATGTATCTGTTGTCCTTATGGTTTTAGCCGTATGACTAATCATGAAGTCGGGCATGCAACTTTTCAGCTGATCAGCTGATTTCCTCTTTTTTGGATACTCAGCTGTGCCATTGAAAACTGAAAAACAAAGTACAAAGTCTAGCTGTGGCTGGCACTTTCCTCTCTTTTGGCCAAACTGCAGTTGCATGCCTGTGAACTGTGATCATGAACAATGTTGTTATTTTACCACTGGCGTTTTTGTTGCTTTAATAACTGCTCATGGCATCCACATATTAGATATGACATAAAACACAATAAAGGGGGCCACTTTCCTACCGTCACGTTAGCAGTTTTTCTAATGGTTGTAATTTTTTTTTTTTAATATCTGAAACCACCCAAAAAGAATTTCAACATTTGAATAGACATGCATGCTTATCCTAAAGATAATTTGAGTTGATTATTACTATTATTTTTTTAATTACCCTAAAATTTCCATCAACAAATGGACGGAAAAGTGAGGTAACTTTTTCCGTCCAATTTTTATGGAAATTTGAGGGTAAAAAAATAAAAAAATAAAAAAATAAAATAAATCAACTCAAATTAGTTCTAGTATAAGCCTGCATGTCCATTCACATGTTGAAACACTTTTTGGTCGGTTTCAGGTACTTAAAAATAAATAACAACCATTGGAAAAACTGCTAACGTGACGGATGCAAAGTGGCCCCCTTTATTGTGTTTTATGTCATATCAATGATGCTGGAGGTCCAGACAGAATATCTCTATATGAAGAATCTCCTTATATAATGGAGATTATGATTTTTTTCTTTCTTTTTTTCTTCTATTTTTGGTTTCAGGTCGAGAAGAGATATGTTAAACCGCTTCCACAAGTGAACAACATCCCAGGATATACACCCTGTGATTATCAATGCATCATCAGAATACAAGATAAGGCCTCATCACTTGCCTATTTAATAGACCTTTCTTTTGATACATCTTGAATTGAAAAAATAAAAGTGGCGGAAATTATTCCAAAAGGATAACTTGAACTGTATACAGTAGGGAAATGTACATGTGTGACAGAGGTTGATGAATCATTGTATACAAAGAAAACTCATGTCAGTGATTGGTTGAGAGCTACTCACATGATCATGTTAGAATTGGATTGGAGAGTTGGACTCAATGCCAGCGCCATGACAGTCTATGGGAGGGGATTTCAGATGTTTATCAACTGTGTTTTTCACTATTTTGACAGCAATTTCCGAAAAATGTTTGTTTTCAGTAGAACTTTTAGATTTTACTTGAGGAAAGGATATCACATGTTTAAGAAATCACACATTTGCCAAAATTATCATGAGGTATGTTGATACAGTAAATATGTCCCAAAATTGATTTATGGTGGGTCCCACCAATATATTCATTTAGGCAGTTATTTACTGTAAAACTAAGTTTCTGACTATCATTTTGTGAAATATTTAATCTCAAAGAATGTTTTTCCTTTCTATAAGGAAATTAACCAGTTCGCGTCGGGAATAAACAAGTTTTTCTGGGCCGCTTGGCGGGTTTCTTTTTCCCACACACACGTTATTGAAGCTTCCACAGCGTGTAGCCGTGGATCGACACGTTTTCCGGGCAGGTCACTTCACGCGCATGGCTTGTTGGCACATCAACCGAGCATGCATACACATACTCCCGAGTTTCCTGTGGCGTGTTTAGATGCTCTCCGATCCGCGGTGCAAAAAAAAATTGCGTGTATACACGGCCTCCGACGCGAACTGGTTAAGGATGTTGCAGTGAAAACCAAAAATTTGCCAGTAAGTGAACTCATGTTATAATTGCACACATTTAACTTATGTCACCACCATACAGTGAGAATAATGAACTCGATTATTGGATATGGACATCAGAAAGATGTTCAATGATTTTTATTGAAATAACTCACTCATAACCCATTCCCCCTATACAGGGCGACTCAAAAAAAAGGTAATCCACAAATAATGGGTTAATATGACCAGGTTATGAGATTTATGATTATAAACATGATTGCATCATGAGGTAGGAGCTATTAGCTTTCCATTGATACCATCCTTGCATTCATGCGATCACATCACTGAGCACCATTGTCTTGAAAATGGAACATCAAATTCAAAATGTGCAGGTTGGTGAATAATGGGCCCAATGGGCAACATCCAGAGGCTCATATCAAACAGAGACAAGATACGTGGGTTACAGGACACACATTTAAATAATTGAAAGAAAACATATCTTATTCATGATAATGATTTTATTTGATAAGATCATTAACCCTTTAGGCACCAACACCTTCCACATGTCCACCTCCTCTCTCCACACAAAGTCCACAGCGACGATGCATGTCTTGCACAGCCCTTCTCACCATAGCTGGGTCATTGCGCAGAATGTTGACTTCGTGGGTGATACGATCCTGTAACTCATCAATATCTCGAGGACATGTGGAAGGTGTTGGTGCCTAAAGGGTTAATGATCTTATCAAACAAAATCATTATCATGAATAAGATATGTTTTCTTTCAATTATTTAAATGTGTGTCCTGTAACCTACGTATCTTGTCTCTGTTTGGATATCAGCCCAATTCCTCTGGATGTTTGCCCATTGGGCCCATTATTCACCAACCTGCACATTTTGGAATTTGATGTTCCATTTTCAAGACAATGGTGCTCAGTGATGTGATCGCATGAATGCAAGGATGGTATCAATGGAAAGCTAATAGCTCCTACCTCATGATGCAATCATGTTTATAATCATAAATCTCATAACCTGGTCATATTAACCCATTATTTGTGGATTACCTTTTTTTTGAGTCGCCCTGTAGATGTTTCTGTTGTTTGTAAACATTGAGCAGCGTTTTTTTTATGACCAACCAGAGACATTCGTAGTTGGCAACAGATTGCTCATTTTTTAAGAAGATTTCTCGACATTTTTAATTTTGAACATTTAATTTTTTCATTTTGTCATTGTTTAAATAACCAATATGTTCCCCTATTTCACCAGCAATTTTATTAATCGGTACACTTTTTTTTTCCTTGTAAAAGAGAAGTAAATAGTTTTTAAATTATGTATTTCACAAAATAAATGAAATTATCACGTTGCATCAATTATTCATTTATTATTTATCTTATATCTGGCCAATTATTTTGTGTACAAAACTTAATAGAAAGTGATTAACCTTTTTTCTACTAGGAAAAGCAGTGTACTAAATTGAACCCAAAAAACAATGGAAAGCCAAAGATGGATTGTTATTACAACTATTTTATTTTGAGATTTTTATTGGTTTGCACTCATTGCCACCCATAGTGCAAATAACTGTGGTCGTGGCATGGCACAAAAACATTATGTGGCCATTTAGGCCTCAGACCACAATGTTAACATTTTGCAGCCAAAATTGCTGGATCGATTGGAATTCTGCCGTGCAGTGTTTTAAACGACTTTTTTCACATCAGGGTATGAATGTTTACCCGATTTGTGAGGAATCTCTTAGCCACCATACTTTGTTTGTGTATGGGAAATTTGGTCTGGTTTCAATAACCATGTATCACGTATTTCACTGGTTGGCAGAAAAAAAAAAAAAAATGCAACACCGCACCAATTTTTGAAGCAGACCTATGACCAGAAACTGGAGACCTTTTTTTTTCTTCCCCATAACAGGTGCTGGTTCTCAACAAAAAAAAAGGTCCAGTCTATTTTGCAGCAAGCCTTAGTTTGGTGTCTTGGACTTGTATCTTGAAATTAAGATGGTGTCAGCTTGATTATGGTCTTTAATGAAGAACTAAACTTGTGGCAAATTTGTGAAGGAATAAACATTGGAAAAAATATCTGTTCAAGTGACTGAATTCAGCAGCAAGTGCATATTTAAAATACTATTTCCCAAACTTAAAAGGAAGGTTTTGGTAATTTCCGTTTTCAAGAATAGGCGCACACATTTTTGAGAAAACTATTGACATAATTTCCATTTTCTCTAAGATGAAAGCTCTTCCTTAATAATTCATCAAGATGATTGGTATGTGTACCAACTTAACACTAAGTTTTTACACACCAGTGATATATCACATGATTCAGGGCAATCTTTTGCATAAGTAACCTTCAGCACTGGATAGTCTGGTACCTTTGTTCCATATTCATTCATTGTAAACTGTGTAAAGGTATTGGACTTCTAAAAGGTTACTATGCTAGAACTTGCCCCAAATCATGTGATAATATAGCAAGTGGTGAAATTCAAAATTAAATATGCACTAATGTACCCGACATTATTCAAATGAACTCACAAAAGATAAACGTACACAATGAAAAGAATCACAAAAATTACAATTTTTTTTTATGCAAGTTTTAATTTTATTGAAGTTGCATGAATCTTACATGTAAATACTTTATTCCTCCCTGGTAGAAACCAACCATTATATATTTTATTTCTAGGTAGAAAGAATAAACGTTCATGTTTTAAAACTAATGCATAACACTTAAATATTCTTTGTGTTAAACAGCTCTATTTTGATACAACTTTTTTGTACAATTTTTATATTCAGAAAAATCCAATAAAATTTAATATGAGATATATATTGCAATTAGTTATGTTGTTTTGTCCATTACCCCGGTAGTATTTCATTCAGCATACGTGAACAGTCGTCTCCCTGAACACTAACACGTGGTCATGAATTTGAGAATCAATTTAAATATCAATTATATTTGAGCCCCTGGGAGGCAAAGTGGGCTATCCCACAAAAACCAAATTTTGAGTAAATGAGGTTTTAAAGTTGGAACATTATAGAAAAATCTGCATAGTTCCTACAGAGGAAGGATACTTGTTTAATGAACTGTCTGTACATGACTTAAATTTTGGAAAAGACTCGCATGAAATATTTTATGGGATCAGGACATGCATTGACCCTGAAGCTATAGTGTAGTGTATGTATCTCATTTTTGACCTACATGTGGGATAGCCCACTTTGCCTCCCAGGGGCTCATTTGGGCAAACATGAGAATTGTAAAGCGAGGAAAATATCTTTAAAAATTTGTTTCTGAATGTTTTTCCAAATATTCTTAAACTCTTACCATTGAAACCCAATAATATAAATACTCCTATAAAATAACATAATACCAGTATGGTATAAAGGAATCAATGAATTTCAGAAGAAATGTGAATTTTTTATAAACAAATTTGCCAAGACGAACTCTCCTCAAACTCTTGTCATGTCTTAGAGCAACAAAACAGTTGTTACAAAAGAATATATTCCAATCAATGAAGTTTCACAAATAATATTAAACTTCATTTACAAAACATACTTGAAATGAAAAAAATAATAAACATTAGGTGCAATATCTTGATGCAGGAATCTCATATTTTGGTGTCACAAATCACTCAGAGTTGTGAGCGAAGTATGAACCAGCCTTGATCTGTATATAATGATAATTTTAATAAAGCCCCAAATCCCTAAAACACATTTTCTTAAAATTAAATATTCACTCATTGTCATCGAAATAAATAAATAAATGTCAACCTTGTTAACAATCTCTGATACACTTGACATAAATCATGCATCGATGAAGTGATATAACATTTTTTTTTAATTCCAATTTTTTCATTCCTCCTCCCACTTACTAGTGCAGATATCTTGACCTCAACTATGCTTACCCAACAGCTGCAAGAGCCACATGGGAGATGATTAAAACATCCATTGTTGACTCATTCCTATTTCCTTGGACATAATGGTTGCATTGATGCTTAAAATAGGCCAATTCCACCCTTTAAAGATGTATCATAACGTGTTCAACCAGCAATTTCAGGAATTTTTAATTTTCATTTGAACACTGATAATTTCCTTTTTAGAAAGGAAAAATGAGATATTTCACAAAATAGTTGTAAGAATCTTGGTGTTACAGTAAAACAGAACCCACCATAAATTCATTTCAGTACATATTTACTGTAAACGATTATTTTCAGAAGTATTTAATTTTTAAGTATGTTTTCTCTTCAAGTAAAATGTTCTGATGAATAAGAAAATGTTCATAACTTGCTGTTAAAATATCCCAAAACACAGGTGATAACATCATTAACAAAACACAAGTACAATGTATACTAACAGATAATGAATATACCATTCACAATGTCATCTTGTGTAACAAGGTTGTTACTGCATGTTGTCACAATCATGGTTCTTTTTTCCTTTTCAGTTTTCCAAAGATGCAGGATTTCTTTGATTAAGACTAAACCGATAAACCTCCTTATAAAACTATTTGCGTGATGTGTCCTTATGTACAAAATGTGCAAAAATGCTTTCAAGAAAAATTTTAACTCAATCATACTTTTTACGAAACAACAAAAATATGAAAAGTATGATGACTTATTTTCTAACATGCAAACCAATGAGGAAAGATAAAGTCTCACAAAGTGAGGCATTAAAGGGACAATACCTTCATGATCAGAGAAGACATTCAACAGGGCATGGAATCAGCATTCTAATTTTAGATGAATTCAGTTTACTGAAAATAATACACCATGAGCACGCACTAGCCGAGATAACACGACACGCTAAGATCATATTACAGTGACTGCTTCATAAATATTATTATTATGCAGCCATTGTGGAGTGCCGTGGCCGAGCGGTCTAGCTTACCGGACTCAAGATCTGGTGTTAGCAGCAGAATGTGGGTTCGAATCCCGGCCGTGACACTTGTGTCCTTGAGCAAGACACTTAACCACAATTGCTTATAGGGGCAGAGGCAGTTTAACAACTGCCTTGTTCTGGACTAGTTACCCCTCCCAGTCCTATTCGCACCGTGAAGAGGATGGTTATTAACTAGTCTTGTTTCGGTGCGAGGGGCTGGTTTCTTCAGTGTAGAGTCGTTGTAACAACTCAATGACTTAGTAAGTAGCCCCACCTTGGAGTGGCCATTGGCCTTGTGTGGGGCGATATGCATAATTTTTTTTTTTTTAAATTGGCTCATAAATAGTGAGCCAATAATGACATGATCTTATTGCACCCTGTTATCTAGCACAGCACACACTCATGGGGTACTATTTCCAGTCACTGAGCTCATCTACATGTGTAACTAGGACACTGATTCCATGCCCTGTCAAATGTCTGCTCTGATCGTGATGACAGTGTTCATTTAAGGTGACTTTTGTATTTGATTAGCAACTGACTGTTTCCTTCCCCTGAGAGCTTAACAGCTTCTCGGGGATGATTTATATCTGGACCCAATGACCAGGAGCACATTTTGACCACATGTGGAACGTACCATGGATATGTACTGCTTATTATTGCTTGATACATTGATAACTAAAGTACGACCTTATTCCTATGAAGAAACATACTTTCAAAAAGAAAGAGACAACATTGTGTAAAAGACTGCACTACCTCTATTGGTTGCAATTGCATCAGAGCTTCAAGTACATGCATGAGTACATGATTACATGGGTATGCAATTACTCTAATGATAATGATTATTAATACAATTTGCTAGCACAGTTTTGCTGACGCATCAAAGTACAAAAACAAATATTGATTTCATTTTGCACTTACACCAATATAATGTATGAAGCAACTCGGTGCTTCCCGAGTGTCTGTGAACCAAAAAATCCACAGGCGACTCGGGCGGGATTCGAACCCACGACCTCCTGCTTACTAGTGCAGACACTTTAGCCCCTCGATCACCAAGCTTGCCTGATGACGATTTGCTGGCTAGAATCCTATATAGCAGCGGGTACCGCAATATGTATCAAATAATGAATTTCTTGCATCAGGTGATAAAAACATCAAATCAAATGTTTATCACCCGACGCAAGAATTTCAATCAATCTATAAAGCTAAACATATTATAAACCATTTATTTAACCCCAAAAATCAAAAGAAATAACTTTTTTATTAATGAAATGTGTGTGGATGCACACCTTAACAGCATGCACAATTTTGTCTCTCTACACATTACAAGCCCTGGCCCTAGTATGGCCACTTAAAGGAAGATACAACATTGGTAAATTACCTGAAAACAAAATGACCAAATTAATATCCGGAAAAAATAACTGAATGTGAAGTTGATAGAGGTACATGTACGAACCATCCTGACAAGGATTTCTGTCTGAAGTGCTATCATTTCAGAAAAGACATGTCGATTTACAAAAAGAAGCCGACGGAAAGTTTTTTTTCTGTAAAAGTTATGAATAAAGTTATTTATACCACTTTGCTCATGGGTTAGACTTTCCATTGGTCTGCAACCTTCACAGGTTGTGAATCTTATGAGATTTAAAGAAAGTAGGCATACCCATAGAAGCAGTTTTATCAAGAATGTACCTTCCCTTTAACACAGGATCTGTGACCAGTCTAAGTTTGCCCTTCAATATCAAGAATGGTGTTTTTTTCACCAATAGAGGGCAGGCTCTGATGTGCACAGATTGATATTATTTCAAATCTTTGACAATGACCATACGACTGGACGGCTCAGTTGGTAGAGCGGCGGTACAGGGAAATCCAGAGATCACAGGTTCTGAGTCCGGCATCGATTAATTTTTTCTTTGGTCATTCCAAAAGTTGATTTTTGTTTTCCCTCTTGAAAACAGCTACAAATGGACCAAATACCTTGATAATGTCCCATCTACCATAAATCGTCCACATAACCGCTCCACTTAATGCACTTGTAGCATCCCCAGGCCACGACACCAATAAGTGACACCCTCAGACCCCAACGTAACACACGCCCTGACAGAGACGGTGGGGGAACACTGTAGGGAACAAAGCAAGCATATTCATCATGTTTTTTTTCATTTCAAGAAGGGGAATATTCAACCTTGGAAATCTTAGATTTAAATCAAAATTTATCCACTGCAATCTGTTGGATTTTTCCATAGAAACCATAGATATATACATAACAGCAAAAGAAACATCACCCCCTAAATTTTGATAAGTATGAGAACGTGTTTAGCTTATGTGTCCTCAGACGTCATGCATGACGAATTTTGAGGTCAACCAAATTTGCCACATTGTGTTCGTGGTACACTCCATACTCATAATATTCTTCATTAAACAAATTATATTAATTATAAAATGAAAATAATAAATATTTTTAGGGGTGACATTTCTTTTGCTGTTATGTATATATACATTTCCAAAACCTTCTCAATTTGATGTATTAAGAAAACAATGAATGTACCCAGTAAGTACAGGTTACAAATGAATAAATAGATGTTGCAAACCCAACCAAAAGGTCCTATAGTATAAATGCAATGACCTAACGTTTCGACCCCAGTATTTCATAATGTTCCCTTGATGCACATGTATGGATGCTAATGGATGGTGAAAACTGACAAAAGCAAGCAAAATATATATTTGAATTGTTGAAATCTTACCTCATGAGAGCTTTTATTTCTTCTAATGTTGCAGGTTTATTCCACTGCTCCGTTATACCGGGCATGTGACCAATGCCTACGACACCAACAACAACTGGATAGACATTATCTAGAGATATAACCAAGAAATTCAATTACCATCAATACAACAATGTGCTATCTGAAATTGCTCTAAACACTCTCAGAAAATAGCACTATACTCTACGGGTTACACTGAATAACAAATGATCTCAGTTGTACATGAAGCTATTCTTCGCGTACAGTATTTCTGTGTACTCCAGTGAGGAGAGCTTTTTGACAGAAACGTTTTGTTTTTAAAGATAATTCTGTGGGCACTAGCTGGTTTCAAGCAATGTTTAACCATTTAACTATCAATCGTACAAATTTGTACGAAATTTATGCATTCACAACCTGCATCAAACATTCACTCACATAATAAGCCATTGGTTGGCCAAATCATGCCAACAGAGGGCGCCCTGATCATCTAGAATAGACAGCTCAGCACTTCCTGGTATTCCCATGTTCATAGAAGCTGTTACTAGATTTTATTCAACTTCTTAATAAACTGTGAATGAATGTTACCGATTGTTTCTCTCATGACAGCCCCAAAAAACCCGAGGTTTAAAGGGTTAAGGAGGAGGCAGCATACATACCTCTATGCATAGGGTGTCTCATTGGCTGTGTACACAACCTGAGTGAGTTGGCCAGGAAGACGTCCCTCTCCGCGACAAAGACCTGACTCAATGCAGGAAACTCTCCCATCATCTCTTCCAAGAGTTCCATCAGCAGGTCCTTCTGTTTGAAGCGTTCTACGTCTTCAGGGCTGTTAGAGCAGAGACGAGAAGATACCAATTGGGCTTTCACTTTGTTCATTCACGATCATTTTAATGTCTCAATAATGATAGCGATCAAAGTTGAGTTATAAAGCAAGGTTTCATTCACTAGGTATGCGAGGGTGGAGAAGGAATTTGTACAGGGGCCAATTTTTGTGGAGCTGCGTAGCATAGAATTTTGCTAAGCAATTATTAGCACTAAGCATTAAAAACAGACGACCAGCCAAATGACATATATTTTGTATGGAACTTTGGATGGTAACTAATGAAACGTGGTGCACAAATGTTTCTGGTAAGCAATTTTTTCCTGCTAAGCAGCTCTATGGAATTGGCCCCAGTGCATATATGTAGTGTCAAGGTTATTTCCTTAACCCTCCTACACACGGAGGCCACTCCGATCCACTTGTACATGTACAAGCCTGCTGTCCTTTCCAAGTAATCTTATAAAATCAACTGTGTGCCACCCAAGGCCACTGTAAATGTTTGAACATAGTATGGCCTGCAATGTATCAATGGAAGACCACCTTACCCTGCAATCTCAGTGGTGTGACAGTGCACAGAAGGGTAACCATACGAGGCCACTGGCAACAGCTAATGGCTTGGAGTGGCCTGAATGGGTTGTTTCAAAAAATTGCACTGATTGTAGGAGGGTTTATGGGAGACCACCTTATCCTGCAATCTCAGTGGTGCGACAGTACACAGAAGGGTAACCATAGGAGGCCACTGGCAACAGCTAATGGCTTGGAGTGGCCTGAATGGGTTGTTTCAAAAATTACACTGATTGTAGGAGGGTTAAACAATTCCTTAAGACCTCAATCTCGACACTACCATCTTTATCATATTTAAAGGGACAATATCGTCATGATCAACATGGAATCAGAGTGCCAGTTTTAGATTAACTCAGTGACTGAAAATAATACCCCACACGATAAGGTCATATTATCGTTGCTGCTGCATAAATGAGCCAGTCATTTTCAGCCACTGTGTTAATCTTAAACTAGGACACCGATTCCATGCCCTGTTGAAAGTCTGCTCTGATCGTGATGATATTGCCCCTTTAACCTTAACCTTCCCAAATCCTCCAAAATCCTCCAAAGTAAAGGATTGAGGTTACATGCTCTTTGTTAAAGTGAAGGATTTTGAAGGATTGAGGTTACATGCTACATCCTCTTTGCTAAAGTGAAGGATTTTGGAAGATTGAGGTTATTAGGCATACTTGCCTTTCCATGGTACATGTACATCCATGCTTGTTGTAGTGATTGCAAGGTCAGTGCTTGGGTCAGTGGACACTGTTTATTGCTCCATGCATGCAGGGAGGGTCCCTGGTCATGTACATGTATCACAGATTAGAAATACATGTGTTCATACATGTCATGTGCTTGCTTTACTACTGAAGGATATTGGAGGATTCAGGTTATGTGTAAGCAAATGGGCCTGGGGAGTTAGGGAGGATTCAGGTTATGTGTAAGCAAATGGGCCTAGGGAGTTAGGAAGGATTCAGGTTATGTGTAAGCAAATGGGCTTGGGGAGTTAGGGAGGATTCAGGTTATGTGTAAGCAAATGGGCCTAGGGAGTTAGGAAGGATTCAGGTTATGTGTAAGCAAATGGGCCTAGGGAGTTAGGAAGGATTCAGGTTATGTGTAAGCAAATGGGCCTAGGGAGTTAGGAAGGATTCAGGTTATGTGTAAGCAAATGGGCCTAGGGAGTTAGGAAGGATTCAGGTTATGTACAAGCAAATGGGCCTAGGGAGTTAGGAAGGATTCAGGTTATGTGTAAGCAAATGGGCCTAGGGAGTTAGGAAGGATTCAGGTTATGTGTAAGCAAATGGGCCTAGGGAGTTAGGAAGGATTCAGGTTATGTGTAAGCAAATGGGCCTAGGGAGTTAGGAAGGATTCAGGTTATGTGTAAGCAAATGGGCCTAGGGAGTTAGGAAGGATTCAGGTTATGTGTAAGCAAATGGGCCTAGGGAGTTAGGAAGGATTCAGGTTATGTAAGCAAATGGGCCTAGGGAGTTAGGAAGGATTCAGGTTATGTGTAAGCAAATGGGCCCTAGGGAGTTAGGAAGGATTCAGGTTATGTGTAAGCAAATGGGCCCTAGGGAGTTAGGAAGGATTCAGGTTATGTGTAAGCAAATGGGCCTAGGGAGTTAGGAAGGATTCAGGTTATGTGTAAGCAAATGGGCCTAGGGAGTTAGGAAGGATTCAGGTTATGTGTAAGCAAATGGGCCTAGGGAGTTAGGAAGGATTCAGGTTATGTAAGCAAATGGGCCTAGGGAGTTAGGAAGGATTCAGGTTATGTGTAAGCAAATGGGCCTAGGGAGTTAGGAAGGATTCAGGTTATGTGTAAGCAAATGGGCCTAGGGAGTTAGGAAGGATTCAGGTTATGTGTAAGCAAATGGGCCTAGGGAGTTAGGAAGGATTCAGGTTATGTGTAAGCAAATGGGCCTAGGGAGTTAGGGAGGATTCAGGTTATGTATAAGCAAATGGGCCTAGGGAGTTAGGAAGGATTCAGGTTATGTGTAAGCAAATGGGCCTAGGGAGTTAGAGTTAATGAATACAAGACAATAATCACACTGCTGATTTGCAAACATGAAAGGGGCCCAGACTATTTTCATACAAGCCTCGGTTTGGTCTCATGAATTTGTATGGGAGAAAAATAAGATGACTGTTGCATGACATGGTCTACAAAAGCTGGGCAGTTTAATAAAGAGCAACTGAGGAAGTGTATACATTGTATCAAAGGAATCAACTGGTGTTTATTTATTTTTATTTTTTTATTAATTTGTAAAAAAAATTTTCTTGCCATAATAGATGTGGCTTAGCACTGACTTCTCAATGCTCTGCAACAAAACATCTATCCAAATGAGACCCGAGGAGTACATGAGACCCGAGGAGTACATGAGACCCGAGGAGTACATGAGACCCGAGGAGTACATGAGACCCGAGGAGTACATGAGACCCGAGGAGTACCTGAACCTCCGAGTAGTCAATTTGAAAGAACAATGACTTGTGAGTCGATTTGTAAAGAAATGACTTGTGAGTTGACTTGACCTGGGGGGGAAATGCCTTGGTTACAATTCTGCTGAAGATTGCCCAATAAAAAAAGTTCAGCTTGAGGTAGACATCAACCCCAATTGAACGAATCAAGGGGATGACAACTTTGAACAACCCACCCTCACATGGCAGGATTATCAAATCATTAAAAAAAAAACATCATCATAAGGCCTTGTCTCTTGACATGAAAGAACACTCATGGGAAGTAAGGTTGCTGAGTCATCCACTGACAGGAGGTGTGTCAGCGTTTATGCTCTGTAATTATCATGGGGCTTCTCTTTAGAGTTCAGTTACAATCATACAAGTGGAACATAAAGTGTCTGTTTTTTGGTTTTTTTTAAGTTACTTGTGCATGAAGTTTGTATGATCCGATCATCAACATTACCTGTGTTATCATACACACTTGTATTCATTAAGCATAATTTGACCCCTTTTTTGTAATAACTTGGATTACAAAAATTTTTCTGACGAAGTAGGGGGGGTAAGGGGAGGGGTAACAGAAGAAAAAGAGAGAAAAAAAAGGCACCCTCCTAATACCTGATTGCTTAATATAGTACATATGTAAGCTGGTACCAAAGTCAAAATACAGCCACTACTACGCTGCTTGCTTATATTTGCTTGTATGCAAGGTTTCCCTACTAGAATACTTTTCAGGGAGTTCCATCCCCTTTCAAACTAACTTCATTTTTATCCAAGTCATGAAATCCTCTACATGTAAATCTTTAAACCAAACCTTGCTGACCCCTCTCTCCAACTACCCCATTCCTTGTAAACAAGCCCTTAAAAACAAAACAAAAAAAGGTGTTCAAGACTCACGTGATGGGATCTTTACTGGTAAGAAGACACCATGCCAGACGTAGCTTCTGGAAGCTTGTTAATGCTCCCATGGCTCGGTTGAGAGTGATCTGGATGGGTCTGTCTCCCAGATGAACCTTGCAACCTGGCACCTTCTGTGCCTGGTGCGAGTCAATAGAGGACATTGGGGAGGTTATTTATAATACATCCAGAGAGTTAGTATTACTTATTTGACCTCAACAACAAAAATTGAAAATTGCTTGAAATACTAAAAAAGTACATAAATACAAAATAGATTTATCACAAAATACAAATAGTTATAATACAAACAATATAAATGGCAGGAGGGAAACTTAATCCTCCTACAGTTTGACCATTTGAAACCATTCAAAATTTCCACTTACCAAAATGCCCATTGGTTTTGTACACACATGGTGATGTGATACCATTTATAATAATAATAATAATAAAAATATTTTATATAGCGATGTACACTACGTCTCACAACGCTTTACAGATAGAAGTATAATAAAAAGTATAAAATAAGAGCGCACTAAAAATATACTGTTTATACAAATTGGATAAAACAGCGACATAACGAATGCTGCTGATAAAACTTTTAAAAAACACGAAAATACATTTGAGTGTTGGTAGCAAGCTTTACTACCATTCAAATCCATTCAAATGCATAGAGGGTCCATTGATTCACCACTTAGAAGTATCCAAACAAGGTTTTGTATTAGCTGTACTACCATTTGGAAAGATCCAAACAAGGTTTTGTATTAGCTGACCTACCATTCAAAACCATTTGGGGGAAATCAACACTGTACACAGTTATTTCACCATTCAAAACCACAAAAGCGAATGGTTTCAAATGATGGATCAACTTGTATGAAAAGGTACCAGAAGTAGGAGGGTTAATGTGTAAACATTCAACAAGATGAAAATGAATTTGAAATATGAGGAGACAAGGCTGTGTGTTTTCGGTTATTTCGTGAACCAGATACAGCGTTCGACTTTTTAAGGTTTTTTTAAAAATTCTTTTGCAACCACTAACCAGTTAAAAAATGATTCCATCGATTTTGGGGGGTACAGAAAGCGAAAACTATCTTTAAAATCCACTTTTATGATGGTTTTCGGATTTGATTTCCCTTCTAAAAAAATCCTCCCCTTCAGAAAATAGAAGGATCCTATTATAGTTGCTACTGCGCATGTACAATGACCGTGTTGGTCACTTATGGGGGATTTGACAAGATCAGACTGACATGACTGAGGAAGTCATTGTATACCAAAAAATGCCTGATTTTTCATGAAATAAATATCCTGGAATAATTTGAAGTATATGTCCATCATCATCCATATGTTCTCCACCTTACTAGGTACATAGGTAAGATTACCTTATTGGTTATATTTAATGAGAAAAAGTGGCGGTCGGATACGACATTCTACCCTTCGACTTCTAAGTGCACTAGATGTACCTTGGCAAGTGTATCAAGATTTTGACTGATTTTGACCCTTGTAGTAGTAGGAGGGTTAATGACCAACTACTCAAAACTACATGCTCCCTATATACTATTGGTAATCTATAATATAAACATAATTGATCACAGTTCTACATAAAATTGAATTGGTGTTTAGTTGATGATAGCATAAAAAAAAACATACTTGAAATCTTTCTGTTTTAGCTGCTATCATTTTAGTAAAATTAATAATAATTTCCGGACTGAATTTTCTACTAAATGAGACGAAAATTTTATGTTGGAATGAAAATAAAAAACCTGAATGCACTTTCACTATTTTCTGTTGATATAAACGTTAACTCTCCTACTATTGCTGCACTTTAATGGCAAGTTGCTATCGAGGTCAAAATCAGTCAACTGCCCGTTTTGACTGTTGACTCAAATGTGCACACAGGGTCATTTTTGACTGGTTTTTACTGTCATTTTGACCACCCTGAACAATGCCAGACAATGCTTTTACCAGTCAAAAACGGTCGACTCATTTTGACCTGTAAATGTACTTACTACACGTAAGGTTTGACAGTGTTCGACTTTTAAGTGCACTAGATATACCTTGGCAAGTATATCAACATTTTGACTGATTTTGACCCTTTTAGTGGTTGGAGGGTTAATGTAATAAATCAGCATAGCTAACTGTACCTCTTTGAAAGCCTTTCTGAATTCTCCCCCCGGTGCCATGCCCAGTTCCTTGGTGAGGTGAGCCGACATATGAAGCAAAAGAACCTGCATCACGCCACCAACTAATCCATGCTGAAATCAAGATGTATAACAAAAAGAAGATGATTTAACAAGAAGGTACACATTTACTAATCTAATGTCACAGATATACATACACCTTGTGATTTTCAACAAGTTCAATATTAATAATAATAATAGTGGCTTCTTGTATAGCATACAAATCCATCACGTAGTGACGCTCATGGTGCTCAATGAACATTATTACCCCTGTCATCGGGCCAGTTATATCATTCCTAGAACCATCTCAACTCCCTGGGGAGTATGCAGCCCATGCTGCCAAATGTGTAGCGCAACGAGCTTAATCAAACAGTTACCATCTCTGCCCTCAAAGGTCCCCATCTATACTCCTGGGTGAAGAGAAGCAATTATAGTTAAGTGTCTTGCTCAGTGACACAACCACCACGTTCGCGGCCGGGATTCGAACCCACATTCTGACGACATGGCCATCAGAACACAAGTCCGATGCACTTAACCGCTTGTCCATGGCACCCCATTCAAATACTATTCAATAAATGTTTTGGGTCAGCAGGTATTCACATTACCAATTAATGAAACAAAAAGGCACTTTTTCAAATGGACTTGCCTTTGGACTATAAAGAAGATTCAACAAACGTTGCACATTACTTGTCAAATGTCAAAGATATGCATGCACCTGTACAATATTCAGCAAATTGCAAATTTAATATTCAATAAATGTTTTAGGTCAGGTACTCACATTAGAATAGAAAACAATATTATGTTCAGCTATTTCAGAAGGCCTTCGTTCAATGGAGAGGGCTTTCCATGCCCAAAAGTGCAATTAACCCTCCTACACATAGAGGCCACTGTAAACCACTAAATGTCCAATGTGTTGTACACACATTGTTTGTGCATATAAGCATAGAGCTACAAGCCACACTGCCCCTTTGAAGTAATCTCCAATGTACATACATGCATACAAAGATACCACAATTGACCTTATTTTCAGCAGGTTATACTGTAAACAAACTCCCAATAATAAATCACCATCAGCCACTGAGACCAATAAACCATACAAAGCCTCCATCATCCATTGGGATTTTCAGCAGTTATTTTGTAAACACAGACTCTCCATAGTAACCTACCACCGGCCACTGAGTCTGGAACAAAGTAATATGCCCTGCAATATGTCAATCACAAACCACAAACCACTAAAACCAACAGACATATGAGGCAAAACTTGTAGCTTTGCATGGTGAGGATGATAAGTAAGACTAATTGCGGTGACACCATGTGGAATCTGCAGTATAGCTATGAGGAGCCACTGCCTACTATAGCAATGGCTTGAGTGGCCTGAATGGGTTGTTTAACAAATTTCACTGATTGTAGGAAGGTTAATGTATACAACGGTCTTCACAGACTCGGTGATTATTCTTCCAAAGCCAGATTTGCCTAAGCCCCAGCCGCTTGGTCATGCACAGAAACATAGGTGCAGTCAAGGTTATGTTCATTTCAAAGAACACATCAACTACAAAGATGGACTTGTCACAGAAGGGGAATATGGGGGAGGCATTCAATTATACCTACATGTGAATATGTTGTGTCCCTATACACATTCTACAAAGGATTCACCAAAACTTTGCAATATACTATTTATTTCATGACCCTGATGAAGCATGACTGAGGATCATTGAATACTTGTTAATTGAATATTCATGAATTACTTATTCATTGACAGGTCTGAACAGTGTATTTTAACGGAACTTTGCCAAGGATATTTGGAAGGGCAATATTATCACCGCCCCCCCCCAAAAAAAAACAAAACAAAACAAAACAAACAAACAAAAACATTAATTTACAAAATGTTTTAGCCCCCACCTTGTATGCTTGACTAACCCTTGGATCGACCAGCAGTCTTTACCTGTTTTATAGAAATCCTAAGTTTCTCTAAGTTGAGATCCTTGGCCTCTTCAAGTAATGTCTCCTCGTCAAGTTGTAGGATACTAAGACGACCGTTACATAGCTCTACCATGACGACGTCAGGTTGGACAGCCTGTATTAACTGTAACATTTCAGAAATACATAAAAGTTACATGAAATCTGTCAAGAGTTTGTCATGATGACTTGGATACCCAAAGTTTAAGTCAGTATGCACCACTGTTTAAACCTATAAAAGGTCTTTGGTTTCTTGTCTCCACACACATCGCCTCAGACCTGTGCCTCTGCATTTTCTCTGCGTTTTCTTTCTATTTTTTGTTTGTTATGACACAATGTCCAATTGCAGCCAAACTTTATGGATTGATTGGAATTCTGCCGCGCTGTGTAATAAATGCCTTTTTCACATAGAGGTATGAAAGTTTGTCCGATTTGTGAGGCCTCTCTTAGCCAACATACATTGTGTATGGGAAATTTGGTCTGGTTCCAATAACCGTGTATGCATGAAGTTAACATCACTTAAGAAAAAGCCATCACCACACCAATTTTGAAGCCGACCTATGACAAGAAACTGGAGACTTTTATTATTTTGGCCTAATGTTGGTCAAACTAGTTTACTAAGTATCCTTACTTTCTTTGAATTAAAATATGCATTAATGGGACAGTATCGTCACGATCAGAGCAGACTTTTAACATGGCATGGAATCAGTGTCCTAATTTAAGATAAACACAGTGGTTGAAAAGTACAGGCTCATTTATGCAGCAGCAACGGTAATATGACCTTGTCATGTGGGGATATTTTCAATCACTGAGTTAATCTAAAACTAGCACTCCGATTTCCATGCCCTGTTGATTGTGACAATACTGCCCCAAAATTTCACTTCAAAGATCTTGCCTAAATAGAAATATTTCTGGAAGTGGATTTTTGACATGAATTTGAGCATCTTGGTTTCAGGCAGTTTTCAGGGCTAATCATCACTTAGATCAACTTAGCCACAAGCTCATTAATCCCCTAGGTGAGTTAACCCCACTTGGGTATTGTTGACCTTTTGTGAAGGGTATAATCTCCTTTGAATTGATCCTAACTGTCAAATACATGTAACTGTCCCTGCTTATGTGTAAACAGGTTAAGGATGTAATGGGTCATTTAATCCCATTCTATGTCCCCTGTCTTTACCAGTTTGCCCTATCCTTTTGTTTGGTTTAAAGGGAGTGAGCAGTATAGCTTTGGTGATAACCCAATTACAAAATAACTGAATTATAATCTAAAAAGTTATTTGATGGAACGTTGGTACCAACCATCATGAGAAATTATTCCTGACAAATTGTCATTAAAACAAATCCACATTAAAATGAATGCAAACAAATAGGAATGCATTTCATTATTTTCTCAACACAATGAAATAAGCTGAACCTTTCACATATTAGTTTCTGTACATCTCTCTTGATTCTTGTATAATGTATATAAATACAGACATTTTACCAATGGTGTTCACAGTCACTTTAAGAGTTCTTATAGTTATTCATAACAATAGGAGTTCTTAGGGTCCATTGGCAAATGAAAAACACACTGACATCAACATGATATGAGGAAAACAAAGAAATTTTACAGCAAAATGTTAAGTTCTTTCAGGGCATATTTAGGGTTTGAGATGTTTGTGTTGGTTGAAATTACAGATACTTGATAAAAGGTCCACTCCATTTGGGAAAAATAATTACCTCGGCAACATCTTGTTGGCTTTTTTCACTGAAATGTGCAGTGCCTACCAAATACACCTTTCCCCCACTCTCTGACTCCAGTACACTAACTGTATCCGGCAGAATGGGATTATCTTGCCTGGTGTTATACTTCACTCTCAACAACTCGACACCATTGTCATAAGCCTCATCAGAGTCCACACCACTACTCATATCGTACTCAGCATCGCTAAGTTCACTGTCACGTTGTTCCCCATCAGCCTCATCGTTATCCGAATTGATGTGGTAGCTACCGAGATCACTCTCACTATCGTCGCACATGTCATGAACGGCATGTTCGATCAAGTCGTCAATGATTTGAACCGGGTCACCTTGACCGTCGTCATGGTTGCCATCGTCAGGGTTACCATCCTCATCTTGACCGCCGTCCATCAAGTCGGCACCTTCCTGCTCTGCTGCAGAGCGTGGACGGTACGTGCCTTGCTCTAAAAGGGAATCGTCTTCCTCGAGTTGATCAGAGTTGGGTGAGTAGCTTCCAGACTCACTCAAACTGTCCCCGGCACTGTTTTTGTCACTATTTACATCATAGTTTCCTTCTGTGTGGCCGTCATCACCATCGCTGTAATCTAAGCTCTCATCATTATTGTCATTTTCCCCAATCGATCTTGCAGATAACTCCTCGTCATCAGCTGCACTAGTGTCAAGCACTTGGCGTGTTGGAATTATTTCACCATTTGAAGATCCATTTATCAAGACATTGCCTGTAAGTGTGTGGAATAGACAATGTCATTATTTTCCTTTTTTTTTCAAGCAAATGTAGTGAAAAGAGAAAACTGTACGCATGATTTATAGGCAGTATCAAAACAAGGACTGACACTGATACAATGGCACATAGACCCAACTTGTAAATTTAAATTGCTATTCATATCATATGCTATATTCTTTTCAGGGTAGAATTGTCGTATCCGACCGACACTTTTTCTCATTCAATATAACCAATAATGTAATCTTACCTACCCAGTAAAGTAGAGAACATATGGATGAATGATGATGGACATATACTTCAAATTATTTCAGAATATTTGTTTAATGAAAAATATAATAGGATCCTTCTATTTTCTGAAGGGGAGGACTTTTTTTTAGAAGGGAAATAAAGTCCGAAAACCATCATAAAAGTGGATTTTGAAGATGGTTTTCAATTTCTGTACCACCCAAAATCGATAGAATCATTTTTTAACTGGTTAGTGGTTGCAAAAAAATTCCCCAAAACCCTTAAAAAGTGGCGGTCGGATACGACATTCTTTCCTCTTTTCATATTGCAATCCTCTACTCGGTATATTGTAGGTATGTGACAAAAAAATTCAAGTTTGTTGATTACCAGTGTAACATACATCATTGAACGTATCTTGAAGAGAACTTTAAAATGAAACAAAGATCTTTTTTCTAGGACAAATATGAAAGAAGTTATGCAAATTTGAAAGTCGAAAATTTGTTAGTAATTTTACCACACGTTTTAATGAAAGAAGTGTGACCGCTTTTGTTATTTTTCACAGAAAAAATACTTCAATTGTGAAATTATTTGCAAGACATTAGTACCAGCAGAGAGCCTATAAAAAGCACAGCAAAATGAAGTATTAATTAATCAAATAGTTAAATCATTCATCAATATTAATTAGACGAGTAATTAGCAATTTCAATGGCCCGTTTGCCAGACAAAATCCTCATAACTTCCGTAATAGTTGGAAACAACTCTCAGCCAATCAGATGACAATAAGCAGGTCACATGACCTGTGTTGTGACGTAAACAGTGCTATTGGCCAATCAAATGGCAATACCCAGGTCACATGATCTGACCAGCAATTTAGTCCATATGATGAGCCCAAAAAATGGCAGAAAATATCCATAAACATCCATTTCATAAAACAATTATTATGATAAAAAATAACTTCATAGCATACAAAATTGTCTTAAAATTAATTTAAATGTCATTTTATCAAGAACCATTGTCGGAATAATGGTTTCCGAAGGCCAAGAAAAATGAAAAGTTTCGCTGAATTTACGGTGGCCATTTTTGCCGTAACACATGAACAATGGACGGAGACCTCGAGTTTTCCGCGTCCTAAAAAACTATGTTCGCGTCTATATAGATTTACTTCAAACTTCGCACAGATATGGATAAATATATGATTTAACAGTAAGTTATATTTTTATTAAAAATAATAATTACCTTTGTGTCGAATTTTGAATGCGTTTATGACCCCAAATTTGTTTACAAAATATTTTCTCTTTTCGGGCGGCTATTGAAAAAAAATCGAAAACGGGGCTTTTAAGGAGGGTCTGGGCTACGTCATCGCAAAGAAATGGTTTCGATAGGACCAAAATTAGACAAACTACAACGAATACAAGTCATGCTGTTACGCGGTGCTGACATGTATCGGGGCACTTCCTGACAGCGCGATACGTGCATGATTCTCACATACCTAGCTATTGTGACTCTCAATTCATGTAATTCAGTTTATTCACATAAGGCCACATAAAATAAAAAAATTGTTGAGCGTCCTTTTTTTTCGGGGGTGGGGGGTGTTTTTTTTTTTTTTTTTTTTTTTAATTGAGTTTTTTGACATGGCAAAATATGAAATAAAAAAATAAAAAAATCATCAGAATCACTATAAAACAGGGGATTTTTTTTTTTTTTTTATGTTTTTACTTGTTTTGTTAAACCCATTAACTCCTAGACTTCAGCAGACATTTTCTGCAAACATTTTCTAAAAACTAAAACGCAGTGTAAGTAACTTAATTGAATACTTGTTCTTGTTTTTGTCAACATAAACAACCTTTCTTCAAACATCTTTTCCAACCTTTAGATTTTGAAACAAATATCAGCTGAAAAATCTGGGAGTTGATAAGTTTTAGCAGAAAAAAGATAAAGAGATACATTGTCATCGTTGTCAAGAAGAGCCACTCATCTTTTAATGACAAATTATTGCGCAAAAGCCACTTGAGAACGTCATTCTTCAACTTGTTCTTTCGTGGCTGCATAGCTTCCGGGAAATCAGGCGGCAGAACAGTACAAGAAGCATCAGCACGAGCCGCATTCATGAGTACAGTGAAAGCAGTTGGTTGATGATCTTCACTAGAGCTACCACCATCGGCTGCCATCCTGTCATGTTCCGTGTCCGCAGCAAGTACAAATTTCAAAAATGAGCCAAGAGTATTTGTCACATCATAAATTTTACAAGCCGGTGATACTTTCGTCATGTCAGTTTTACTTTTGCCAGCGAATACTTTGACAAAAGTACCGCGTGTATCATCAGACAATGGCTCCCCGTCAAACTTGCCGTCTGAAAACTCCACGTAAAAATCCGAAATCGAAACATCAAGCTCGATATTGCACGCAAAACCAATCCTTCACCGTCGTGCTGGAGCCCTCACGGGCTATTGTTGCGACTACAATAGGCATTTTACTCGGGAAAATCCACACGAAAGCGGTAGTACGGGATTAAAAATCATGAATGGTTGACTGGACAGCATGAAAAACACATGTGAACTGAAAGCATGAAGTTCTGTGTGCTAGTCTGGTTCCCTGCCTCGCATAAACTAGTGAATATACTCGAATCAGTGCACACGACGACAGGGGACCAACCACCGCCGGCATTTTTTTTTTCGTACCACGCTTTGCAGCTTGGCCCCATAGCGAATGTGTGATACGAAAAGAAAAAAATCCGCGCCGTGAGATCGAAACCTGTGGGATCGGGGTTTGACGCTTCGGCATAATACAAACTGTGTGCGCGGCGCAGAATGGAGCCAAATTTGACTGAAAAGATCGTTGAAAAATGCCGTTCTATGATTTTTTTTAAAAAGGGGGTCGGGGTTTCGTAGGGTCGGGCGGGGACGATCAACAAATTTTTTTTTTTATGTGGCCTAACGCTAGCCATAGCATTATAAAAATCTTTTCACAAAAGCCCTAGTCCTTTTCGCAAATACCACAGTGCACAAGCCAATTTGCATAATGCATGCTGGTCTAGCTGACTACAAAAATACTACAAAAATACTGCAAAATTGACCTTACACAGGGTTCAACCTTAGCGGTCGCCCGCTCGCCAAATGCGAGTGAAAAAGGCGGCGGGCGAGTCAAAACCCTTCCTTCAGTAGCCCGCTGGGCGAGTCAAAATATTGTCACCGATTGGCCTATGTCAGCCCTGAAATTACACGACGGCACTCCGGCAATTGCCGTCAATGCCCTCACCCTCTGCCGTGATGCCCTTTAAAAATGCCACTTTTCACGGCAACGAGTTGCTGTGCTTTTTCCCTGCATTGCCGTTGTGCCCACTTGTACTTGTTTACACATAGTATTTACTACGTACATGTACATTCTCACGGAAAAAATATATCGCCGCCACGCTCAATTGCACGACTGGTGGCTGCGCTGCTAAGACTAAGTTCACGCAACGACCATTTGGGAACAAAATAGTCAAAATTACCTGGTACTCGTGACCAAAATTATATGTACGAACTTGGCCCTTGCTAATACTTTGGTTGGTGTCAACAGTACCCACAACATAAACACTACGCCAGGCATTCGCGGGTATCAGCTAAAAATAGCATGGCGCGGCACTGGGGCGCATGCAACGTAAATAATACATGCCGAGTCTGTACCTAGACATGCATGCAGCGTGTGCGCGTGTGTGCATCGGATATAGCATCGACGCATCGATCGTCGTGTCGCTGTACCGTACGGTACATTACGTGGCCAGGGCTTTTGGTGGTCGTCAACATGCTGTCAAAGGGTCGACTAGCAAATAAAATAAAAGAGCGAACTGAATACTGCCACATCCAAATGCATAAAACTTTATGTTTTTTCGGATTAACATTGCGTTTTTTATTTATTTTTAATTGGTGGCATAAAACCCAAACGGAGACAGATAAAGGAAACTTGTCTTATTGGCATGTGCTGAATTGGAGTGTGTTAATTTTTCATTTTTTTTTTTTTTAAATTTTAAAAAGATTGCCTTGGTGCCATTTACGTTTTTGTTATCATTGCCGTGATGCCCTTTGAAAATCTTAAAAATTGCCTTGGTGCCCTGATTTTTTAATGTTTTCATTATTGTTGTGTTCAGTTGGTTAGAAATAAAATATGAAATGAGCCTTCTTCATTTAAGAATTAAAGCAAAAACATTACTGTACACTAATGTGCCTGATCTTTTCCTCTGTTATTAGAATAGAATCCGTTATTAATTAAAGAAACATTAGTATTGCCTCAGAAACAAATATGCACATAATAATAAGGTAACTGACAACTGTTGTTTATAATGCACGTTCTGATGCAAAATGCCTAAATTAATAAAAACAGTGATTTGATTAAAAGTATTTAAAAAAACATACGGGCTAGTGAAAAGTTTGGTTTACTAGCCCGGCCAGCGAGTGAAAAAAAAAGTTAAGGGAAAACCCTGCCTTACATCCCCAGATTGTGTCCATTAATGTTTACATCATATTTACATCAGTGCATACATGTGTGAACTAGTCTAATGGCAATAAAATAAAATGGCAAATTGTAACTTGGTAAGTTCATAAAATAGTAATTAGTAGATGGGTCTCTCCACACTAATGCATACATTTGGGGGACATTGTGAAGAGAAAATGAATGCTAATTTTGTATTACTTTTTTTTAACCAATGCATCCCTTGCAAATTTGGGCATGTTTTTACTGAAAATTGATATATCTTAATAAATATTTAAGAAAAAACGAGGCGATCTTCTTGAAGATATAACGTTTGTCACATGGACAGACACATTTTTGGATTGTCTAAATTTTAACTAAAAATAATTTTTTTTAAATTAAATTATCTTCCCAGTTAACATTTTAAAGCTCTAGAAGATTGTTTTCAATAACATTACTGTGCTCTTGCCTTATTACTTAAGAAGTTACTGCGTGAGAACATCTTAAAGGTAACGTTGTCACAAGGACAGACAATATCATTCTTTTCTTGAAAAATACATCTTAGTGTAAGTTATTTGTGTTTTATCTTATATAATCTTGTTAACCCCCTGTAGAAGTTTTCTATATGATGTATTTGTTTTGAAACATCTCAGAAAATATAGGTATGGGCTATTCCTTATCATAACGTTTGTCACATGGACAGACTTTATTTCCAAATAAACATTAACGTTTGTCACTTTGACAGACATTTCTTTCTAAACTCACTGAAAAGAAAAAATAATGTGAATAGGATTTACTGAATTTCTGTCTTATTGTCCTCCTAAATCCTATAATCCTATAATCCTATAGGACAAAAATTTAGTTTTTGGAACATTACCAACAGCATTTTATGTATACATCAAAATAACGTTTGTCACAAGGACAGACATTTATTGTCGTATTCTTTAAAATACTGCAGATGCTTTATTAAAGGTCACATTTATTGTATCTAAATTTACTTTATTCAGATGCTTATAGTCCAATCAAATAATATTTGTATGTGAATTTTTATAATTCTCTCAATGCAAATAAAAAACAACAAAGATGAGATGGAAGTGATTTGGCAATAAAGAAAGTTTATTGAAAAACAATAAAGAAACATACATGTAAGGTCTCTTATCTAAAACATTAGAAGCATAATATAACTTTTAAAGAGTGATCCAGAATCCTAAACAATTGAAACAAATCAACGAGTCACATGTGCACATCTTTGAGAGTGGCAGTGTGCCATCATCACCATGATCGAAGACAGGTGGACACAGCTTCAACTTACAGAAGAAAAACAATTATTGGAATTTTTTATGTTAACCAAACTAAATTACAAATTTAAAATTACCCTTCACTTTTAGACAACCCAAAAACCTCTAATATTAATGATTATATGGGGCTTTATTGTGTATAACAAAAAAATGTTTTAAATTAAAAAAAATTGTCATCCATCTGAAATGCTCTTCTGAAACATCATTGTTGTTGAGGTAAGTCATTGCTTTTTTCTTGGTACGTAGATTTTATTTATATTTTATATTATTATGATTACATTTTTTTTCATTAATGCTTGTTAAAAAAAAAATTAAAAAAAATCTCTCGCAAAAAACCTTTAACATGTACAACACAGTAGGAGTAAGTATGAGTGATAGAATGGCAAGGTACTTTATTACGCATGCGCAGATTTCTAAACCCGCGATAGCCTAACCATTCATAAAAAAAAGCCTTCCATTGTACATCACGAACTGCATTCAGTGGCACTTCCTCCCTCTGTGCTTCCCTGTTTTCCGTACTGTAGTTTCTCCACAGTCCCCCAAAAACTCAAAACATGTATACATTAAAAGCAATCCCAAATACTTAATATGCTCTGTTACCACGATATATTACTGTATTTCATCTTAATAAACTAGCACTGCAATTTGGGTGATGTTTTGAGGTGTTTTTCCCCAGAGTGTCACAAGTGTACACGCATAAAAAAACAAATAGTCGGTGGCAGTCGATCGCGGTGGTTCGCGAACCATAGCCCAGCGGTCTGTAAAGGGTGACAGTGCCAAGGTCGGCCAAATCCATTATCAGGTTTTACTAGACAAAAAATTGTAATAAGGTCTTTTCTCTGTCCCCGTGACTACTGATTTGGTGCATTCATCAAGCATGAGCAGAAGTAAATGTGCTTATTTATGTGTACGCCACGCCGACAGACGACGCACTTTCCGTTTACTGACGTGCGTGTATACACACAGAATAGTCGGAGTCTGTCTCCGAGCGAGACGCATCATGATGGCGGATGAATAGCTTAGTCTGTCAACTAACTTTAAAAATGCATGTACAGACATGATTGAAGTTTGTTTTATGCGTGAGGAGGGCGGTGAATTTGTTCAAAATTAACATATTAACTTCACTTTTCATACAACAACTGTTGCCATGAGATGGACTGTAAAATTTTTGCATTCAGTAAATTTTTTTGGTCACGTCATCACATGAAAAGGTGTGTTAACGCTCGCTTTCGCCCAAGAGCCGAGACGACATTTGGACGCCTTTCTGCTCGCCAAAGACAACATGTACGCAGTGTTTTCTATAATTGTTTTTGTACTGACGGATTGCAGTTCGCTTAGAAAAGTATACAGGCGCCGGTGAAAACTTAGATCTGAAATTTGTAGAATGCTGGCGGAAAAATGCCAGTGACGACGTTATGAAAATGGACAGAATCAAGCCTCCTCAAAAGAAAGCCCTCACTTCAAACGAAAAGAATACAAAAGTGAAATAATTGTGGATATCATGAAAAATATTGTATTTTACAGTTAAAATACGCTTTTATGTACAATTAAAGTGCTCAGTTGGTGTCGTTGGCATGTTTAACGCTCGTCACATTGTGGACAGACATGGCGACGTTATCTATTTTTAAACGTCCATTTGGGGATAAAAGAAAGACAAATCATCTGCAAATGACAACAAAAATAAAAGTCTATCCTTTAAGATACGACTGACCAGTAGAAAAGTATTTTTTTGCTTCCCCAAAGTATGTATTTTCACGATGTAAAATGACCGATTTTAACCGGCCCGATCGTGTCCCACAGGGACCCCCCATATATATCAGGACATTTTTAAAACATTGCTTATAAACATTTAATGAAAGTACACTTTTAAAAATATTTATTTTATTTCTTGATCATTATACAATACTGCCTACTACAGTTATGGTTCGCTTTTGTGGTCAGAGCACATTAAATTGCGACCGATAAGTCAATGATGCGCAGTTGTATGCATTAGTGTGGATAGACCCACATACGTTGTTAGATTTAGAAGAAAGTCATGAAAGTGAACCTTTGAAAGTACGTTCAAAAATAGCCCCATGAGTGTGGCACGGACCTGGATCCTTGGCCTACACACTTGTTTCGTTGGCATTAACAGTATGGATTTTATAAATTCTAGGGCTGAAATTGACGATATTTTCAACTATTTTGACACACTAGATACGTTCCTTACATGTTGAACTATCAAAGCAGCTAAAAAAAAGGGTGATTTTACTTACATTTATGTTTGGCGTGGTGAAATAAGCATGCAAAAATATAGCAAGTCTGTGCATACATCAAACAGCCATTGTAAAATTGTTTCACATACAGGGTGAATCAAATTAAAATGGCCACTTTCACTGAAATCTGCAAACTGCCGAGCATAGTTTAACATTTTCAGTCCCATAGCATATGTCACAAAATTTAAATGTAAGGCCATGAGAATGAAAGTCATAGATTTGCGTCCGGCCACCGCCTGCATGTCCCGAAAGCTACCGCCTAAATTTTTCATTATTTGCACAAAAAAGGTATTTTCACCAAACAAATTTAGTTCCAAATCATCCACATCAGTAAAACAAAGTTTTTACCAAATTTCCACCAGTAGGCCTATGTGCGCTATAAAATAATCATTAGCACATGTTCTCTTACAGTCTACTCTTAGTCCCGCGTACGTCGTTCACAAAAAAGGTCGCATCGCGCTAAAACTGTATGGTAAACTCCGTCCAATCTGTACCGCCTCATCACATGCACAACACGTTCGCCGTTGAGCCTAGTAGTATGCCTGTGTGTGCGGCCCGCACGTATAATGATGCATGTACGTACACAGATTAGAAGAAACATGTGATTACGCTGTTATTAATGATCAATGGAAATAATGAATAATGAATAATGAAAAAAAGCCTCATGTGTTTTCAAAATTTCCCGGACGCAAATCTATGACTTTCATTCTCTTGGCCTAAGTAAAATCACAATTTTTGGGCCGCTTTGATAGTTCAACATGTAGGCCTAAGGAACTTATCTAGTGTGTCAAAATAGTTGCAAATATCATCAATTTGAGTGCTAAGAATTTACAAAATCAAGACTGTTAAGTGTTAGTGTCAAAATGGAACAAGTGTGTGGCTGAGGATCCAGGTCCGTGCCACACTCATGGAGCCAACTCATTCCGTACCTTTGTCCTCACAGAGAGAAGCAGTAGCAGACTGATGGCTATCATCTGCCATGGCAAATCAATTAGTCACTTAATACTCCTGGTGTCCAAACTGTCACAGATTTGACTGGAGAAAGTTCACTCAGGTCAGGGTCAGGGTCAGGGTCAGGGACGGGTTCGGGTTCGGGTTCGGGTTCGGGTTCGGGTTCGGTTGGGCCAGTCTAACGAGTAACGTTGTCGTGACGTTAGTAAGTTAGTATTCAGAAGACAAGTCAAGTACCATACGGTTTTCTGTGTGCTGTCAATTGTAACAATTCTTTCCTTCAAGCATGGCTTCAAGCTTTTTATTTCTAACAAAAGATTCCAACTTTTAAATGCATCCTTATTTAAATAAGCATAACACAGTGTTTTATTTCATCACTTTTTAACCGATTATTAACACAAAACTCAAAAGTGGTTTTAGGAACACGGGCCTACGTACCGTGCAATATGGAATATCCTGCCGGCTGGACTGGTGACGGGTCATGCATGCATGCTGCGATACAGCTCAGCTGGTTCTCACACACGTAATTTCTCAATACAGATCACGATTACCATGCAACTGCTTATCCACATTAGTCTGGCTAATCTTTGATGGTGATATAGGAAAGGCGGAGACAGGGAACCAGATTTAGTCTTGCTCAACTGTATGGTTGGTTGGTCCGTAGTATAGTCGTAGTATATAATAGTGCCGAGTAACCTTTACAATAATTGAAGAGATTAACCAGACTGTAATTGTTTGCAAATAATACAACAGATGTTGATCATCGACGATGATTACGATCACCATCTGTTTGTAACAAAACGATTGTTAAATTGAGGTATGTTTGCACTTGAAATATTTGTTAATAACATATTTAAAGTGATATTATTTTCTTTAAAAATTGATATGATATTTTGTGGCACTTTTGTATTTTCCAGGGACAGCAAATCCAGGACCAGCTAGCTTAGTATAGTAGCTAAGTTAGTCACGGCACGCGCACAGGCCTTACTCAACTGCCCTTAGCTTAGGCTTAATAATATGTAATAAATATTTATTATGTTATAAAAAGTAAATTACATGGGGCATGGCTGTGGGGGGGGGGGGGAGGAACTTCCATCAGCATATTTGTGAAAACAGCCATCACTTTTATCTATAAATGTAAAAATATACCACCAAATTCCCTGCTAGTGCTAGTAGTATAAATACAGTAACAACAGCTAGCTCCATTCTAGGGCCAATACACTGGACTCCCTCTGTATCCATCCTTGGCCCTAGCGCCACGTGTACAAAAAAGGAGTGATTTTTCAACTTTTGATCTGCTAATTGTTACAATCTAAAATTTTGTGATTAGGTTATCTTGCCCAAGCAGACACTTGTGGCATGAAGTTTGCTATTGTGAGATCAGTAATTTTGGTGAAATTTTAATGTTATTAATATTATTTTTTTAATTTCAAAATGTTTCGAAAATTTCATGAAAATATCATAACAGATTTTATGCATGGGCAAGGACAAGTAATCACTAAGTTTTAGGTTGTAATAATTAGCAGATCAAAAGTTGAAAATAAAGAAAAATCACTCCTTTTTTGGACATGTCGTGCTACTGCTAGGGCCAAGGATACGGAGGGAGTCCCGTGTATTGGTACTAGAATGGAGCTAAGTAACAGCTAGTTAATAGATAGTGCTGGCGGTGCATCCACAGGTAATTTTGAAACCGTGTACATGGCCACTGTAATGGTCCAGTTCCTGGGTACCCGTAAACAAACAAAAAATTATAAGTTATGAATTTTATGAAATAAAACAAAGTACCTGAAACCTTATTATAAACATGGAAGATCTTTAAGTGTTCATCAGAAACGGCATTCAGTATCTGAAATGTTACATCAGGTTTTATAAAGTGGGTTTTGGGTACCCGATCCAGTAAAAATGAACCAGGTTGGGTACTCAACGGTTGGGTACCCACGAACCCAGGTATTCAGCACAGGCCTGCTAATAGAAGAGAAAAATGTACTCGTCTTCAAATGAGGTTTTTAAACAATTTAGCCGAGAAGAAGTACAACTAAAGGGCAAATTTAAGGAAAAAGTTGTAATTTCTGTGAACATCCTTAGCTGTAGTAAACTATTTTTCTTGTGATCAACCTGGGTAAATCTTGATTGAAAAAAAGGTGCATGTATTACATACTTGTAGAAGCAGTTTAGCAAACATGACCAATGTTGCCTTTCCTTTACTAGTGAAATGAAAATGTACCAAACAATATTGTACATCATTATTTGCTATCTTTTTGTTCTCTAGATGTGGTATAAAACTATTAAGCAGCTTCGTGTTCATCCCTTTAATCCATATCTTGAAGCGAAAACAGGTTTGTTTTTCCTAGAATAAGCTTCTTTGGAAATCTCCTACGAGCAATGCAAGCCAAGTCAACAACGAAGACAGCGAATGTGGAGCATCATGGGAAATGTAGAGACTCACGATCTTCCTCCAGTCAGACCAGACGAGAGCAGACAACTCAGACTGACGAGGAAGATCACACAGAAACAGTATCAAAAGGTTTGGTTTGGACAAAAACTATGCGGATGAGAAATTAAAAATGTAACTAGTTATAACCACCAACTCAGTCTCAGGTTGCCTCCCCTAGTATCCAACTAGTATCAAAAGGTTTGTTTGGACAACAAATAACTTGTCTCTTCCGGATGAGAAATGAAAAAATGTAAAAAGTTGCAACCACCAACTCAATTTCAGGTTGCCCCCCCCCCCCGACACACAAACAAAAAGGACAGACAAGTAAGCACGACAACTGACCAATTGGAAATTGTAATGGAATGACTGAAGATAAACTGTAGTTAAAGAGACGGTAGATAAAAAAAAGAGAAATGTAATTAAGAAATCAAATTAAGAAAAGAAGTTAAACAGTATCTTTATTATGTTCATCATTCAGCATGTTGACAGAAGTGACGACATCCCTGGTGCCCTGACAGAGCTTCCGTGGGAGTTGGTCGATTCCATCTCCCTGTATGAGCACCTGGACGTCTCATTCAACCTCCTGCAGCGGCTACCAGCCGAGCTTCCCATGCGGGTACCCCATCTGTCCCATCTCAATCTCAGCCACAATCGTCTCGTCTCCCTCCCCGAGAGCTTCGCTCTGTTGTTCCACCTCAAGACACTCCTGTTGAACCACAACGAATTGCAGGCTTTGCCGGAGTCCTTCATTCATCTCGTCAAACTGCAGAGATTGGATGTATCCCACAATGCCCTAGAGATGCTGCCGGAAGGAATGGGCCACATGGAGTCCTTGATGAAATTGAACGTTAGCAATAACTTTCTGACTGTCATACCATCATCCCTGGGACAGTCTGGGAGTCTTAGAGTCATCTTGGCTGTCAATAATAGATGTGTCATCCCTCTACAGTCGATTTGCAATGAGGGGTCTGAAGCCATTTTGAGATATCTGAAGAGACAATGTAAGAATGGATTCACAACAGAAGGAAAAGAACATGGAAACATCTTCAAAAGAACAAGAGGTGCAATCATCAACTGTTAACTAACAGCATGAGTTATATCAGAAAAACATAATCTAAAAATCTTTGCTTAAAGGGACAATAACATCACAATCAACAGGGCATGGAATCGAAGTGCTAGTTTTAAATTAATAATAATAATAATAAAGATTTGTAGCGCACACATATCCACCCCGCTGGGCGCTCAAGGCACGGAAACAAAGAAAAAACATGAATACAAACAATATACAATGATAGCATAGAAAAAAAATTATGTACCGAGATACATGTACCTACAATGCAATTACAAATCTTTGAAGAAATTGTGACAAGATGAGTTTTAAGCAGCGACTTAAATCTAGTTATACTATGACAAGATTTGAGTTTAATTGGAAGATGATTCCAGAGTCTCGGAGCCGCGACAGAAAAAGACCTATCACCCCAGTTCCGTTTTGAAGTTGGTTCCTTTAGGAGTGACATGTTGCTGGAGTGCAAATTGCGTGATGGAGTGTAGACTTTAAGCAGTTCAGAAATATAAATTGGAGCAATGTTATTAACACATTTGTGAACAATTGGCATAAGTTTAAAAACAATTCTCTGTGAAACAGGAAGCCAGTGCAGTTCTTTCAAGATTGGCATGATATGGCATGACTTTCTGGACAAAGTTACAACACGAGATGCTGTGTTTTGTATGTGTTGAAGACGAGATATTTTATTCTGCGGGAGACCGTAGAGGAGAGCATTCCTGTTATCGAGCCGTGATGTGACAAACGCATGTATAATTTGTTCAGCAGCACTTTGATTCAAGTATTTCCTTATTCGGCCAATATTTCTGATATTAAATCAGTGACTGCAAACAATACACAACATGATAACTGTTGCTGCTGCATAAATGTGAAATTTTCGTTCACTGTGTACATCTTAAACTAGGACACCAATTCCATGCCCTGTTGAAAATCTGCTGTGATTGTGATGATATTGTCCCTTTAACCCCATCCTCTGTTCTCTTTTAACCTTAACCCTCCAGGGTATTTTGGCTAGAAACCCTGTCAGACGCATCAGATTGCATCGTTTGTCAAAGTGACTTGGCTGCAGAGTGCAGCAAGATCCATCTGGTCACAAATCTCAAGGCCGAACTGCCTCAGAGTCTGTGGTCACCCAACCGCAACGGGATACAACTCTGGCATTGTTCAATGGGACCAGCTCTCAATAGCCTCAGACTTGGCTGCTTATGCACTGGTGTTGATAGCTGAATGCATCAAAGTGCACCAGACTTTTCCACCTGATGCACTGTGCTGCGTCTGGCAGGGTTAGGGTTAAGCAGTGCTAATTAGCAGTGTACATGTATGTTTAATTCATTTCACCCAATTCATCCACCTCACTTTCATCTTTCATCAGCCCTCCACTAATAAATGACCCCCTGTCTCATCACCTCTCTGGCTCCTCATACACCTCATCTCATTTTTCTGTAGCCCTCTTGATCCTGCTTTTCCTCCTTCACCCTCCTACTACTACAAGGGTCAAAATCAGTCAAAATGTTGACATACTTGCCAAGGTATATCTAGTGCACTTAACCCTCCTACTACTACAAGGGTCAAAATCAGTCAAAAAGTTGACATACTTGCCAAGGTATATCTAGTGCACTTAACCCTCCTACTACTACTACAAGGGTCAAAATCAGTCAAAATGTTGACATACTTGCCAAGGTATATCTAGTGCACTTAACCCTCCTACTACTACAAGGGTCAAAATCAGTCAAAATGTTGACATACTTGCCAAGGTATATCTAGTGCACTTAACCCTCCTACTACTACTACAAGGGTCAAAATCAGTCAAAATGTTGATATACTTGCCAAGGTATATCTAGTGCACTTAACCCTCCTACTGTCAAAATAACAGCAAACAACAGTAAAAAAAAAAAATGCCCCTATGTGCACATTTGGGTCAACAGTCAAAACAGGTAGTTGACTGGTTTTGACCCCTATAGCTACTTGCCACTAAAATCAGCTTAAAGTAGGAGGGTTAACCCCCGTTTCCCCCCACCCTTTAACTCCCACTATCACCTTCTTTTGTTATATTCCTTTTGTCACTGCAGGTGATGTTCTACAGTCCGCAGTGTCTAACCCCCACTCGGCACGGGCTCAGTACCTACAGCAGCAAACAGAAACGACAAATACAACCAGTAGAATACGTACACCTTTAAGACCACCACTGAATGCAACAACGCTAGAGGCTGATGAACTTAAAGACAAGATTGTGGGTAAGGGAATAATAAACGAATAATTAATTATAAAATTGATTTGATGTTTGCCCTTAAGACACCGATGTAATGTATGAGGCACGTTATATTCAGTGCTTTGCGAGTGTCTTTGAAAAAAAAAACACGGGTGACTTGGGTGGAATTCGAACCCACGACCTCCTGCTTACTAGTGCAGATGTCTAACCTCTCGACCACCAAGCGTGCCCAATGACGATTGGGCTGGTCAGGGAAGCAAAACCCGTAACCATGTTCATTGTGCGTGTGCGTATTTGTAGTACATTGCCGTGTATGGATTACAGCAGGCTGGCACACTTCATGTAGGTTAAACTTACTTGGTGTAAATGGTATAATGATGGTATCAAGCGTCACTTGAAATCTTTCTGTCCGAGATGCTATTAGTTTAATCAAATTTGTAGAACAATTTCCCAACTAAACTGTTGTCCTCCAGGGACAAAAGTTAGAATATGAACACGTTTGATGCATTTCATTATTTACAAGGTTTGCTGTATGGAGCTGCCATCGGTGATGCCCTTGGCCTCAGTACAGCTCAGATGAATCCAGATGAATGTTGTTTTCATTATGATGAGGGCTGTCTTTGTTACAAAGACATCATCATCGATAAGTACAGGCTGCAATGGGAGAAAGGAGACTGGACGACTGCATTTGACCAAATGGTAAGAACGAGCATGGGAGAGGCCTGTGCGGTCAAGTGGTCAGCATTTTTGACTTGTTGAGTTCCAGTGACGGAGTTTTGAGTGACTGGACTCAAAGTTTTAGCCATGGAGATTATCGTAGTGTGTCTAAAGCCGTGTTCGCACTGGACTTTTTTGGGGGAAGGTTTTACCGAGACGATGGTAAAATGAAAAATGGTCAAATGTAACCTCTGTCCGCACTTGGACTTTCGACACGGGAAAATTTTACCGAGACCGTGGTAGAAGTAACCGAGCTGTCAGTATAATGACTCATGAGGGCGCTTTGTGTGACCTTTCTACGTTGACCCGATTGACCCGATTGACCCAACAACGCACAGAAAACTTACTACACACGCACATACATTAAATGCGCCCGGCCCGCCCCCACCGCGCGGTGAAACAATGCAAAGCGCATGCGTGGTGTCCCTGTGTAGCACGACCTTGCACTCGGGCCGGATGTACGCTTTCCTGAGCTGCTTTTACCGACTCGCACTGTCCGCACTGGACTTATCGTCTCGGTAAAAGTTACCTGGTTAGTTTTCCTGGGCAGCAGTTGGCCAGTAGAAGTAACTGCTGGACTCAGGAAAAGTAACTGAGAGGAAAATGTCCCAGGCTGTCCGCACTGGACTTAAAATGGGAAAAGTACCCACCGTCTCGGTAAGTTTTACCAAAAAAAAGTCCAGTGCGAACACGGCTATAGTGTAAGATGTTTGACTACATTCCAACACACTTTACATTAACTCCTGGTCACTGGGCCAACATCATTCCTGTAATCTTTCTCAGCTCCCTGGGGAATATATCGTTGTGTGTCCAGAAGGACATAAGACAGATTAGGTTAAGTGCGTGCTTACGTCCTTTTACCAGGCACATAATAAAACACATTCACATAAATGTCCAAGACAGTTTAGACAATCTGATTGGACAAACAAAATGTGATCATGTTGGGTTGTATTAACGAATGGTAAAGACATGGCTTATCAAAATCAGAGCATCGCGTATGTGTCAGCTGTTCAACAGCTAGTTTGTGCAACGCGGATTTGAACCAATCAGAGTGAGGAAGATTGGCATCACCGCGCCTGACTCGTGTAGTTTGGAAGTGTTTCGTGTGTCCCCACTACGTGAATTTGCCCGTGACCACACCCAAAACCGGTCATTAAACTGCAGTAAAGACCACACGACAAACTGTTATTCCCTTATTAATTGTCACAGGAACTCATTTATACTCCTGGTAGAGGAGAAGCAATTAAGGCTGTACCAGGTAAGAAGAGATTAAAGAGATTAAAGAGATTAAAGAGATTAAACTCCGATAACGCTTTTTACTGACAGTTTCCACACACTTTCCTCCAACTGTCTGTGATACATTGTATCAAATCGTTAGGGGCCTGGCACTGCATGCTACAAATGTATCAATCTAATAGTACAGGAGGGAATGTTTGCCTATTGTTCGCCGTTATTGGATTAGTGGGACAAGTGCATGCTTTATGTCTGCACCAGGAGTGTGTGCCTTGAGCTGTTTATTAATAGAGGGGATATTATTATAGGGGACGTCCACGTTAATTGTTGTGTTGTTGAAATTGTTTTTCTTGTGTAATTATTTTGACGTGCCTCTGACCATCCCTCAACTTATCACCAACATGTATAATTATTTACCCACCGATACGGAGCTCTCATGTATACAACATTTGCCGACAAGGTAACAATTTGTTTCAAAAGAAAGACATAAAAAGGCAATGTTAAATTGGTCATTGTCTTTGAAACCAACAGCAGGGTGTGGGTTCGAGCCCCGGTCGTGACACTTGTGTCCTTGAGCAAGGTACTTAACCATAATTGCTTCGTCCTTCGGATGGGACGTAAAGCCGTAGGTCCCGTGTGTTGTGTAATGCACGTAAAAGAACCCAGGATACTTATCGTGAAAGTGTTTCTGGTTTAGCGCCTCGGAATAGGCAACTAGATTGATGGCGCTTTACAAATGCAGATTGGATTGGATTGGATCCCTGCTCAGTGTGATTTCATGGGATTCATTGGTTGCGGTTTTGTTGCTATATTAAGTTGGCCAGCTTGCTTTTAATAGTACACACACTCACCCCTCTTATAAATTCATTCTTTGGCAGGAAAGTCCCAGGAAAGTATTAAAGTTCATTGTGATAGAAATAAATTAATATTCATGTTCTGATTTTAGATTCGTAATTTATGTATTACAATATTTTGTAGTTTGCAAAATCATGTCCGAACAAATCCTAATCTTAAGCCAACTTGACATACGGGATATCCTTATTGAGAAGGCAGGGGCACGGCAAGCCGCAAGCACATGAATTGTTTTCCCCCAGTGGGTTCCACCCACATCTAGCCTTTGACCAATTACGTAATTCAATACCCATTATTCCGCCAATACCAATCACAGTACTAATATAACAAATAGAACATATCTTCCAAGGTACCCATTCAACCTGTCAATCAGACAGCAAGAATTAACCATACCTGACTATCCGCCATTAGCCTCAGTCAATCTTTCCAGGGTAATATGATTTTATAGTATCTACTCTTTGGGGGGGAACAAAAATCATACTTTGCCAGTTTATCATGAAACCCTTCCTCCTCCTGCTCTTGCAGTATTTGTTCATCTGACACTGTGTATCCACATCGACTTTGAAGAAGCGTCCTTTTGTTTTTATATCATCGCCAGTCTAGTAACATTAAGAATTTTGAACTGGACCGCAAAATTGTTTTGTACATGTGTGACCGTATACTGTGCAGTGCGAATAAATTTTTCATAAATTAACTTGGTGCAAGACTAGATGTGTCAGTTGATTATTGCCAAATCTGGATCGGTGATATGAAACATCGTTATCGATCTAACAGCATGGCATCAAAAACACTGCATCTATGCACAGCTGGCATTACACAAAATTTATCAAAAATAAGTTTCAGGAAAGTTCCGAAAAGCAAATTAAGCCAACATCAATGAATGCAATTTATTAGTGTCTACCTGTTTCCATGTATTCAGGTTTTGGTATTGGACTCTATACTCCATTGGGCCGGGGTCGTGGATGAATTGGATTTTGCTAAAAGGCTTCACCACTGGTCTCAATATGGCTTTCCAGAGCTAGGAGACAAACGAGGAATTCCTGGGTTCAGCAATACTGTTGCTAAGGTAGGTAGAACTTTCAGATAGTATACAAATATTGGATACCTTAGAGGCCAATGGGAGTATTTATTATATCAGTCGGTAACATCTGGACTGTTCCATTTTCATGAGGCGAAGCCGAGTAAAAATGGAACAGTCCAGATGTTACCGACTGATATAATAAATGCTCCCATTCACCAAAATAAAGGCACCCAATATTTGTTTTATATAACTCATACTTGGATCCTTGTCATTTGATATTTTTCAATAACTTTCATATGTTAGTTCAGATGTTAGTTCAAATGTTACCGAGTGATATTATTCTTGCCATTAAATTAATTCTATATCTATGTTTTTGGCACAGTAAATTGCGCATGCAAATACGCTGCTGACCTAGTTATTTTACTTGATATCTGTGCATCGTAATGAGATGCGTCATGCATACACATATTGGCAGAACCTGCAATGCTCTGCTGTCAAAGGCAAAGGCAAAGGCAAAAGCAAAGGCAAAACGGGCAAAACTATTGGATAGTACATGATGTGCGTTCCACCAATCAAATGACAAAGATATATGTGTGTGTGATGTATTGTATAGTATTATATTTTATTTCAAGTCGGGAACAAACCCATTTACCCCGGGGCAGGTTACCTCATTACATAGAGCAATCAATAATAATAATCACATTGGAAGGAGTGTTTACACAGAGAATACACATACATTTTGATGCAATTAATGATGGCTTCATCTGGGGAGTTCATAAGAAAATTCATGCTTTCCTCACCGGTTAAATATTCAAAGTGGTCATTTCTTTTGATAATAGCATCAAACATACATTTAAATGAAATTGAATTACTGAATTACTGAAGTACAAATGATGTATCTTATAAATATATAGTGTTTATCATTGCCACAATTTCTGACTTCTTAGAGTCAAGAAGCGCAGTCACTAGATAGATAAACAAACACAATAGATCAGTCACCATGATGTAGCAATAGACACGTATCAACAAAATGGCTTATTGAACAATCATAATTTAAAAAAATACCTAGCAATGTTTGTTTAATAAACAACACAATTACCGTAATTTCCTGCGTATAAGACGCGGCTTATCTGACTTTCAAAGGTACGAAAACGTCACTGCGTCTTATCTAACGGTGCGCCTTATCTGGTGTCGCTTGATATCAAAGTGATGATTACCGCTTGTGTAACTTTCGGTGGACCTCAACCTAACAAAGCGGCCGTGTTTTCCAATGAAGGTCGTTAGCGCAAGATTTTCATGCATTCATTCACCTTTACGGTCGTGCTGTGGTTTCCGACAATGCCCATAACAACCTTTGTTGGCGCACATGTATCATGCATTCAATTCACCTTATTGCGCGCGTTGCCTTGCTTTCCGACAAAGCCGTACCACAACTTTTTAAACCGGGAATGAAAATAAATTGATTTTAATATATGGGGAAAAGGAAGAAGCCATGTTTTATTCATTTTCAAACAACAGCAAAATAGTTGAAAAACAATTTAATACCCAAACCGTGAATACAAATTCACGATGTCTTCGAGATCTGTTCAGTGTGTTTTAATTCGGAAAGTGCCATCACATCGGGCAGCAGGACGCAATTTATTTTTTCGTACCACACGCTGGCTATGGAGTCAACAGTTAAGGGATAGAGTTCTTCCTATCCCTTTACTGTTGACTCCATAGCCAGCGTGGTAAAAAAAAGCCATCGGGCAGTGTGTGGCCAGTCTTTCCCGGCACCTGATTGGACCGCACTGGAATTATGATGTCATCATCGTCCACGTGTCCCTGCAGGTCATGACCAAGCTCGTCCCCATGGGTCTTGAATCCACATTCGAGACCTTCAGGTAAACGTTGGGAACAAGGTTTGTTGGGAAAGTTGCATATTAAGGGAGAATCCCGGGCTGAGCAATGGAGAGAAGCACGTGCACGTACGTATTGCATGCTTATTGGACAATTTATGGTTGCCACTTTTTATGAATGAAATGAGCGGGATGCGACTCGCGGGATCACGTCGCGAAAATGGCTTGTTTATGCAAGCATGGAGGTAAGCAAATAATTTAACGTGTATACCAATAACATCGTTTCCGATGCATTGCACATGACACGATAATTATACGAATTTGTGTTTGTTGATGGCTATAGTTCATTTGAAACAAACTATATTGAGAATTATACTTCTGAAACCAATCCGATCTCTAGCCCCACGCACGTTAGCTAACCGATTAAAAAATCAATACAATTGGATCGACAGGGCTACATTTTTCTGGGAACATTTTCTGCTAAACACTAAACTCGGCCTTCGTCCAATTGAATAGTTTTTATTGTGGCACACAGACCATCAGTTCAGGGAGTGGCGCAACACAATGACCCCTTTGTGGCGATGTACCGACAATGAGTGGCACCCAGCTGGCCTCTGTGTCAGCGGTCATGGTGCGCCTTATACGGCGGTGCGCCTTGTACGTTGACACTTTAATCACATTCCCCCGATTCTGGGGTAATGCGCCTTATACACCGAGCGTCTTATACGCAGGAAATTACGGTATCTAGTGGATTTTTTGTGGATCAGAAGGGATTATTGTTTCAGACAGGCTTCCTCGAGTCGGAGTAATTGTAGAATGCCCCGCATTTTCGGAGTGACCCCAAAAATTACCTGGCTACACGGAGTTTGCGGAACGCAATCAGTCGGTCGGTCTGTTTGAACTGATGTGATAATTCATGGTGCGGTTTAATGTAGGGGACCAGTCTATCAGCCATCCTGCAGAGGGGATGGTCGGTGAAGTGGTTGTTATGTGTCGCTTGAGGGCAGCAAGAACATTCGTTGTTGCGTTCAAAAGTATGGGGGATTGGAAAATAGTCCAAGTCCAAAGTGTCTGTGGTATAGTGGCTACGCGGCTACTTTGGCTACTGTCATTGATCCATTATGATAATGTGTAAAAGCAGTCTTGCGTGCAAAAGCAATGAGGATTTAAAAATAGTCTAAGTCCAAAGTGTATGCAGAGCTGCCAACTCTTCCGGATTCTGCGGAAGACTTCGCGTATTTGACGGTAATTTACTTACTTAAAATATATGCAGAGTTGGCAGCTCTGGTGTATGTGGTACAGTGGCTACGCGGCTACTTTGGCTACATTAACTGTTCTATATGAAACACGTGTAAAAGCAGTCTTGCGTGTAAAATCAATGGGAGGATTGGAAAATAGTCCAAGTCCAAAGTGTCTGTAGTAAAGTGGCTACGCGGCTACTTTGGCTACACTGATTGTTCTATATGAAACACGTGTAAAAGCAGTCTTGCGTGCAAAAGCAATGGGAGGATTGAAAAATAGTCTAGTGGCTACGCGGCTACTTTGGCTACATTAACTGTTCTATATGAAACACATGTAAAAGCAGTCTTGCGTGTAAAAGCAATGGGAGGATTGGAAAATGGTCTAAGTCCAAAGTGTCTGTAGTAAAGTGGCTACGCGGCTACTTTGGCTACACTGATTGTTCTATATGAAACACGTGTAAAAGCAGTCTTGCGTGTAAAATCAATGGGAGGATTGGAAAATAGTCTAGTGGCTACGCGGCTACTTTGGCTACATTAACTGTTCTATATGAAACACGTGTAAAAGCAGTCTTGCGTGGAAAAGCAATGGGAGGATTGGAAAATGGTCTAAGTCCAAAGTGTCTGTGGTACAGTGGCTACGCGGCTACTTGGCTACACTGATTGTTCTATATGAAACACGTGTAAAAGCAGTGTTGCTTGAAAAGCAATGGGAGGATTGGAAAATGGTCTAAGTCCAAAGTGTTTGTAGTAAAGTGGCTACGCAGCTACTTTGGCTACAGCGACTGTTAAATATGAAACACGTGTAAAAGCAGGCTTGCGTGCAAAAGCAATGGGAGGATTGGAATAATAGTGCAAGTCCAAAAGTGTCTGTGGTACAGTGGGTACGCGGCTACTGTAGGTACAGTGATATTCCCATTTGAAACGTGTGTAGAAGCAGTTTGCTTGTAAAGGAATGGGAGGTTGTAATAATAATTTATAGGTTTTTATGGGCCATGACGACATGAAGTAATTTTAAACAATGAAATTGACAGTTTTAGAAGAGGATGTAATTATGTTGTAAAGAAAGCAATTTATTACAGCATTTTAATAAACATAAAACAATATTAATTTAATGGTTGCGTTGCATTGTAACAATGGATGGTGTATGAAATAACAACATAGTGATATTCGGTTTGTAGAATGTTATTTGTATAACTTAACGAGGGCTGAGATTAGAAGAACATGGAGAAGTCAGATATTTTCCCGACGGACTTAATTAAATGTGGGATTTGAATAGGAAAGTCGCATGTCCTAAAATATGTAAAGAGTGGGAAGAATGTAATTCATGAATTACATGTATGTAAAGTAAATGTATGACATTACTTAGTAGAATGTTAAAAATATGCAATTAATTAAATTGTGATATAATTGGAACTTCTAATTACAGGCTGCAAACACAATCAAGGTGGCCGCTGTATGTGGTGGCCTTTATTTCCATTATGAATTGAACACTATCACGTGGCACATCACTGTCACTTTTCTGGAAAGTAAATCAAGAACAATTGGAAGTTATGAGTACAACAAGTATGATTTGAAACTTTGCATGGTGAGAATACGATGAGAACAAAGCAATATGTATCATTACTTATGAGAACGAAGCAATATGTATCATGACTTATGAGAACGAAGCAATATGTTTCATGACTTATGAGAACGAAGCAATATGTATTATGACTTATGAGAACGAAGTAATATGTATGATGACTTATGCGAACAAAGCAACATGTATTATGACTTATGAGAACGAAGCAATATGTTTCATGACTTATGAGAAAGAAGCAATATGTATCATGACTTACATGTATGAGAACGAAGCAATATGTATTATGAACGACTTACGGTGAGCACGATCAAGGTAATGTACCCCGTGGGGTACATCACTCATGTTCCCCTGAGCTAGTGCGTCTTTGTAGCACATCACTTGGTGTTTTCTTTGTTGAAGTATTGCGGTTTGTACATAAAAAGGTGTTTGTAATGTTAACTTGTATAGGTGGGAAATGCTCAGATGTACTTCTTTAGGAAGTGTTCCAAATAGCAAGTAGGTTATTATACACGGAATTGATAGAGCCATAAAATATATGGTCCTCAAAATTTTACTTAGTCATGGCACAACCTTACTAAATGTATACACAACCTAAATTGATGATGTCATTTCACATGTCATGTTGATGTGATTTTTACAAAATGTTCAAATAAAGTAAACCATTTTGGTTGTTTTCCTAAACACTTTGATGTTTGTTTTCAGGTGTTATTACTTAAATAAATTAAGACAATGTAACTTTGCCTCAAATTATAAAGTAGTATTTAAATAGTCAGGAGCATCACTTTATTGAAAATTTTCATCATATTCAAATAACCAGGAGCTTTCATAAAACATTTGATTTCACAAGAATTTTCATGACATGATATGATATGATCTATAGTGTGATCTATAGTGTTCGACCACGTCCTAATGGTCGAGAGGAAACGAATCCGCTTAGTAATAGTTAGGTTATGAGTTGGACAGCGTGGTTTTAGAATTGGTCTTTTCATCCCCAAAAAGAACAAATTATTTTGTATTATGATAAATTGACTCCTACAATATTGAAATAGATAGTATGACCTGTTCTTTTGATATGATATGATGTGATCTATAGTGTTCGACCACGTCCTAATGGTCGAGAGGAAACAAATCCGCTTAGTAATAGTTAGGTTATGAGTTGGACGGCGTGGTTTTAGAATTGGTCTTTTCATCCCCAAAAAGAACAAATTATTTTGTATTATGATAAATTGACTCCTACAATATTGAAATAGATAGTATGACCTGTTCCTTTTCTGATTTGTGGCTCTCGAGTGAATAAATTTGTGGCTCTCAAATCAATAAATTGCGAAGTCAAAAAAAAAAAAAATTGCGAAGTCAAAAAAACCAGTCACTGCGCATGTTCAGTGACATTGACCTCCGGCTTGGTTGCGTCATGCTCTATTTGTAACCTTAACCGTGGGTAATACCTGACCGCGACTTTTTTTTTCCGTACACACGCTGGCCATGGAGTAAACAGTAAAGGGATAGGAAGAACTCTCTATCCCTTAACTGTTGACTCCATAGCCAGCGTGATCTCGCCCCGGCCATGGTCCCCTGTCGAATCCGTGGCAAAACAGGCCTTGTAGTTTTCTATGGTTTAGCAGTGAAAAAAATCAAGGCACTGAACGGACCCCAATGTTCTTACACGACCTCGAAGTGTGACGTGGATGAATACACAACGCCTATGGCTCGTTCGAGAGGCTGGCTGTGAACAAGTAGCGCAGCAGTACAGTACACAAAGCCGATCAAGCGTGACGTAGTATTTGTAGCAGTAGCCGTGGCTACAAAAGGACTGTGTGAGTTGCGGGGTATTAGACAATTGTGCCCTCGAGTCAAACATTTCAATGTCTGATTTGACAGACATTGTATTCCCATGTGTAATTAACAGGGACAAAGAATGAGAATGTTGATGGGGCAATTATATTAAAATTTGAAACCTTGAGGGTTTTTTTTTCTTCAAAATTTTTCTCATTTGCAATGAGGGAATGTTTGAAAAAGGTTAACTCCATATGCATGTTAATAATTTCATAAGACCTGTAAGTGTGCTGAAGTATTTGACAAGGCTTTTATTTGTGGCAGTGGCTGATTTAAAGCGGATTGTAATCTCAAGCCCACATCAGATTAATATGCAGCAGGTTGTGTCCCTGGAGTAATTCACGAGTCAATTTTCATGGAAGTTGTATTCTAAATTAAGTTGTTTTTATAAGCATTGAGCTTCACCAAATCCTCCCTGCGCTGCATTGCATTTCCTGGTTTTGTAATTTAACAAAATCATAATTTACATGCAACCTTCCCTAAGTATGTTAACTTGATTTGATACTTTAAAGCTTCTATAACACATCCGGTAAAAGGGAATTTCTCGTGCAGTCTTTACTGCAGGTTAATGACCTGTTTTGTGTGTGGTAACGGATGATAAGGACCGAACTGAAGTCCTTATCGCCTTTGACCATGCAGAAAACAGGAGGCTCGGTGCTTATCGCCAATAACCACGCACATAACAGGTCATTAACCTGTGGTAAGACCAAGTGTCAAATTTTTATTCCCATTTCTAGTTATCTTTGATTTACTCTCTTCAGTCTCACTAGCGCCAAATAATTTACCACATAGTTATAAGACTTAAAATTAATAATTGGATTCATTAAAATAGTTATGTCCCTGTACATTCTGCCTTTATTATAATAATGTTTTAATTACTCTATTATATTAATGTTAAACCAGTCTCAACAGCGTAAAATGCGTCCAAAAATTACAGGGGGTGAGTTTATATCGACAGGGGGCAAGTTTGTAGGAGGCAAGATTGTAAGGGGCAAGTTTGCCATAGGACGAGTTGACTGGCTTCCAAAACATAACTTCTTTATTTAGGCCCTGTGTGAGAGAAGTGGTGTCCTCATGCGACATCAGGCAGACACATATTCGCATCATGCATGAGCTGTTGAGGGCACATGTTGTTAGACCACTGTGGGCGAAAGGGCAGCGATAGTGCCTCGCGTTTGGCGTGTTTTGCAGTTGATGGCATATGCGCGGAATATCACCAGCAATCATTGGCTAACAGAAGTACGCGCGGGCTTAGTACCATAACATATGCACATAATTTGTACGCACAATGCTCACATGATGCAAAAGTGGCTATCTTTAAGACACTGGGTGAAAATTAACCGCTAGAGGGCTACGATGTGCACTGAGCGGATACCAAAGAGCTTGGGGCATTGTCTAAACCTCAGAATCTATATCTAAAGTGCAGGATATCTGATTCTGAAATCAATGCCATTCTTTGGAAGGATTTAACCTTTTTGTGGTTAAAAACAGTTATAATTGAGAGAACGAGCTAGGCTAGCCCATTCGTTTGTGTCAAAAGATCAGTTCCTTATGAAAGATTGGAGTCCAAGGGAAATATTAATTTTGCAAAATTTGTGAACAAAAATTTGGGGCGCAATGCATGTGAGTGCGAGGTTTGGTCTCAATACGTGTTGCACACTTGAGACTTGGTAAGTTGACCCAGAACATTTGACAGGCTGACTGGTACATGTATATGGTGGAAGGACATGGTTGCACAATAGAGAATCGTTGATTGGTTGGGTTGGTTTCACGACTAATGATGGTCATATTAAGATGTATCCCCTGTATTTTCTTATTATCTGATCACTTTGCTTTTTTTTTATTTGTGGAAGAGAAAACAAATGTTTTTTAAAAGATACATTTCTCACAAAAAGCATGGTTTTATAGTAATAATTTCATTTGGGCACAAAATTATTTTTCCTTGAGTTGCCCGAAAAAGGTTCTTTTCAGAACCCTAGCTGTACCTCACTTAGCGATAAACACATGGTGTTACCACAAACCGAAACGATATCTATACTCCACCATGCAAAGCCTCAAATCTTATATTACAGTAAAAATATTCTTTTAGTAGTTTGGACCATTCTCAACCAAATATCAAAATACAACCTTGCCAATTTCAGGTTGCCCGAGGTCATTAGCTGTTCAGCCACAGCCTGGCCATGTATTTATTCTTCACGGCCACACCATAAATAGCATAAATACCTTAACAACACAGATTATTTCCCCAATGGATTTCTTGATCTGTATGTCTGATAGAGGTGTTATATATTCAAAGCCCTGGAATCATTCCGCTCTTCATTTGGTAAACAACTCCCACGTGCACTTCATAAAGGTCTCTGTTTACATATTTTGACAGAGTATGGAGATCTTTACATCAAAACATTTGGCAATGCCTTTCCCAAGTACAATTCATGCATTGGGTAATCAACGTAATGGGTTTGTGTTTGCTGTAGGGAATTCAAAACTCAACAAGTTAAACTAACTAACCTTCTAATGAATTGGATACTGACCCATGGGCAGTTGCATCGAAAAGGAGAAGGGGGCGGTCTTTAGGCCATTGACATAGGAGGGCTTTAGTGTCAGTCATTTTATCTCACATCTCAGCCTTGCTTGTCGGTCCTATACACAGAAGGTGGTGGTTTCTATTTAACCCACAGAACCCCCAACCTACATGACTGGGACAGTATTCCATTTTATCATATACACGATCAAATGATTTGCACATATGAATGGTGCCCACGTTCATGCGCCACTGTTTATGCCCATTAATATCTGGGGAATTTTATGCAAATTAGGGCCCACGGATATTACGGTCATTGTTCAAATTAGGCCCCGTGGATACTCTGGTCAGTGTTCATTGAGCATGGCCTAGAGCCAGCAGGGATTGCAATTTCACTTGTTGGCAAATCACTATCGGCGAGTGAGCCATCACGTGGAATTTTTATAATTCTGGTGGGAGTTGGGAAAGTTAGTCATTTTGTTGAGATGAAAGCACTCGTCATGATTACTGTTATTAGAACAAATTCAAATTAAGTACAGGAATTTGTACAAGGAATCAAACTGGGAATTTGCGAACCAGTGTGCATGTGTTTATGACATGTAGGTGATAGTGTGTGGGCAACAATTATTTGTACACTTTCTCCAGCATTAAGTCACTGACATATTTCACACCAAGTGCTATTAGAAATTCCCCTCTTTCACATGTTTTCCACATGTTTTCCACATGTTTCCACATGTTTCCCACATGTTTTTGTAGAAACAAATTTCATTTCAATGACTATCAACAATTGCATACAAACACCCATACATTGGTTATTAGAAGGTAGTGATGTCAATACGGTTACACTGAAACATTTTGTTTTCAATGTATGCATATATGCTCTTTATAATGACACAATGTATTAAGCTAAAAACTGTCACAGGTCGGTTGCAGTGCCGAGAGTTACCGTTTAGTTTGCTAACCGTTTATACTTTCATGGTCGGATAACTGGTTAACTGAAAGTCGGCACTCGACCACCACACAAACTAGATAGTCGGCAAATGTGTATACATTTTCAATAAAAAAACTTCCGAAAAAACAAAGGGCAGCAATTTTTTTAATTTTTTTTAATTTTTTTTATTGGTTTCGGTTAGCCAGTTAGCAAATTTCTAAATGGTTAGTGCATTTTCAGTTGATTAACTGGTTAACCATCCCAGCACCAGTCGGTTGTTATCAAAGAGAGTGTGCATACTCGTAGAAGCAGTTTTGCCAACATAACAAATGTTGTACCTTCCCTTTAATCTTTTCTTTGTTCTCTCCAACGCCTACAGGTTCTCTCCAATGCAAAATTCAGTAGCGATCCGCACGGGGTCTCACAGGGATTATGGGACAGGTCACATGACCATCTAGATGTGGAGTCATGTGATCATCTGGCAGACAATGCCGCCCTGGCGCGGGCGGCCATATTGGGTGTCCCACAATTCCAGAATCTGAAGGAGGTGGCTAACAACACAACAAGGATTTGCAAGGCCACACACTTTGATCCAAGGTAATCAGGAGACATGGACCCTAGCAGGTCGTCAGCTCAATTCTGCTATAAAGCAGATCAATTTGCAGAGTAATATTTTCTACTTAGCAGCTTAATAACAATAATAATAATAATAATAATAATAATAATAATAATAAATCACATTTATAAAAGCGCATTCCGTCTATGACAAGACCCCAAAGCGCTGTACATGCATAACTACACAATATGTAAAATACAATTCTAAGGCATGAAAAATACATAATATGATGAGAAACTCGGATAGCAACTGAAACACCTGCCCATGCCTGACAAACCAAATAAGCTGACCAACGCTGGCAAGCGTACAGTTGTCATCTGGTAACTGATAAAAGAAACAATATAAAGTTACAAGCTGAAGAGTTGAGTCTTGAGGGAATTCTTGAATTGATCCAGAGAATTTGAATTTCTAATATGTGTTGGAAGCCGATTCCAGAGTTCTGGAGCTGCATAAGAAAAAGATCTCTGGCCGTAATTAGTCCCTGGTCTTGGAACTGGTGAATTTCGAGACACAAAATTGTATGAAGTGAAGAACAGCATAGAACTAGGGGCAGGCACACACAACCATAGCATGCAAAAAATAATAATAAAGTCATAATAATAATAATAATAATAATAATAATGGGAATTTATAAAGCATACGTATCCACCAAGAACATGCTTAAGGGAGGAGACCCAAAGTCATGGTACAGCCAAGCCTTCGAGAAGCCTGGCCTAGGCCCAGGCTACCTGGCCTCCTAATCTGTCTTTTGTGAGTCCTAATCCTATAACAGTACAATAACCTGGGCTTCTGGAGGGCCTAGCCCAGGCAAGCAGAGCTCATGTATATAGGCCAGTAGGCAGGGGAAAAGCCTGGGCCTGGCTAGGCTTCTCAAAGGCTTGGCTGTACCATGACTTTGGCCCTTGTCCCTAAAAGGAGGGCTAGTTTTAGATTAATTCACTGACTGAAAATAATATCCCATATGATAAGGTCGTGTTACCATTGCTGCTGCATAAATGAGCCAGTAATTTTCAGTCACCGTGTTTATCTTTTACTATTGCACCGATTCCATGCCCTGTTGTAAGTCTGCTCTGATCGTGACGATAATGCCCCTTTAAGGCATTAATACAATGCAAAAAAACTATAGAATTAACAAACGGCATGTTTCGCATCAAACTCACATTTTGTAACAATAAAAAGGAGACCTAGGAGCTTCTGTTTAGCACTGAGTTTAAATTGTAATGCTATGCGATTAAAATGGTTTCCTGAAATCCACTCAAAATGGTGCACAGCCATGCCTCAAAATAATGATAAGGTGCACTTCCTCTGTAAAACATTCAAAGGCGCCGGTCTAAATGGAAAAGAAAATTCTCAAATAGATGTATAAGCAAGTGTAAACAGATATGTTTGAGTCGCTGCTGAAAGAGAGAGATATGGGGCTTTACAAAACAAACGGTACCGCCCAGTTTAGATATCAAGATGTCTGTGTACATCACATTTTTGCTATGAAAGACCCCTCTAATAAACAGTGGCAGGGAATAGAATTATTTAGTCTTGTCTTTGGAAGATATTATGATGACATAACAGCAGAAAATTTTGTAAGGTAATTTATCTCAAATCTTATTCATTGTCAATTTTTATAGTATTTGACCATAAGGATTCAAATCTCAAGTCTCAGTACTGACACAAGCTTCCAGTGCTGACTATATAAGTGTGCAATTAAGTTGTGTGTATAGGGAAAATGATAAGGGTTATTATCATTTAAATGAAATGTTAAAATGGAACAAGATTAAAGGATAAACATGGTGCAATATTACCAGATTTGAATACAGACAGCTTTTGCCATATTTGCCTAAACATACGATGGGCAACCTTTTGGCTGTTTACACAATTATGAATGCATAGAAATTATTCATGACTCCTTTTGCCTGCTGTCACTTTACAATAAGCTTGGGTGATAACATGATTATACTGAATTTTGCAATACCTTTTTTTATTCGATTACAATATCAAGAACTTTTCAAGTTATGCAGAAAAAAGTTTGTTGTGTTGAATAATAGAGAGGTTTCGCAAGTCTACGGATACATATACGGATACGGATATGTCAACACTTTGTGTGTTCATGTGACGTGTAACCGTGGCGTCCATGTTTTGCATGGACGTTAACAACGGATACGGAAGTTCATACACGTAAGTAGAAAAACGGATACTGTTTTGCAGAATTTTAGTTGTATTTTTGTCCTAGATTAAAAACATCTCCCACGGTATTGCTTTTAATGGTATCATCCATGATATAGATAGAAATGTGTTAGTCATTTGTAAGCAAAAAATGAGAAAAATGCAGTGTAGACAGGGTCTCCAGTTTTCGTCATGCTTGTTGGAAACTTTCTTTACACGCGTTTAACATTAGCGCCCTCAAGTGACACATACCTCTCTGATTGCAAAACAAAATCTGACGCGCGTCCAACGTGAACGGATACGGTTATCATAGCTGTATCTGTATCTGTATCCGTACGCTTGCGAAACCTCTCTAATAACATACTATAATGGTTTAGCCAGGATTTTCAGAGTGGGGTGAAATATTTTTCAGGATAAATTTACTGAGACAAATGTACTTTGTTTTCCCCACAAAATGGGAGATCTCTAAAGTCGCTCAAGAGGGGGGGGGGAGACACTAGGTGTGCAAATTACATTTTGCACTCAGTTTTTGCATGCATGCCTAGGTGCAGGTTATTTCCAACCCTCCCCCGCACACCACTTAAATCACCACTTAACCGTTTTCAAAATGTAAAAAAAAATTGTTGAATACATAGTCAAATAGAAACACTATTCAAAGTGTACATGAGTCAGGCACGTCATGCAAAACAATCTTCAAATCCATGTCGCACAAAATAGCTGGCGAACAGCGGGCACATATGCGCTGCTCTGATTTTAGTAAGCAATGTCTTTACCATCCATTAATATACCCCCATGTGATTACGTTTTGTCCAATCAGAATGTCCAAACTGTCTTGGGCATTTATAAATGTGGTAGAAGGAAATAGTGACAGTCATTGCATTCAATTTATTTGTATTCAATCTTATGCCAAAATGGATCACCAACTGATGATTTCAGATTATTGAATTTGTATTCACGTACGTTTTTTGGAAAATGTCAACCTGTCGGATAGATTGGCTCTCAGGGTGTATGGTACCACTGCCATCTTAGGCCCCCAAAAAAAATTCTGGTTTCTCTGCCTCAGACCCGCTCATCAGCATTTTTTTTTGTTTTTTTGTTGTTGTTGTTGTTGCTATGAAACGATGTCCAATTGCAGCCAAAATTGGTGGATCAAATGAAATTCTGCCATGCTGTGTTTTACACAACTTGTTCACATAGGGGGTATGAAGGTTTGCCCTATTTGTGAGGCCTCTCTTAGCCACCATACTTTGTGCATGGGAAACTTGGTCTGGTTCAATAACCGTGTATACATGTATCACGTATTTCATGGTTGGCCAAAAAATAAACACGTGACCGCACCGATTTTGAAGCTGACCTATGACCAGAAACCAGACCCTTTTTTGTTGGCCTTAAAACCAAGTAAGCTTTTAGATAAAAATTCTCTCAATTTCAGGAAATTGCAAAAGATGTCCACATGTATTCCATATTTTTTCACTATTTCACAGTCAATTTTGTTTTGGTACTATCCTGTTTTCCTGGTAGAATCGACCAAATTATTTTAAAATGAGATATTTCACAAAATAGTTGATCGCAGCATTGGTGGAAATTTCTTAAGGCATGTACACTGTTAGGTCACATAGTTTGACCTGCAATTATTTTATCAGACCATCTCATAAATTCATTTATTCACTTGATATTATCAAGTGAATAATGGTTAAACCTTTATTTATGTGACTCATCTTGATGGTTACATATTTCCATTATCTTGGGAAAGAAGCAATGTACAGATTTAAATAAACAAAATTGGTAAAAAAGAAATTACACAAAATATTAAAAAATGTAACAGGATCCAACTATTTGAAATGTCTGTTGGACCCTGTTGGATTTAGCAGTTAAGTCTTGTGTATATTTCTGTTGGAATGTGTTGGATTCAGCAGGTAAGTAAAATGGAACACAGTTGGATTCTGTTGGAATTAGCAGGCAAGTGAAAACATTTATAGTTGGATTCTGTTAGGTGCTGGTATACTAATTACCAAAGTTGTGCAAAATTGATAAAAAAGAAATTACACAAAATATTAAAAAATGTACTGAATTAATAAGCATCACCTCATAATAATATAGAAAGTGATTCACTTTCAAATAATGAAACATTTTATAAATGCCAGGTTTTATTTCTGAAATAACATCCATACCTTACACAGTGTGTTCAAACATTTCTTAAGTACCATGAAAGTGAATAATTAATCAAATTTAATTATATATATTTTTTCTCAGACACAGAATATTTTTAATGCTGGTCTTGTTTTGAAGAAAATTTTATATCATAAATATAAATTATTTAAGGATTAGTACAGAATATTATTGATGATTCCAGTATCTTCAGTTAGGTCAATAAATTGTAAGGATTTTTGTTCAAGGGAGACATTAGAAAAGACATTAAAGGAAAATTGCTCAGATTGGTAGGGCTTAAACTGAGAAACAAGGGAGGAACCAAACAGAAAATGTTAGAAAAAAATATTTGGAATATTACCAAAAAATAATTAACAATTTTTTAAATATATGTAATCCAAAGTGCAAGAGTTTTCAACCTGTTGGCTCTCCCGAGTCTTCTCGCACTCTCCCATCCCCCATCAGATCCTAATACTGATTGGGATTAGTGACAAAGCCTCGAACACCCCCCTCAAACTTGACAAAGAGAAGGTGTGAAGTTGGTGAAGTTAACAATCATTCTGAACTTATTCCATCTGCAGGGCTTTCTTCATTGAAGAGGGAAAAAATAAGGCAACTTTTTGAAAAACATAAAAATCATTAAAACAAATTTTTCTCAAAACAGTCGGCACCTTTTTGTTATAAATTTATGATATGTTTCATAAATACAATGGTGTATCTTCCCTTTATTAATAAAATATATATTTTGTTTCATATATTCATTGCCTAGATGTCAAGCGAGCTGCATTGTTATTTCTGTCCTCATTGCCTTGTTGCTCCAAAACAACAAAAGTCTTTGTACATCACCTGAGGAACCTTTTCTACACTCTATTGTTTCTATGGCAACTGAAGTGGGTAGGAAGTTTTTGACAGAACCATCTCATCTGCAAGACTTTGATGATTTCTGCAATCTGACTGATTTGAATAGGTAATGAGCTTTGAAAATCACTAACCAGTAACAATTAGATCATCAATTACATGTCTTGAATGACATCCTCAGTGCCTTCTTCATTGACATCCTCAGCGAGGTCCTCATGAACATACTCATGAACTCAACTCAACAATGAGGTCCTCCGTGCTGTCCTCAACAATGACATCCTCAATGATTTCCTCAAAAACATCCTCAGTGATGTATTCAATAATGTCTTCAATTACATCTTCATTGACATCCTCGGTGATAACCTCTGTGATGTCCTCAGTGATTTCCTCAGTGATTTCCTCAGTGATTTCCTCGGTGATATCTTCAAGGACAACCCCAGTGACGTCCTCGGTGACGTCCTCGGTGACGTCCTCAGTGACGTCCTCAGTGACGCTCTCGGTGACGTCCTCGGTGATGTTTTCCGTGACGTCCTCACAAAACTCTGCAGCTTTACCAAAAATACCTAGAGAACGACAATGGTGACAAAAAAACAATTTTGAAGGCCCACACTATTCAGCTACAAGTTGTCTGGAAAGAGGAATTTATTTGCTGTAGTTACTAGTCACATAAATTGCAAACAAAATTTATCAACAGTTATATGTGTGCTGTGATCGACATTATTGCTATAATTGAAATAGTATTTAAACAGTTGACTTCATTTGCCAATTATTCACAGAATATCAACAATGTTGATAACCAAAAATAAAGACCTTTTTTTCAGACAACATGTACAGTGAAACTATTTGTGAAATTTTAAGTTTCAACACGAATAACAAACTATACATTCCATTTCATGATTTGTGTTGTTTTTAATTAGTACATTTCTATTTTTATCCTTATGAGAAAGGAAGTGAATTTCTATCAAATGAGAAATTTTACAAAATAATTGACTGAAGCATTGTTTAACGATACCATTATTTGACCAGCATTAAATGAATCATGCTACATCATGATTCATTTATTCACTTAGGTACATACTTTGTAATGTTTACAAAACTGTTTCTACATGTATGCTTACTTTCTTTGGATCAAGATATACATATAAATAGACAGAGTAGGTTTGCGGTAGCACCATGTAATAATCTGTCTTGAGATGTGTGGTTCTGAGAAGAATCTGTGGTTAACTCCACATCTCTCCTGAAGACGCTCAGAGCACACTTAACGAAACATCGAGTTATCCACAGGTTTTTCTCAGAACCACACAACTCAAGAGAGTTTATTACATGGTGCTACCACAAACCGACTCTATTTATTACATTTTGTTGTTTTTGTATTCCTTCTTACGTGAAAGTATGGAAAGAGTACCCTTTCATTAATTTGATCAAGAAATAATTTATCTTTTCTTTATAGTGAAAGCACCTGTTATTAAGATTGGTATTACCAAGAAAGTATAGTTTTGAATTCCCAATCTTATACCCTTCCTTTAATTACTTTTCAACCATGCCCTTTTCAATTATTTTAATAGCATTACTTTTTTTAAAGTTATTTACTTTCTTTCAACAAGGAAAAGAGCAATGTACGAATATTAACATAAACATTTAAGGTTGAGGTATAAGATTGGTTATTCAAAAATGACAAAATGTCTGTAAAGTTTTAGAAAAGTTGATAATGGATTTAATCTTCCCTAAAATAATGTCATTTGGGGGGCTAAAGAATACTCTTTCCTTAATTCCACATTTTCACTTTTTTCTCATGGACTACACAACATGATAAGCTGAAACTTTCACGGGTTGGTTGTTTTATGTTTATCTTGATTCATATAGAGTAAACATTCGCTCAGAAGCAGTTTTGCCAACAGTACCAATGTTGTACCTTCCCTTCAATGTATATCTTGATTCAAAGAGAGTAAACATTCGCTCAGAAGCAGTTTTGCCAACAGTACCAATGTTGTACCTTCCCTTCAATGTATATCTTGATTCAAAGAGAGTAAACATTCGCTCAGAAGCAGTTCTGCCAACATTACCAATGTTGTACCTTCCCTTCAATGTATATCTTGATTCATATAGAGTAAACATTCGCTCAGAAGCAGTTTTGCCAACATGACCAATGTTGTACCTTCCCTTCAATGTATCTTGATTCAAAGAGAGTAAGCATACTCATAGAAGCAGTTTTGCCAACATTACCAATGTTGTACCTTCCCTTCAATGTATATCTTGATTCATACAGAGTAAACATTCGCTCAGAAGCAGTTTTGCCAACATTACCAATGTTGTACCTTCCCTTCAATGTATATCTTGATTCATATAGAGTAAACATTCGCTCAGAAGCAGTTTTGCCAACATGACCAATGTTGTACCTTCCCTTCAATGTATCTTGATTCAAAGAGAGTAAGCATACTCATAGAAGCAGTTTTGCCAACATTACCAATGTTGTACCTTCCCTTCAATGTATATCTTGATTCATACAGAGTAAACATTCGCTCAGAAGCAGTTTTGCCAACATTACCAATGTTGTACCTTCCCTTCAATGTATATCTTGATTCAAAGAGAGTAAGCATACTCATAGAAGCAGTTTTGCCAACATTACCAATGTTGTACCTTCCCTTTAATGTATATCTTGATTCAAAGAGAGTAAGCATACTCATAGAAGCAGTTCTGCCAACATTACCAATGTTGTACCTTTCCTTTAATGTATATCTTGATTCAAAGAGAGTAAGCATACTCATAGAAGCAGTTTTGCCAACATTACCAATGTTGTACCTTCCCTTCAATGTATATCTTGATTCATATAGAGTAAACATTCGCTCAGAAGCAGTTTTGCCAACATTACCAATGTTGTACCTTCCCTTCAATGTATATCTTGATTCAAAGAGAGTAAGCATACTCATAGAAGCAGTTCTGCCAACATTACCAATGTTGTACCTTTCCTTTAATGTATATCTTGATTCAAAGAGAGTAAGCATACTCATAGAAGCAGTTTTGCCAACATTACCAATGTTGTACCTTCCCGTTCAATGTATATCTTGATTCAAAGAGAGTAAGCATACTCATAGAAGCAGTTTTGCCAACATTACCAATGTTGTACCTTCCCGTTAAATGTAAAATAAAATAAAATTTCAAACGGAATGAACTAGTTTTGGTTTTAATTGTGCTTATTTTCAGTTGGCTTAAGCTTCATCCTAACAAGTTCAGCTATACATTCAAGCCCATGTCAGCTGCACTGATAGCGCTGAAGTCCGGGCTGAATTTCAGGTATGTGTAGCACTAGAACCTACCGGAACATTCATGAACTCTATGCAAGTTGATCGCCATCTCTCTGTCATGAAGTCTAAGAGGGCAAAATGTATACAAATCATATCAGAAGTGTGTTACATACATGAAGTATGCCATTCATGTAATAACCTAGTCCACGGCATAGTACTCCCAAGAACAATGGATTTGGGCGTTTCATGACACAGATTGACGCGCAGGGTCTCAAAAAGAAGCAGTGTATTCTGGTTGACTTGCCTGTATGTGTGTGCGAGATGTACACGTGCGTTTAATGCGTACTGCACTGTAAATGCATGACGTGCAACTCACTGTTAGCCCTATCTCATTGAGTTAGCATCCCATTCAGGTTTGGAATTAGCAAGTGGCGTTGAGCACTTATCCCATAATACACACCCATATGCAGGATAGCCATAAACTCGCTACTGTGCTCATTGTACGAGCGTGCACTTCAGTTACAATGCCTTAGACTAAGTTATAGCCAACTGGCACATTTCATGTGGGTAATAGACTTCTGATCATTTTAAATATTAAATCCATTATACAATAAGGCTGTGCCGGGTATCCGGATACCCGACCGAAAATGTCATTACCCGGTTCCATTTTTCGGTTCCAATTACCCGTAAACAACTTTTTAAAATTCCGACTGAACATTTTAAGCCACACAAAATTATGGAAGTCTCTGATTGTTTGCTGACAAAATAAAGAAAACTTAGATGAAGGCTTTAGAAGAAACATTTGTCGACTGCCTTTCACAGACTTGCCGGCTTTTGTTTGAAACTTGTGTTCGTATTGGTTATTTTATACATTCGGGAGTATTTATGTGTTTTTACAAAATTGTTTTCGGGTACCCGGGTATTTCCAATTTCGGGTATCCGGTTCCCGAAATAACTGAAAACGCACAATGAAGATATACATATAAAACCACCCTGTCAAATGTTCACCTTTTTTCATTGTGTCATTAACAAAACGTTAAGTGTCTGTCCTCAGATGACAGAAATTTCAAAAAATCTACTTAAAGATAGCACCCAAGACGGAATTATTCCAAGACATGTTTCATACCACCATCAACTCTACAAGTTTGATGTAAAACTATGATCATTTTCGAGGTCTATTATTGATGAAATTCACAATCTTCACAAAAATGTGTGCGTCTGTTGAACCAAAGGCTTGACATATCCAGTTTCTAGACTTATTTTTTGATTTTCATCAAGTTTCCAAGTCTGCAGAGATGCCATGTGAATCTCTGATCTCACCAAAGTTCTGAGGCTCATAAGGGCCCCAAAAACATCTGCGGTTTCTGGTCATTGGTGGGCTTCAAAATTGGTGCAGTGACGCATTTTTTAAAAGTAATCTTTTTCTGTTTATTTAAATTGTTGTATTATTTAATAATATAATAATAATAATAATAATGTGTGGACTTATATAGCGCACGTATCCACCAACTGAGTGGTGCTCAAGGCGCATTACATTATTACCCCTGCTCATAAGGCTCATAAATCATTCCTGAAACCATCTCAGCTCCCTGGGGAGTATACAGCTCAATTGCTGCCATTACAGCGCATATAGGGCTAATCAACCAACTCTGCCCTCATAGGTACCCATTTTAACCCCTGGGTGGAGAGAAGCAATTATGGTAAAGTGTCTTGCTCAAAGACACAAGCACCACGGTCATGGCTGGGATTCGAACCCACATTCTGACGACTCAGCCATCAGAACACAAATCCGATGCACTAAACCGCTCGACCATGGCACTCCATGGCACTTCATTGTGAAGGCTTTTCAGCTAATTTCCATGTACACCTTTTGTTATCCCTGCATATCATAAAAATTGGATGACTAAAGAACCTCACTTCATGAAGCACTTATATTTAGGGAAAAAAAGGTTCCATGGATAAATTCATGTTTTTTCATGTATTTTGTATTTATTATATTTTTGTCAATATTCAAGAGAGACCATTTCCAAACTGGTGATGTATGGGAGAGATAGTCCGAGTAATGCCAGTGTTACCGGTGCAGTTTTAGGGTGCCTGTGTGGCTATCGGAAGCTACCCAAGGACTGGGTGTCTGACCTCCGACTTAAACAGACACAGTGGCTGGACATCAAGATTAATGCACTGCTTGACATGATGGCTATACCGTGATTCAATCGTCTATTTGGTTCGTCACTGTTATGAGTTGCCATGGTGTTGCCATGGAATAGGCTCAACATTCAGTAAGTGGGAATGGACCTTATGCATATGATGTCACAAAATGAAAGGTGCCCTGACTCAGGTGAATAAAGGTAACTCATTGGTTCATGTTTCCGTACTGCACGTAAACACGCCACGTCTTTGAGTCTGCGCAGAATGCATACATGCATACTAATGAGTAACTTTATTTTGCCTCTGAGCGAGGGCGCTCTTCAGTTTGTGACTTCAATGCAAATGATCTATTCTAAAGCAGATTCACAGTAAGAAACTGGCATTAACTTATTGCCTTTTGCAAAGGCCTAACAGTGTATATTATATTTGGACAAATTTGAATAGGCTTCATTTGGGGAGTATACACCCTGGGGTCCCTATCAGGTAATTAAACTCAGTAACTTTCTTTGTCTTTGGAGATACAAAGAAACCTTGAAAGCACCTTGAATAATTAACAGCAACATTTTGATCATAGCCTGTAAATATATATGCTTTCAAACCTTAAAGGGGCGATATCATCAGGATCAGAGCAGACTTTCAACAGGGCATGGAATCAGTGTTCTAGTTTAAGATGAACACGGTGACTGAAAATTACTGGCTCATTTATGCAGCGGCAACGGTAATATGGCCTTATCATGTTGGGTATTATTTCCAGTGACTTGAGTTAATCTAAAACAAGCACTCCCATTCTATTGATCGTGATGATATTATCCCTGTAAAGGAAAGCTATTCATTGAGTTAATCCTAATGCCAAAAGCAACAGGACTTTTGTTCTTGCTGATTGATGTAGTTGCACTCAAGGCTTCAGTTATTGAAAGAGGCAAGGGTTAACCCTCCTACAATCAGTGCAATTTTTGAAACAACCCATTCAGGCCACTCCAAGCCATTAGCTGTTGCCAGTGGCCTCCTATGGTTACCCTTCTGTGCACTGTCACACCACTGAGATTATAGGGTAAAGTGGTCTCCCATCGATACATTGTAGGCCATACTAATATGTTCAAACATTTACAGTGGCCTTGGGTGGCACACAGTTGATTTTGTAAGATTACTTGGAAAGGACAGCAGGCTTGTACATGTATGTACTGAAGGTTGCTCAAGAGCAGAATTTTGTGGATCGGAGTGGCCTCCATGTGTAGGAGGGTTAATGAGTTAAAATCCAAAGCACCAACTATCCTGACCAAAAAATAAATAAACAATATTCTTCCTGAAGCACTCTCATTTCAGACAAAACACAACCAAATTTACACATTTTCGAAAAGTTATTTCAGGAAAATTGTGAATGCTTTTTCACACTATTCTCATGGCTTTAAAACTTTCACAGGTTTGATGTTTATCTTGATTCTAAAAAAAAAAAAAAAAGGTAAAAAACATGTAGAAGCTATATTTTCAACCTTAACAATGATATACTTTCCCTTTAATATGCTTGTAAATACAATACAGTGCAAAATGGTTCCTCCAAATTATATCTGCCAAGAGTGATTAGTAATAAATATTGCAAAACTGTATAAGTGATACAATGCATAGCCAATATTGCTAAATAATCTATCTCAACAATGTGCAATGTGATTTAAATAAAATATAAAATGTTCATATAATATGATAAACATGAAGACATCATTATCTGTATATATACAAATTATAGTTTTATGAAAGAATTTATTTGTTTCATGTAAGCAATGGATATAAAGTTTATAAAAGGCAATTTATCAGCTGCTTATCTTGTATACCCAATTTCCTCTGGAACCCCCCCTCCCCCAAAGATCCCAAATGTGAAAACCAAACAGGAAAGTAATTTGTGAAAACCAAGGGTATAATGTGATAAATCTCCATCCTGGTTCATTCATGATCTGGGAGGGAAGGTGTCATACCAATTCATTCATAAATAATATTTACCACACCACAATTTGTGGCTGTCAAGTTGGAACTAAACCTTTTCCTAAATGAGATTTTAGAAAGAATGACAATAAATAATTTAACTGGCGAATTCCCGAGAGTATTGATCAGTTTCACGTGGGCCTCTTCTTTTTTAAGAGCTAAAACTTTGTAGAACGTTGTAATTTATCGCCTTTGCTTTTTCCCTGTAGAGTACACGACAAAATAGCCAGCCTGTCTCTTAGCCTACTACATGAAATAATTTGACGCGGGTCGCTTCTCTTTAATTTTAGATCTCAAACTTTGTAGATGGCTTTAGTTTATCGCCTGCATATTCTGATTCTGCTGTCTCCCTGTGGAGTCCAAGATCAGATAGCCAGCCTGCATATAAACCTATACTATACTTGTTCAAATTTATCCACCAAGCGGAATTTAAAGTCATTGTACACTAGTTGGTTATCTCAAAAAGCATCACAGTTTTACATAATCACAGGCAGTTTTACTTATAAAACTTGCTTGATGATGGTATCAAACATTCATTGAAGTATTTTTTTGTCTCAGGTACGATCATTTTAGTGAAATGGTTTTCTGACTGAATTGTTGTCCTTTGGGGACATAAATTCAACGTGAGAATGAAGATGAAATATCATTGTTAATAACCTTGGTGGAAAGTTGATGCAATTATCAATTATTCCGTCTGAATTGCATTTTGAATTTGTTTTAAAACTTTCACAGGTTGGTTAATAATAATAATAATGTGTGGACTTATATAGCGCACGTATCCACCACGGAATTTAAAGTCATTGTACACTAGTTGGTTATCTCAAAAAGCATCACAGTTTTACATAATCACAGGCAGTTTTACTTATAAAACTTGCTTGATGATGGTATCAAACATTCATTGAAGTATTTTTTTGTCTCAGGTACGATCATTTTAGTGAAATGGTTTTCTGACTGAATTGTTGTCCTTTGGGGACATAAATTCAACGTGAGAATGAAGATGAAATATCATTGTTAATAACCTTGGTGGAAAGTTGATGCAATTATCAATTATTCCGTCTGAATTGCATTTTGAATTTGTTTTAAAACTTTCACAGGTTGGTTAATAATAATAATAATGTGTGGACTTATATAGCGCACGTATCCACCAACTGAGTAGTGCTCAAGGCACGGTTGTCAATAATGTAGGCCTATGTCTTGACTCAAAGAAGTCAAGATATTTTAAGAATAAGTATTACCAACATAACCAATTCTGCATTATAGCATTAAGGCTAATAATATCTTCTTGTTAACCGAATGATCACTTGACAAGTTTAAGTTTGGTTTATATATGTGCCTTATAATTCGTTGGTGTGTTGCAGTTAACACAAAATGCCACGTCCGAAAAACAACTTAACACATGTAACTGATTTATTATCATTTGCAAAAAGGAATCTTGAAAGTCTTAATTTACAACAATAAAAAAAAACTCAGCTTGGGGTTATTTTTTCGAAGACAATCAGATGTTCTGAATTAAAGATGATTTTTATCAATATTAAAATGTGTGGGTTAACCGGTGTTGAGGCTGAAATACAACATCCGTATAACGAATTTCTCGTATCATAGTTTGTAATTAGGTTCTAAAAAGCGCGGTTTTTTGTTTTGTATAATAATAATAATAATGTATAGATTTATATAGCGCACGTATCCACCAACTAAGTGGCGCTCAAGGCGCATTATATTATTATCCCTGCTCATAAGGCTCATAAGGCTCATAAATCATTCCTGAAACCATCTCAGCTCCCTGGGGAGTATACAGCTCAATTGCTGCCATTTCTAGCGCATAGAGAGCAAACCATCTCTGCCTTCACAGGTACCCATTTAACCCCTGGGTGGAGAGAAGCAATTATGGTTAAGTGTCTTGCTCAAGGACACAGGTGTCACGGCTGGAGCTCGAACCCACACTCTGCTGCTGGCAACACCAGAACTTGAGTTCAGTGCGCTAGACCGCTCGGCCACGACAATCCACTTTACGTGCATTATACAACACACGGGACCTACGGCTTTACGTCCCATCCGAAGGACGAAGCAATTACGGTTAAGTACCTTGCTCAAGGATACAAGTGTCACGACCGGGGCTCGAACCCACACCCTGCTGCTGGCAACACCAGAACTTGAGTTCGGTGCGCTATAGGCCTAGATCACATGTCTTGAAGTTGCGTAAAATATTTTTTTTTAAATAATTTAGGAAAGATTTCGATCATCCTGAAATAATAAACATATTAGCCCACACATTTGAAGCGCTCTCATTTAAGAGAAAACACGGACAACTAAATATGCATAATTGCTTAAACCGTCCTCGAATTTAAGATTATTTAATTGAAGTATACTTTACTCTGTAATTATTTATGTGGGTATGCTTAATGACGTCAAACAGTAAATTATTTAATTTATTTAATGATTTGCTTTATAAGGGCTTCCGGGAAGCAGAGGGACGTTTAGAGACAGATTAGTATAGCCTGGACCCCAGTCTTTATCCTCAAGGATAAAGAGCGTACCATTCAAGGGATTTTATTGGATACATTGTGCTGAAGATCTGACGTCACGCTTCGAGGCTCGAGCGCTAGCTGCCAACCGAGGTCAAAGTTGAATCTCGGGGAAAACATGGCGGCCACGACCAGTATTTGGCGTAATTCACAAGCCTCAAAACGTGACGTCAGATCTTCAGGCTAGGCTAGTATAGTCCACCTCGCTCCCAGGGGAAAATAAAATAGCCCAATATGCACCGTGTTTCGAGCTTTCTTTTGATAATAAAGAATATATCTATAGATGGCTGAATTCGTATGTGTTTGTGTACGGTCCGCCTTCAGTTGGAATTGAATATTGTCTTATCTTCACCCTTATTCTAAAAGCGTCCGTAAGGCCAAAAAAGTCTGGTTTCTGGTCTCCGCTCGCGTCGCCGCAGACCCACGCGTCGGCATTTTTATTTTTTTATTATTATTATTTAAAAAAAATAAAATAAAATTTGCTCTGAACCGATGTCCAATTGCAGCCAAAATTGCTGGATCGATTGGAATTCTGCCGTGCTGTATTTTAAACGACTTTTTTCACATAGGGGGATGAACGTTTGCCCAATTTGTGAGGCCTCTCTTAGCCACCATACTTTGTACATGGGAAATTTGGTCCCCCACGTATACAATGTATATCACGTAATTCCCCGTTTATTGGCAAAAATAAAGATGGCCGAAAAAAAGCGCGTCACCGCACCGACCGATGACCAGAAACCCGGATACTTTTTTGGCCTAATGTCTACGTTTTGAGAGGTAGAGTGGTAAGGCGCTACAATTGTGGACAAAAATCGTTTGGACATCCCCACCCCACCCCACCTTAACCCCCACCCCACCTTAACCCCCACCCCACCTTAACCCCCACCCCACCTTAACCCCCACCCCACCTTAACCCCCCTCCCCTACCCAGTAAATATTGGCTGGGTGACTTGCTCAAAGGTTGATATTGGCTGAAACTAGTTCGCGCAAATGTTTATTGGCGCAATAATGGCAACCTCGGAACTCCACGCCCGAAAAAGACCAGGCACGAAAGTGGCTTTATACCAAGTCAGTTTTACATAAAAATTCGACCATTTTGGTTATTTTGTGAAATACTAATCCTATGATACCATCCTCGGCTTTACACCAGTAAATTCTATGGTCAAATTCTACCATTTCAGCACATTGTTTGGAACGTGGAGAAATATCCTCACTACTGGTTCTTTTCAGAACCACGCCATTTCTTCCATGAAGCGATTATTGCCTAATCTTATTATCCAAACCAACGTGCAAAGCTTCAAATCACAGTAGATCATCAGATTATAAATGAGTAATAAATGAAGCATTATATAAAACCTTACTTGGGGTAAGTTGGTTCAAGTGTCAATCATCCCGATTAATTATTCTTTCTGAATTGCATTCATCGTGGAGAAAACAGGAAATGTATGTCGAATTTTAAAAAAACATGAAAATGCCTTCCGGCTATTTAACCAAAAAAAATGTTCTTCGTAGTTTTCTCAAGAAGCGCGAGCTCCTTTTGTAATGAAATTTTCACATGTTAGTTTAATTATATATTATCTTAAAGACTGGAGTACGAAAATTGAACGTGCGTCACCAAAAACCAATAGTGGTGCTTTCCCTTTAAAGAAAATAGTGAACATTCATTCAGATTATTTGTATTTTTCCCGCAGTGAAAATGGATCACCGGCTGGTAATCCATTTCAGGTACTGTGCAAAAACACCGGTGGTGTTAATGTAATTATTCCGTGGTGTTTGTATCGTGCCAGCTGTTCACACCCCCAGTTTAGTGCGTGTTTGTGTGGGTGATCGCCCGTGGGTGATCTGCCCGCCGGAGAGAAAAGTAAAAATCGGGGGATTAACAAATATTAGTTTAGATCTCCGTCACCTCTCACTTCCCCTCCCCAACTACTTCCATTGGTGTTCATATTGAGCCAAGGGCGTAGCGAAGGCATTTTTTGGGGGGTGCGGAAGCCAAATTTTTTTTTGGGGGGGGGGTACATTTAGCGACATAACAGACAAATTTACTTTGTTTTCCCCAAAAAATGGACAATCTCTAAAGGCGCTCAACGGGGGGAGGGACTGCCATCCGAAATCGCAGCTCTTTCCGTGAAAAAAATACAATGTATTACAAAGTAAAAACAACTCGGCAAATCTTCAGTGCTTAGAAACACGACACATTTGCAGTCGGCAAACCCATAGCTCTAGGTTTGCCGACTGAAAATTTATTCTGGACCAACCCTTGTTCTAGTACCTTTGATGCTTCATTTGCCGACTGAGGCTCTAAATGCAGACTGAGAAAAATTATTGGGGATGTCACACCCCCACACCACTCCCCCCCCCCCCCCCTGTATTGAGCATTGGGCCCATAATGCCCCATCGTGTTCGTAAATTGATACGAAATACGACCTTGCATTGGTTGTGCGCGCATACCATTGTGTGTAATTTAACACAAATTCCTTGATTTTAACGTTCAAAAGCGATTCTTGAAGCAGAAATTGACTTTTGTTAATAAGATGTTTGCGTCTTTACAACACATACGTTAAAGTCAAGTCCCAAGCTTTCCAAATTTCTTGTGTAAATCCTTAAAGATATATCGCCCGTGTTTGGACCGATTTGACGTCCAAAAAAAAATTTGATTTAAATGTTGAAATGCTATTTTTCTGAGGTTAAGGAAGTTATAAGCTTTCATTTGAGACATTGAATGAAAAAAATCCGTCAAAGATTGGTACCAGTAAAATAAAAACTCAAATTAATAAAATGCTGTCCCACTGTTTCGGGTTGCACGTGACCACACAATTTATTGTATGTCACGTTACGCGTTATCAATCAGAATCAAAGGCGTTTGAAAAATCCACATACAAATTTCATAATTTAAGGTGTTTTATTTTTCGTTTTACGATATTATCTTTCAAAATTCGTTCACTTTATAAATTCCATTTTGTGGGTTGTCTTAACCAAACACGGGCGATATGTCCTTAAAACCCTCCTACAATCAGTGCAATTTTTGAAACAACCCATTCAGGCCACTCCAAGCCATTAGCTGTTGCCAGTGGCCTCCTATGGTTACCCTTCTGTGCACTGTCACACCACTGAGATTGCAGAGTAAGGTGGTCTCCCATTGATACATTGCAGGCCATACTAATATGTTCAAACATTTACAGTGGCCTTGGGTGGTACATATATACACAGTTGATTTTGTAAGATTACTTGGAAAGGACAGCAAGCTTGTATGTACTAAAGGTTGGTTAAGAACATATTGAACATTTAATGGATCGGAGTGGCCTCCATGTGTAGGAGGGTTTTAAAGAAAAGGGGTGGTCAATGCATTTCCAATTACTTCACGCTTACTAACAGGATAAAGTTGACATCTCTAGTGTTATTTAACACCCCAGTATAGGCATGTCATATAAACTCGTTGTAAACAATTCTATGAATAATTGATAAGTTCATTTAATATTATTAATCATAAATATATTTAGATATTAATCGTAATAGAGTCTTAGTTGTTGACTGAGTACTTCAGACTTCCTCAGTACCTGCACACGACGCCAAATGCATGCAACCAGATCCGAACATCGGAAAAAACATACCCCCTATCATACGGATCATTATTCAGTTGCGGATATTTTTTTTAAATGTACGCCACTTGCATTTGAACAGCGCGAGAAATGGGATACTTTTGAATCTCATTTCTCTTCTTCCAAAATTGGGTCAAGCATTGTTATTTTCATCACTTAGTTGGGATCATATGGTCGTGGTCAGCAGCCATATTATCTCGACTGAGAAAGTCATAATACTGTTATCCCGACTGGAACCTATCGGCGCCAACAAAATCGGGAAACCCTTTGCTGACCATGCCATATTATGTTGATTATGTTGACGAAGTCTTCCGATACATCATTATTCGTTTAATATAATCGATTGGCAACATATGAAACCTATATCTCACCTTTATAGTAAGCTAGGCTATTTGGGAATGCGCATTTTTATGTAAGCCTACATAAACAACGATCCCGGTTGTTTGTACGGAGTCGGACACCGATACCAAAATTAATGCACGTGCACAAAATTAAGCGGGTAAACGTGCACAAAATTAAGCGGGTATCGAGATTTCCATCACAGATCAGAGGTATAAAAAGAGCCTTATTAATACGATATTTAATCTATTTATGCGTGGTTTTCAATTCCATATGACTATGCTATTTAAGTAGGCCCTATATAGCGTAGCCTAATGATTACAGGCTAGCTATATTCTCTATTTATGTACCTCTATTTATATAACGCCTAAATAAACTTTTGTCAAATGTCACGACGTGCGTTCGTACACTATTGGTCAAATGTCACACTATAGATTGAATAATTATAACAAATCAAGTGTACAGGCATTCACACAAATTTTCACAGTGTATACTGGCAAAACTTGAAATCTGATATTTAAATATACAGAAGTATATATGCCTGAATAGAATCGCTGGGAGAATACTGAATACGAAACATTCCCAAAGACATAAACGTAAGCAAATACAACGTTGCTACGCATCATGGGTCATGATGGGACAGATTCTCTCTGACCAATTTCTCTCGGGTCAGTTTTGGCCAAGCAAAGATTGCAGGCACTTTCTGGGTCAATTCAGACCCGGGAGTGAGTTTTTCACTGGATGCAGCTAGGTCTATGTCCAACCGCCCTTAAAGGGATGTACGTACTATTACTCGAAATTAATGAGATAGTTGTTTTCTAAAAGATTACTTAAAATGGAAATGGTATTAAACATCCTTATAGAAGTTATTCCATCTGATATTGACATTTTCGAGAAAACTGAAATGAATACAAATTCCCATCTGAATTTACAAGAATGAACACAAATAATCTGAATGCATTTTCTCCTTGGACCAAAAAAAGACCCCAGTTTCTTGTCTCCACGCACGTGGGCATCTTTAGATTTGCTGAAACGATGCTCAATTGCAGCCAAAATTGTTGGATCGATTGGAATTTTGCCATGCTGTGTTTTAAACGACATTTTGGAAATAATGTCGTATCCAACCGCCACTTTTAAGGGTTTCTGGAATTTCTTTGCAACCACTAACCCGTAAAAAATTATTCTATTGATTTGGGGGGTACAGAAAGCGAAAACTATCTTTAAAATCCACTCTTGTGGTGGTTTTCGGACTTCCCTTCTAAAAAAAAATCCTCCTTTTCAAAAAATAGAAGAATCCTATTATAGTTGCCATTGTGTATGTACGATGACTGTGTTGGTCACTAATTGGAGAGCAAGTTGACAATCTCAGACTGACATGACTGTGGAAGTCATCATATGCCTGATATTTCATTAAACAAATATTCTGAAATAATTTGAAGTATTATGTCCATCATCATCCATGTTCTCCACCTTACTGGGTAGGCAAGATTGCATTATTAGTTATAATGAACGAGAAAAAGTGGGGGTTGGATACGACATTCTTCCCGACTTTTTTCACATAGGGGTATGAACGTTTGCCCGATTTGTGAGGCCTCTGTAAGCCACCATACTTTGTGTATGGGCAATTTGGTCTGGTTCCAATAACCGCGTATACATGTATCACTGGTTGGCCCAAAACAAAACAAAACGCGTAACCGCGCCGATTTTGAAGCCAACCTGTGACCAGAAACCGGATATCTTTTTGTTTGGCCTCAACAATACAACGAAATAACCTCGGAAACATTCACATGTTGATTTCTGTACACATCTTAAAGTGACAATATCGTCACGATCAACAGGGCATGGAATTGGAGTGCTAGTTTTAAATCTGAAAAACTTAGTGACTGAAAATAATACCCCACATGATAAGGGTATAATACCCCCACGATTACTGTTGCTGCTGCATAAATAAGTCAGTAATTTTCAGTCACTGTGTTCATCTTGAACGAGGACACCGATTCCATGCCCTGTTAAATGTCTGCTCTGATCGTGGCGATACTTCCCTTTAAAGCCCTTTTCACACGAGCACCGATAACAAAGGTCCTTGGTAATGGGCGCCAGTTGTCAGTGTCGCCTCGGTCGTTTGCGATTTTTTAACAAACTTTTTCACACGAACGTCCCTCGTTTTCCATGGAGGGTCAAAGGTCATGATTGTGCAATCCAATATTTCACTGGTACCGCGCGCAGAGCTTATTCACTGAACGCTTTCTTCTACGTTACCAGTGGTTTTCCTGCGAAGATGTACGCGAAGTCAAACGTTACTTTCTCCCACATTTTGTTTTCATTTCCTTCCCATTTCCCGACAATTTTATTCTCGTTTTATTATGGATATGGAATCAAGTATACTTGCAACAATTCAGACGGATTCACAGAGCCAGATTTCTAACGTAAGGCCATCCAACGAGAAAAATAAACGTGTCCGGGCCAAGAAAGTCTCTTGGAGTTACGATGAAACCGTTTCATATTGGAATTCCATATCTGCCATTCTAAACGTCGCCCGTCGCCCGTCGCCCTTCGAAACGTCGCGCGTCGCCCGTCGCCCTTATAAACGTCGTGCGGCGCCCGTCGACCGTCGCCCTTCTAAACGTCGCGCGTCGACCGTCGCGCGTCGCCTTACGGTGATTGATCAATTGACCTTCGCTGTATTTTTTGTAATGAAATAGAAGCATCAAATAAAATTTCTTCCAAGTTCCTTTGTGATTTTTTCCAATATTCCTAGCAAAATGGAACAGAGATATGTTTGTTTATGAAATTGTGATTTTGATGTGATTTTGTCTCTAGGAATATAATTGTTAGTGAAACTTATTATCTATTTAGTATTGTATATAGGCCTATAAATGGATAATAAACTGGTCCAACCACTCTCAAAGAAATAAACCCAACAAAATCCACATTCAGTTCACTTTTCACCCCCAAATCATCTAAACATAATCATTCAGATAATATGATATAATTATATTTAATATTGACAACATCAGAAACGTGAAGTAAACGTGAAGTAAAAATATTGCAATACCAAGGGATTGTAGCTTTGAACCAATAATAGGCATATCAGACGAGCGTAAAATATTTATTTAGTCAGGAAAATATGTAATGAGTAATACTGTTCTTTCACTCCAAGTTGCTTATTAACCCGGAGATTAGTTGCCCGGGTGTATGTATTTTCGTTTCGTTGCTAAGACTTGTCGTTAACCCCGAAATACTAGATTTCGTATAATAAGACTATAATAACACGCCCCCGTGAATCAAAATTTGACCAGTCTCGTGTTTTGTGACCTAGCGTCAAAGCCCAGTTTCATTTTATCAGCTGTCAGAAGCCCGAGATTTAGTATCATTTTTTGCGGACACTTGGGTTACTTTCAAATGTATTAGTGTCAAATGATTTCTGTTCATGTTCCTTTCACTCAGTGTCACAGGGAAAGCAACATTGTTATATCTTTGAGAGTGGTTGGACCAGTTTATTACCCATTTATAGGTCGACGCGCGACGGTCGACGGACGACGCGCGACGCGCGACGCCTTAGAAGGGCGAAGGGCGACGTTTAGAATGGCAGATATGGAGTTCCATATTTCATTCACTGATCAACGTGGACGTACAAGTTGTTTACCAACACACATCCGGGATTATTGCAAGCTGATCTAGTGACGCGTTCTGCGCATGCGAAATGATACCGCCAAAGCAAGGGTCGCCTGTTTTGGCGCACGAAGCGTTTCACACGACCTATTGTGGCGATTTTAACATAGATGGGATTTTTTGGAGGAGGTCTCGATCTCTGTTATAAATAACGAGGGTCCGTGGTAATTATTTAACAAGGATAGCTTTCACACGACTGGGATTTGCTATTTTTTAACATGGATGCGATTTATAGTCAAAAGTCCCTTGTTAAAACGGTCTTGTGTGAAACGGCCTTAAGTATGGATGCATTTACAACTATTTTACCAATGGTTTATACAAATACGGGTTGCACGCAAGCAATGTTTAGAAACATCTGATCCAAGGTACCGAGTTTGTTTTGCAACCCACTTATCCTGCGGGCAAGGTCATCTTACATGCACTTCGACAGGCAAAGTGGACTTCGTATACATCCCCTGGGGATGTAGTGGTCATCTTTTTAATACTTATGATGGGAGAGCAGTAAGTATGCATCCTCCATGGTTTAGAAATCTTGGTGATGTGAGCCCCCATTTCCGGATACCGTCCCGATGTCTCATGACACAAGAAGTAACCGCCAATTTCGCCAAGCATTTTTCATCGGGTTCTTCAGAACCCTAATGACGCACATGATTGGCAAATGAAATTTCCGGAGCCGTGTCCTTTTGCAGTCACCCATTTGTTATGTTATACATCCTTACCGAAGGCCAAAGTTATTCCATTTCTTATTTCCAGTTTTTTTTCTCTCTCTCTCTCTTTCTCGGGGACATTTATTTCATTAATTAGGCCTATCTAGTCTGAAGAAGTCCGGTCTATCGAGTACCGCATGAGATTGTACACAAATACAACCTACCGTGATGGTAACATGCTGTGTAATGCGTTTGACATCATTCGACTGAAAATATGCTGGTAAGAGAAGCCAATTCCCTTCTTTGGGATTATTTTGTTTAAAAGAGGTCACTTATCTGGAAAGTGCTTTCTTTTTTGCATGCTCAAATTGAAACAAATAATGTATACTTATCTATAATCTTGCAAGACAAGCTTGATTGATGTACATCCGCTGTGGGCCGTGGTTGATTTCCGTCATCCGTCCATATAGCAATGAGTTCGTTTTAAGAACGCGCCTCACCAACCGATGTCATGGCTGCATTCATGAAATTCTTTCATTGTTCAGCCGAATAAAAGGGTTCAACATTATCCAGCCAAAGAAACAAAGAAGCTTGTGTTCCAGCCCGCCCGTGAAACTGTTGAAGATGTGTTTGGCAATGTCAGCGGCATCTATGGCATTTACGAATCTCTTTTATCTGCAGTGTTCCCTTAATTTCACAAAATATTCATAAGAACTCAGTATGGTTTTACAGCACTTAGGTCTAAGTCCCGAAATTTGAATTGTTTTTTATTTATGAATCGTGGAGAAAAATATCGGATCCCGACATAAATTCATTGAGACGCCTAATTACTGCTAAACAACACTTTTTACAAAATAATCATTTGTGAAATAGGTAATACTTGTAGCTTTGCATGCATGGTGAACTAATTACTACTCAATAGAGAATTTCACATGATGTCACCGCAATTAGTCTTACTTAATTTGTGAAATGGTTAATTTTTAACCTTTTCTTGGATTGGTGAAATAGTATCACATTACTCCAATGGCCTGATGTGCCATCCCTCTTATTGACCAGAATGAAAATGTTTAATGAATTTTCCCACTTTTTTTCAGAAACGTGTTAACCAATAAAACGTTATTACACTGCAAAAACTGTGGTGTTAAAAACCACACCATTGGTGTTTATATTAGGCAACTCGCACAATATAAACACCACGGAAGAATAAAGTTGACACCACTGGTGTTATTTTAGTTTTTGCAGGGTACGCTTCGGCCATCCATGTCAGATCCCCTGTATACCCAATAACAATTAAGGTGATGATTCTCATTAAATGAACGAGGCCAGGCTATTTTTCCTTCTAACCTCGGTTTGGGTCACATGGATTCGTATGGGAATAAACAATATGGCTGCTCTGTCATAAGAGAATATTAATCTTAAAATCTCAGTAACCTTTTTAGTAAATGGTTTCCTTACATATTTCTGGATAATGTGAATACAAAATATGTTAATACTTATAAAATAACGGAACATTCAAAACCACGTGATTGCATTGAAACAAAATATGATATTAAATCAGTTTATTTTAACATATGGCAGCAAAAAATCCAATAAACAACAGTTCTGCTATGAGCTGTATCCAACACAATACTTACTGCATGAGATTACACGAAAATACTACACATTATAGCCTACAGTGAGAAAAACAATAAAATATCCTTTGCTTATAAGCTAACTTTATAATTTAACAGGAAAACTCTACTTAAGTTATGCCAGTACTGAATTATCATTGTTAATGAGCCATAAGTTTAGTGTTACTATAAATACTCAAATAAATAATGCATTATTGTTGTACTTTGTATAATCTCAGATAGCACATCGAGCGAGGAAAAACGTCTTTTTTTTAATTCAAAAGGCCTTCAACTCACTTCCTCAGCAGCATATTTCAACGAGAAAGGGTACGTCATAGAATACTTAAACAAAACATAAGAAGCACTTCCTGGTCTCACTACTTTAAAAGCTTCAATTTACATAACCTACCGCAAATATTTTTCGCTTAAATATAAATATTTCATAAACGCATATATAATATAATCCAAAACCAATAGTAGGCCGATGTGTTTATATTTACCATGCTCTTATTGGCGTTGACTGTTTTGGTTAGCAGAGATTTAATTTTAATGAAATGCAATGTTTTCTCAAAAAAGCGGTGAATAATAATTACCTGTTTGTTTGTTCGTTTGTTTTTTAATTAAAATTGTCAAAATAGCAGCGATGTGTACCACGGGATAAATATTTGTGTTTTCCACCCACACGTGTATCCCGATGATCGCACATCACTTTTCAAGAATCAAGGAGGGCCACATGTAACAAAACACCTACCCAGAGCTTGGCCCACCGGCCTCGCCTTCTTTAATGGTCAAAAACTGCCTTGGTTCCAGGCAATGTCATCTTACTTTGACTGTAGCCTTTTAGTCAGGGCGCATGTGGCGTAACTGAGAAGATCTGTGCACTTAAAAGAACGCGAGCGGTTTTTTCCCTTTGATAAATAAAAACGAGTGTAATTTAAATTAATCTCGTTAATTAATCCTAGGGAAAAAATGGCTTGCGAGTGCTACTGTCTTTGCCTTCCTGTAATAAATCTACTCTTTCCATGTTCATGCCACGTGTGACACCTTAATCAAAGGCTCCTTTGAAAGTAATGCACATTCCTGATATTAACAGGAAACTTGACAATAAAAGAGTTGAGTTTACTGAAACATTTCAATAGGTCTATGTAACGGATTGCCTGAGTGATTACTGATCTATCTTCACTGTACAATTTCCAAACTCATCCGTGAGATATGCGCGTGTATTAGCTGTCTTAAACCCAGACGGCGTTAGGTTAAAAGCAACCAGACTTATAGGAACTACCTGACTAAACTAAAATGACTTGTTGTTTTGGTTTGTGTAATGTTAAATGTTGCATTCCAAAAGCAATGGTTAACTATCATATATATTGTTTCTTATCATAGACATAAACCCTATATGGGACGGAATATACTACGTTCTTGTTGTCTTGGGGAATGAAGAATCATCTACCACTTTTGGTGTCCATGAAAACTAAATTGTTGAACAAACTCATCAGTTGCACTTTATATAACATTTGAAAGGGCTAAAATTCCCCTTCCCCAAATGTTCACAATGGATTTTAGCTTTTGATTAAATTAAGCGTCTACTTTATAGCACCCCGTAAGCGCATCGTGGCATTTCATAAGTTATACAATGTAATATATTTGGTATTATAATCATACAGTGAAACCTTGTTTCACATTAATTAAACACATTGAGATATCATTATGAAGAAATACGTGGGTGACTCATAACTTTATATTCATATATTGGAATAGCTACAAATTAAACTAAGATGATGTCTATTTCTCAATAACCGGGACGCAAATCTCGATATGGCGATTCAAACATTTATCTAACAATAATGCAAACGAGTTTAAGTTATGTGTTAGTTTTGGGTATATATTTTCACATTCCAACCATTGACCTATTGAGAGACCTTGTGTATACAACTGGCACAGTGGTTTGTTTTGAGCTTATTTGACTAACTATACATGTACTTACAGTACGGTATACAGACCTTTTATTTTTGGTGTTTTATGTTTTTGTTTTTTGTCGCTGCTAATTATAATTTCATGCTTTTTGAAACGCACCTTTTTGAAGTTGGAACGCACTTAAACGTGGGACAGAAATCTGTAGTTCGTCACACCCATTGGTAATTAGCATGATATGCCAAACTTGCCGGATAAACGGATGACATGATAAAACGGATTGTTATAAGTATCTGCTCCATGGACCTTGTAGCCCTCTATCGGTGAAAATGACCCCAGTCTCCCAAGTCGAGGGCATTTCGCAGCGCCATTATTTAATGCGTACATATCCGCTGTGATCACGGCCGGGGCCTTAATTAAGAGGATGATATACGCTTCAAGCAGCAGCTGCACAGGGCTGTTGTCAGGGAAGTTCACTGGTTCGCTCATGCTATTAGTTCCATTCAAGTGTTAACGGTTAACAGGTAAATTTCCGCAATGAGTTTTTCCAAACAAAATGGCGGGAGAAAACCCCGTTTTTCAAGTAGAAAATCACCTCATACTTAATGATAAGTCCAAGAAGGTGTTCCGAAACATAGACAACGGTCTAGTATTTGAAAGGAGATGGCTAGCGGGTGAGATGCAGCAGGAAACATTTCCAGTTTGTAATTTGAAATGACTCAAGCGATGAAACTGCTCGTATTCTTAGTATACGGACCGTCGGGAGCTGCGTAATGCCGCTAACTCTGAGCTAAAAAAGGCAGAAGGTGGACAGTCCGAATATGCTTTCAAATGTTCCCTTGCAACTGTTAATACTTGAATTCAAAAGAAGTCCGTTAATATTACAACGCAAATGTGACCCGCTCTGCGAAAAAGGGTATTAAGGGACGCTATGCTATTACCCATAAAGGGCTGCTCTATGTGGAGAGGGTGAAAAAAAAATTCACAACGTGATTTTTTTGTTGTTGGTTTATTGGCTTCTATTATATCAATACTTTCATAATTTATTTACAGAAATATAATTATTGATGAGTAAAGATGAACAAACAAAAGTTTAAATTTTACACATTATGCAAATTAGCAAAAATATTTGAAAAAATACTTCAAGATGCTTGATAATTCAAATTTATATTGCACAAGCATTCCTAAAGGAGCTCAAAAGGAACATAACTGTTGCTATGGGCATTCATTTCTTTTTCCACATGCTGTGTTTAAAGGGCTGTATCTCTGAAGGCACTTCCGTTAATTTGTACAATATGAATATGCAAAAATCAGTATATCTCCAGAATGCAAAATGCCACAGGGTTCAAACCTACACCAATTTAAAGCTTATAATGTAACCAATTCAGTTATGTATGTAACTCAATTTTTTAATTTTGTCCCATAATACCCATTTTTGTGGAGCCGGTCACAAATGGAGTCACTAACGCACGCCAACCAGCTATATTCTAAATGCCCTGGCAACTTGCGTGAATGGCGCCCTCAACAGGCCGTGCACAGAGCAGATAGTGTTTTCAAACAGGGCATGTGCAGCCTGTCACACGTCTGATTGAGGCACGTACGCGGTGGGGTCACACCATCAAAACATTGACACGAATTGGGAGAATAATTATAATTTGTCAATTGTTTTAACGTCCTTTTTGAAAATGACTGCTCATCATCAAACGGGTATATAATGACGGCGACCTCCAATAACAATCATCCCGAAGTAAAAGTTATTACATTATTACTTTGTGTTTTGAAACAAATTATGCGAAATAAATTTCATCCATGAGTGAGGCACTCTCTTTATAAGTCCAGCTAAACCCTAAAATAAACAAATCAACACTCATAAAACATCCGTATTTTCCAGAGTTGGAAGCTGACTGAGAAATTCCCAATGATTTTCATACACATTTTTTACTGTAAAAGCAGTTTTCATGGAGTATGTCTGCGTCTTTAAGACATAATTCAAACATATTGCACGTATTCGCACTTAAAATTAACACTTTATACAGAATGAGCCTAGATCACACTTTATCTATATCGCTTAAATATAGTAGTTGTCATGGTAACTAATATTTACAAATAGGACATTTTCTGAAAACCAAATCGATCTACGGCAAGCACTGTAATTTAAAACTGATTTATGTAGAGTGCTGGGGGCGATAAATGCTTATTAACCCATGGAACGTATAGTGTATTAAGGGTTCGTTGGAGTTATTTGCCTTGTTTCATAGTGAACATAGGTGCAGGTTTCATGTTGTGTGGATTAATTATTAAAGAAAAGTGTTTCTCTTTAATAAGAATAAAGTCCCTCATACATTACAGAGTTTAGTCAACTTCTTACGATACCGTAACACAAACAATATATAAATGAACCACTAGGTCGTTAGACCATTGGTGACGGAATTGATCGCAATGATCATGGGTACACAAATCGAACTGGGATTATTACGTGCACATGTAACGTTAAATATTCAGACGTGATCTGCAGCAGTTTTCACGAGGAAGTTTAGACATAATCAGAAGTTTCAAACATATTGCACGTATACTGGCCTTTTCAATAGAATGACTCAAGATGGACCTAGATCATACATTACAATATTGATTTAGTGTATATAGAGCGCACTGGCGTACTATCAGCCTATGCAACGTATAGGGGCGTTTTCATTAGCTAAATGCCGGTTTCATGTACTTTAGAAAATATTGTCCACTGGAAAGTTTGTTTCTTTAATAAGAACAAAAAACTTCTTAATAAATTACAAATAATATACACAACTAATGAGCCACAAGACATACGTTCCCGCGACTACATCTTATCTACATGGTGACGATTGAAGTTGACTGAACGCAAGTCCATGGAGCGATATCAATTACTAATGATGAGTCAGACAGATTCTGGTTCAGTTTTCTTTTTCATAACAAGAAATTGAAAATATTAACCCTGAAAGAACCTCATCTTGAAGCAACAAAATATGCGTCACCTTTAAGAGTCTACTCTGTCAGACTGTCAGTGTTCTCAGGTTTTGTTCGTGGGATTGCAAGTGTTTTAAGCGAAAGGTGTTACCAACTCGGTCTCATATTAATGTTGTTGATATCAGTCGTTAAATGAAGAGTTTAATGTAATGTAAGGCCAATTGGCTTTCTATGGCGACTGAGATTCTGCAGTGCCTCTACCAATAGTGGACGTGTTTAAAGCCGTTCAATCAGTCACAATGCTAACTCATGGTTGACATTTCACTCAAGAAAGCGAACCATGTTCCTCTGGGTTGCCGACCTCATCAAAATGTCGCATTTATGGTCAGTGTGTTTGTCGACTGAAGCTTTGAGAATCGCATTCATTAGTAGGCGTTGGTCCTGTCGTTTAGTCGTCTATCTTTCAGCGTTTAATCGTCATGTTTCTGGTTTATCGGTAGAGGTCACCGTTGGCCAGATAGGAGTAGCGTCTAGCAGCCGGTCATGTGTCATAGTCAAGTAAGTTAACTCCTGGGTTGAGTCGATTTCTGATTAAATCTCCTGAAGGTTGTGGCACTGACAACGATGGCACTTTACATGCATGTTCCCCTACTGGCAAACGAAGAGGATGCGTCAGAGAGACACTCAAGGCCCGACTCACACGGACAATGCATGCCCTGTCTCTGCCCGCTCCACATGTGAGGTCTGCTGTAGATGTTACAGACGTGACTGCGCGGGCTAAGTTCCTTGCATAGCCGGACAGAGCTGATGGGTAAATTCACGCAGCAGGATGGTCTGTTGAGTCCCTCACAGTCCAAATCTGTAATGCAGGTCTGCGGAGAACAAGAAACACCAAATCGTCAATTTTTAGTCCTATCACTGATACACCTCTGCTGGTGGGGAGCAGTGGTGTGGCTATGGGTGTCCCTCCCCCTGCCCCCAAGAAACGCTGTTAACCCAGGCAAACTGAAAAGAAAATTATAGAAGAAAAACACTACAGCTTCCAATTTTTAGTACCGCCAAAGTGCCCGGCCCCAACGAAACTACTGAACCACCACTGAAACAAATCATGGCTACAAAACAGGATGCGAGGATGTGGACACTGGATCAGAAAGCGTTTGATGCTTCCTTGATACAATGCCTACACATTTGAACAAGTTTTTCCTTGGGTCGCGACCTCAGCCAAGGTTGTGGTATCTACTTGTCACCACCAATGTGCCACAAGACGTACTGTGAATCCGTGCATTGAAGGCTGCTTGTCGTGACACTCCAAGACTGGTCTGAGACAAACCTAAGGTGACCTTATCCCTGGTCTGATGCAGGCCTAGCTTCTGGCTTTGCGCACCATGACAAAGTGATGTTTCCAGCGGCGTAGCCAGGACATTTTCAGTGGGGGGTGGGGGGCACGGGGGGAATTACTTTTCAGTGGGGGCTCAGGGGGTATGGGTTTTTCCCCTTTTCTTTTCTTTTTTTGGGGGGCACTATCGGGATTTTTCGTGGGGGAAACCTGGGGGCACTGGAAATTTGTGGGGGGCACGTACCCCCGCCCCCCGTGGCTACGCCGCTGGATGTTTCCACTATTCAGGAGTGGGTCCAGGGTTTGAAAGGGGATCCAGAGGGTTGGTATAGCAAGAAAAGCATCATTAGTCGCTTTGCTAAAAACGAGTGTGAACCAGTGTGAAAAAGCATTTCTACAGAAATCACTTGGTGGAAAAAAGTTGCTGTCGGCAATTGTTTTGTAAAATGTGCATTTTTTAAATGTTTTCTATTAAATGAGAGCACAGACAGAATAATTGATTATGATTGGGACCAATCAAGTTAGCTTTCGGCTTATAATCAGTGGCGTAGCCAAAAGAGGGACAGCGGGTGGTCGACCCGCCCCCCTCTCCTTGCACACACACACACACACTTATTGGCAAAAACTTCTGAACTTCTGAACGTCGGGAATTGACATTTCTGTTTTTCTGTATTTCTGTAATTCTGTATTTTGACAAATATAATGTGTCGGTTCATCTGAGTTTTGTGTCGGTAAATTTACCCCCCCCAAAAAAAAAAATGTCCCCTCCCCACTCTGAAAATCCTGACTACGCCAATGATAATAATTCAGTCATTTTGTATATACAGTCACAATCAGATTAAATAGATAAAATCTCTATAGTTTTACATAATTCGAAAATAATACCAGGTGAAACTATGTAAGTCAAGTATTTAGCAATAAATAAATGGATATAAGCAAATATAGAAGCATACGGTGCTGACAAGCAATCCAAATCAGATGTGAAACCTCATTAGTTATTACCCCCTCACTAGTAATATGTTATACACGCACTGGCCAAAAGTATTGCAACATGCTCAAAATAGCACTTTACAAGTAACAGGTGAGATGATTATTTAATCCGATTTCATCGATCGTGTATTACATAATTTCCGAGCAAGAACAGTAAAAAAGAACATTGACTTCAAAACACAGGCACTTTCAAGAAGTCTGAAGTAGTGTAAATAAAATAAAATAAATTAATGTAACACAGTTCTCCAAACTGAACTTTGGGGATGTTGCAATACTAATGGCCAGTGAGTGTAGTAACTGTTTTTACTAAACTGCACGCGAAACCTACTAATATTGTTTTATCAGTGATTTTGTTTAACACTTCGCTGGTTAAAATTCAGGGGGAAAAAACTAATGGGACTATGTTTGTTCTTCTTTTGTTATTATACAATTCTGTATATTATTCCACACGTGTTCTACAAAACAAAACAATAATTTAGAGACCTCAGGCGCCAACTTTGATGAAAAGAATTAACTCTGTCAATGTTGGTACAGCCCACAATTTAACAGCAACACCGAGTGATTCGAGTGATTTAATCGTTGCTCGCTGACAAAGAACTGACCCGAATTGAATCAGCTGTATCGAGTCGATCGCTCTCGTCTGAATGAAAACGAACTGTACACACACAACACGTACGTAAGTAATTTATAAATTCAAAGAAACGTTTTAGAGAACCCTATCAACCCAGAATTAAAACAAATGAATATCGTGTTGACTCAACGGCGTTGTCTTGCAAGCTGTAACTTGTAAATAGTGTAAAGTCAAATATTATAGTAAATTCGATTTCAAGAATATAATGTGTGCCGATCAGTTTCTTATTTGCAATTTTCTCGTGTACGACACCATGTTGGCCTAGGCCTATTTAGCTGAAACTTGCACACGTTGGTTGCATTTTCGTCGGAGCAGTTTTGTTATTAAACATACACGGACGTCATTTATTAGTTATATTTCCATAAGCCTATTATTTTTAATTTCACTTTGCATCTAGGGTGACGCCCATTTAAGAGATTTCATAAACAGTGTGACTTCAATCAAACGTTGTTTTTTATAAATAGTGCAACTCACGCCCGAAGGGGCTTCTAAAAAAAAAAAAAGCAAGTCCCGTTTAGAATTTGGAGCTCCAAATCCAGCCAGTGTTACAGGGCAATCCCTACAAGCGAGTTTCGCCAACGTGGCAGCACCCAGTCCCAACCGGACCCTGCCTTTGCAGTAGTGCAGCGTTTACCTCGCCCGGTATAGGCCTAACCCCTGATCGTGCATTGGCCATCATCGTAATTGCGACCGAACACTTGGCTTCTTGGTTCGTCGTGATGCTTCCATTAAGGAAATCACCCCTGTCTCCGTTATTCATTTTCAAAAGTTAATTTGAAAATGCCGCAAAAGCGACCTCACTTTTAAAAATTAAAATAGGTCCTATATGAGTTATTATAACCCACAGGTTTATCGGAAGTAAGTTAATGGATTCGGCCATAAATATAAATAAAATTCAGAAAATTTTGCGCACACACTCAAATTTAACAAAAATCACAAATTAAATTTGTGTTTATACCAGTTTAATAGAGGGCAGTGGCCGCATTGTTCTTATCCATAACGAACACAGTATATACTCAAAACATCCATACTTGTTGAATTTTGATGAACCCAAAAATAGAATTTAAACAGCAAACAAATTTGAAAGATAATATCGTTATTAAACGAACAAAGAAAACATTATGAAATTCGGATATCGGAAACTGTAAATAAAAGCGATATTTAAACGTGCTTGATTCTGATTGACAGCCGCGCTAGCCAATCAGAAGACTGCACACGCCCTCAGCCGTTACGTGCAATAAATTGTGTGGTTACGTGCAAGGATTAAAACAGTAGGCCAGTATTTTATTAATTTGAGTTTTTATTTTACTGGTACTAATCCTTGACGGATTTTTTTGGTTCAATGTCTCAAATGAAAGCTCATAACTTCCTTAATCCCAGAAAAATAGCAATTCAAATAGCAAGTCAACAAATAACATGATCAAAAGTATTTTGACTTAATCATAAGTCCACTTTTCCTAATTTTTATGAAATAAATTTTGGTAAATAAAGTCGATTTAGAAAAATTGCAATAAAATGATAATTTCTTTCAGAAAAATTATGAAATTTAATTTTTTTTCATTAAAATGAAAATTTATTTCATAAAAATTAGGAAAAGTGGACTTATGATGAAGTCAAAATACTTTTGAACATGTTAAATCAATTGTTACTGTCAAATCGGCCCAACACGGCTGATGTATCTTTCACAAATGAGAAAATATCATCATAACCGTTCTGTTTTATTAACCGCTTTTAGGTTATTCTTAGAAAATTGGATTGAGGGTTAGGCCCCTATCAATAATTTGTGTTCCAGTGGGTGATGAGTTTATGGAAGTTGCTGGATGCAGGGACCAATCATTGAGACACCGCAAGCATACATTTGCCCGCCAACAGGTGTGGTACGTTTTAGTTAAGTTTGATTTTTTTCTTTTATATATTTTTTAAAGATTGTCAAAAGCGTATAATCTAATTTTACGTGGCATTGTTATTAGTGACACATGTTCCTGACATTAGAACATTAATTACAGGAGTGTAATGACAAACGTCATGGTTATATAACAGCTCTTCGAAAAAGTCATGATATAGGAGGCTTAATGCATTATTGAGTCTGAAAAATGGTTCTTAACTACTACCGGGCGGATATGACGTCATGCCAGATCAATGAATCCGGATATTATTGATTAATATATCGTATGTGTACCTTTAAAAAAGTCTCTGGTTTCTGGTTATCGGTCGGCTTTAAAATCGGGGCGGTGACGCGCATTTTTTTCGCCCATTTTTTGTTGCCAACAGGGAAACACGTGATACATTGTATACGCACCGGGCAAACGTTCATACCACTATGTAAAAAAAAAAGTCGTTTAAAGCACAGCACGGCCGAATTCCAATCGATCCAGCAATTTTGACTGCAATTGGCCATCGTTTCATCGCTTGTGAGTTTGGCTTGGCATTTCGAGCAATGTGTTCTGTTTGTCTTTTGTAGACATGGGGCATGCTGTTCAGGGTGTTGGGTCGGACCTGTGTGTGTTCGTTAGCATGGTGCTGCTGCGGACCCAATTTGATTTGATTTGATTTGATTAGATTTGAATTGATTGTCACTTTCCACCACTCTAAGCCTTTTTCGTATTTAGATTGTAAAGTAATTTATTGGTGTAAAGCACTGCAGGCGTGTAGCCAGATATTTTTCATGTTTTATTTTGTATTTTTGACAACACTTTATGTACCATTTCCTCTTCTCCCATTTTTCTTCTATTTTTTTACTTAAAAAATATAAATCGGTAGGCCTATGGGGGGGGTTGAACACCCCCCCCCCCCCTCCTCGGCTTCGCCTCTTGAAATGAAACAGTCCAGATGTTACCTCGTGATATAATAAATGCTCCCATTGGACGTTAAGGCCCTTATAATTACACTGCCTATAACTAGACACAATCACATCTTAATCATGCAATACCATGTCATTATATGAGCCTAATGATGTCCATAGGCCTATTCACTGTCTCGAAACGATTCTCTAATGAATATTAAATGTACCAAACCGAGGGGGCTCGTGATGAACGAATCACAGAAGACACAATGCGACAATCGCTTGTCGAATCACACAGGATGCATGATGATGAATGAAACAATTAGTCAACCCAATATTTATGACCGTAAAGCCCTTAGTTGGAAATCTCGAAAAACTTAAATGATGACAGTTTTACATACAACTTACTTGGTATAAAGCTTATGATGATATTAAACATCTCTTGAAATATTTCTGTCTGAGGTGCCTATTATTTTAATACAAATAATGAAATTATTTCGCAAATGATGTCCTTCGGAGACGTTATTTGCACGTTGGAATGAATACGAGAAAAACAATTATATATTCTCAGTTTCTCACTATTTTCTCGCTGACGACACAATGAAGTAAGCTTAAACTTTCGCAGGTTGGATTTTATACATATCTCTTGATTCCATTTAAAATGTATGGATGCATTTACCTACATTTTACCAAGAACGTAAAATTATTTGTATAGCCTTTCCAGACAGCTTGAACATTATTTCTAGGAACAAGGTGACTCTCGAAAAAAAGCTCCACTGTGTGGAGCTTTAGAATCAAACGTCCACAAAGCTACTAATAAATTTTATATTGACTGCATAAGGCCGTGTCCGAATTAAGCGTTTTTTGGCTACGGCTATGGCTATTGGCTGCAGCGGCAATGCTGAAGTACCGGTATAGGAAGAGACAGTGATCTAGCCGTAGCCCTAGCCAAAGCTGTTATTTCAGATACGGCCATTGGAACATACATTGATACATATCTTTTTATATAAATACAATAAATAAAAGTTAAACAATTTTTTAACTATTATGCTTTGTTTGTTCACTTTAAGGGGAATGTACAGAATTGGTAATGTTGTCAAGATAAGAAATAAACAACCAACCAGCTTTCAGCTTAACGGAGACAGTGTCATCGTGATCAACAGGGCATGGAATTAGAGTGTTAGTTTTAGATTAACTCAGTGACTGAAAATAATACCTCACATGATAAGGTCATATTACCGTTGCTGCTGCATAGATGAGCCAGTATTTTTCAGTCACTGTGTTCATCTTAAACTATAGGACACCGATTCCATGCCCTGTTGAAAGTCTGCTCTGATCGTGACGATATTTCCCTTTAATGTTGAGTTGTTTACGAAGTGAAGACGCATTAATATTAATATTAAGATGTTCGTATTCAGTTACATTTGAAATGGAAATTGTTCATTTTTTTTCTCAAAAGGTGCAGCACCTCAGACAAATATGTTTTTCATATAGAATATTGATACATTCATCATCTTACATTTCGATTTTATATTATAATTACTTTTTTAATAACCACTTAATCATTTATTTAAAATGCAATAACACCGAGGTGTTTCTTAATTTATCTAAAATTCTGATCGAGCGTGAGATGCTTTAATAATTGTCCGATTAACTTTCAAAGCAAGACCATTAGATTAGCATGCCCGTGCTAAAATGATGCAAACACAGCAACATTTCCCCCTAAACGGTTTGCTACAGTGCAAGACCAGTCAACGTGAACGAACTGAGACGCGTCTCTTATGGTCAAGCACCCGTGAAGAAAGACAAAAAATTGCAAGGAAGTGGCGCTCCTCGAGGAATTGGTCTGCCACTTAACTGTGTGATTAGTATTCACGATGAATCAAAAGAATGATGTGCACAAGAAAGGCTCAGCTAATGGTTTTGAAGACTGCACGTAAAATGTTCGAACTCTGCATACAAAAAACGGTTAAAAGGCGTACTCTAATTCAAGTCAGCCGAAACGACAGCTTTTAATGATAGAACCAAGCGTTCGACTCTATATGGAAGTGCGACCTCATCGCTTGTTGAAAATGAAATCGCGACAAGATTTATTTTGGGATGAGACTGGTTGATTGATGATACACTTTGTCAACATCACGAATATTCACACATGCATCAACAGTCATAACAAACATTCTGAAGTAAAGAAGTACGACTTAAAAATACATAGGGCCTAACTAATAAAAATTTATCCAGATCCGTTATTACGGATTCCCAATCCAGATTCCCAATCCGTTATTAGTTAATATTACGGCTTCCCAATTCAGCTTCTTAATCCGGCTTCCCAATTCGGATTACCAATCCGGCTTCCCAATCTGGATTCCCAATCCATTATTACGGCTTCCCAATAGTGTTACTGTTATTACAGATTCCCAATCCGGATTCCCAATCCGTTATTACGACTTTCCAATTGTGTTATTACAGATTCCCAATCCAGATTTCCAATCCGTTATTACGGATCCCCAATCTGGATTTCCAGTCGTGTTATTACGGATTTACAATCCGCTATAACAAATTCCCAATCCCCTATTACATATTTCCCATCCGTTATTACATATTCCCAATCCGGATTACCAGTCTTTATTACGGATTCCCAATCATGTTATTACAGATTTCCAATCCTTTATTACAGATTTCTAAATACGGAATTTTAATTTCGTAATAACGAATTGTGAGCTCGTTATAACAGATCGGTTAGATACACTTCAGTGGTAGGTAAAATACTCCTGATGGCACTACTTAACGGAGGGAAATTTGCATATTTTTTATGAAGCATAATGATCAAAAGCATAGCTACAAATCACTTGATGAACATGGAGTAATGCACTAGTTCCCTAATGGAAAGTTGACATTATTCCGTTTGGTTCATACCAGTCAGATCGCTGATAAATCTTACAGATCAGTACACTTGGCAAACTTATCAACAGAAAACTGTTCATTAAGAACGGCCGATCTTTTAACCCAGTTCAATCAGCTCGTGAGAATGAATTATTGGAATGTCAATGGATACACTAATGACTATTAGATTGCCAGAAATCCCACATTTCCCATGGCGGAAAAGGCCAAAAACACCAAAGAAACAAAACACGGGTTAAGTTATATACAGTTTTTGCGTGTGATTTCAAGAAATAGCAAATCCCGCGATACTTTGAAATCTTTTTGGAAATACAATCTTGCAATCGCTAAATCTCACATGCAATATTGATTTTCCAATTAAAGAAATAACACCTATATATTCTAGGCCTTTAAGACGAAGTGAAGAATAGGTTTCACCACCGATAAAACCACACTAAGGCACTGATGGACAAGTTAATTGAAAGTTCTGGCGAAACTCCGGCAGTTTATTATACTTATATTAATTTGCTTTCTCAGTTGTAACATGCTCGTGTCATTATCTTCTGAGGTCTATCACCTACACACAGCTGGCACACTTCTCGTAGGTAATAGTATTATGTTAATATTTAATATATTTTCTTTTTGAAATGGAAGCTACAGCAGGCGCAAAATCATGTATGGTTTCCATTATTATTTATTTTTTGGGGGGTGCCATTATTTTGTTTGGCATCCATATAAAATCCGATATAGGCCTTATTTGAAGTCAAGATAAGATTAGATGTTGAACATAACAGTTTGGTTATTATTTTGTTAGTTATAGGCCTTTCTTCAATTAGCATTTCTTGGGTTTGTTATCACTTTGCATTGTACTTACCTCGCCATGAAGAAAAATCCATGTATATGAATGAAATAAACCTAAGAATATTTTGGCCTTTGTAGACACCTTATCAACAAATCATATAATGGTACGTGCCATTAACAACCATTTATTCAACTGGAGAGTAATAATAATAATAATAATGTGTCGACTTATATAGCGCACGTATCCACCAACTGAGTGGTGCTCAAGGCGCATTATATTATTACCCCTGCTCATAAGGCTCATAAATCATTCCTGAAACCATCTCAGCTCCCTGGGGAGTATACAGCTCAATTGCTGCCATTACAGCGCATATATGGCTAATCAACCAACTCTGCCCTCACAGGTACCCATTTAACTCCTGGGTGGAGAGAAGCAATTATGGTTAAGTGTCTTGCTCAAGGACACAAGTGTCACGGCCGGGATTCGAACCCACATTCTGCTGCTAACACCAGAACTTGAGTCCGGTAAGCTAGACCGCTCGGCCACGACACTCCACTCCAGTATACTCTTATTAATTTGTAAAGAAGTAATGTATTGCACTGTGTCACCTCATCTTAAGACTAATCAAATCATCCCCTAAACAGTTCCAGAGATCCGCCCCTTATTAGGCAAAACAAAGAAGACTGTGTGGAAACTCAAATGCACTTTAATCATGACACCATTCTTCCCTTGTAAGGGTCTAATCATACTGCCAATATCGCATCAACTCACCCGTCATCAAATCCCCTGATACATCATTGGCTTTTATTAACATAAATATTCATAAACAGTCACCGTTAAAATGAATTCGGAAAATCTGAATGTTTGTAAATTACTCATCATTTTCTGGATATCGTCACAACTCACAACGTAATAAACTGACATTTGAACAGGCCAGTTGTTATAAATAATCGCAGATTTAGGCCTAAGTGAAACTTACTTGGTGTAAAGTTGATGACGATATCAAACATCGATTGATTTTACAGTGCTATACACACGTGTTATACACACGTGTTATACACACGTGTTATACACACGTGTTATACACACGTCGGTGTAGGGCAAAATTGAAATCAATTGTTTATCACCCGACGCAAGAATTTCATCAAACTACACATATCGCCGCACCACGCACTGCTATATAGGATTCTAGCCAGCCAATCGACATCGGGCAAGCTCGGTGGTCGAGAGGTTAAGACGTCTACACTAGTAAGCAGGAGGTCGTGGGTACGAATCCCGCCCGAGTCGCCTGTGAAGTTTTTCCACACACACTCGGAAAGCACTGAGTATACAGTGCAATACACAAGTCGGTGCAGGGCAAAAATAAAATCAATTGTTTATCACTCGACGCAAGAATTTCATCAAACTACAGATATCAAACATCCCTTGAAATCATTCTGTCTGAGTTGCTGTACTTGTTTTGGGTAAAAATAAAATACTTTCCCAACCTTCGCACGGGGAAAAAATTTACACGTTAGAATGAATATACAAAATCTAAATGTATGTTCATTATTTTTCTCGATAACGACACAACGTAATAAGCTAAATATTCACAGGTTGCTTGTTCAATGACTCCAAAAATGTAAAGACACTTTTTAAGAAGCAACTTTAATTGCCAACATACTCACAACAACATTCACGGCATCGCAAATTATGCGCACATATAGGGAAGAAATGTACGACATAATAATAATAATAACGTGGACTTATATAGCACACGCATCCACCAAACTGGTGCTCAAGGCGCATGACATTATTACCCCTGCTCATCAGGCGCATAAATCATTCCTGAAACCATCTCAGCTCCCTGGGGAGTATACAGCTCAATTGATGCCATTTTGGCGCATATAGGGCTAATCAAACACAACAACCAACTCTGCCCTCACAGGTACCCATTTACCCCTGGGTGGAGAGAAGCAATTATGGTAAAGTGTCTTGCTCAAGGACACAAGCACCATGGTCGCGGTTGGCATTCGAACCCACATTCTGACGACTCGGCCATCAGAACACAAATCCAATGCACTAAACCGCTCGACCATGGCACTCCTTCACAATTATATGCGAAAATAATCACAACAAGATTCACGACATCGCGAATATATTCGCAAATATTCGCGACATCGCAAATAAATCATGCGCAGGTATTTGCGATTTGCGATATCCCTTGAGGGCCACCATAATAACGAGACAGACTCAGTAAATCATTTACTGGAACACTTATTTTGTAACTAGCATAATATGCTACGTTGCGTCCTAAACTAAGTGGGCTGGTCAAATGACATACGGCCTGGAATATCTTCTGGATGGCCCGATCAATCCGATGCCACCCATGAGACAGGTGAACCTCGGTGTTAATCATTGTTATTGTTGAAACGGCACTCTTTATACGCATTGGATTGGTTTAACCTGTTTCTTTATTTCCAAATCAAATGTTTGCATTAAAAAGTATAATTGTATCATATAAACCACATCAAATAAACCTTATCGAATTTGTACGTGAAGGAAGTACGTAAAGGATATAATAGTGACAAAAACATATCAGGGTTTTTTTCTCTCGAATTTTCCGGAACTGAACTGCCTCCATATAGGCCTATATCTCATCATCATCTTGTCACTAGATGATGAATCGTGAATCTCTCATTAGGAAGTACACGGACTGTGAATTGCCTTTGAACAGGTGCAACCTTCATCCACAAGTGGGTGAGAGTAAATAGCTATAGTCCTAAACCTATGGTAAGAAAACAAGTGGAACGCTCTAAATGATTCATTTGATATCAATCTCGTTTTAATGGACGAACGGTTGGGGAGATGTGGGAATTGACCGGACAATGTATGGCTCGAATGCGGTATATGTACAGCTGAGTTAACCTTCTGAGGCGGGCAAGCAGCGCGTATTAGAGAGACTCACCCAAAGGGCAATCTGTAAGAGGTTCTTCCGGTTCAGCTCCAGGCGAAAAGTTATTTGTTCCGGCACTGATCCGGTTTTGGGCAAAGAGTAGGCCAGGTCATTGTCGCGTAGTCATGTACCGGTACTGCAACTGCATGGATGCACGTGAACTGATGAAGCGCGTACAAAATCCATCGTTATGCACAGAATGCCATGTATTTAGAGGTTTTCACCTCTTTTGCAATGCGAAGAGGAGATTGTTAATAAAACTCGCTATTATAGTACGGTTAAGTGTACAGGGAACGATTTCGTTCAAAATTTTTGCATACCAAAACTGCGATGCAAAAAATTAATTTGCATAGCAAAATAATTTGTTGTATAGCAATCTGTGAATTTTGTATAGCAATTTTAACATGCTTAAAATTACAGTATGTAGTGTGCATATGTAAAGGTGTTGTTTTTCCAGGCTTTACTGTCGTTTGGTTTATAATATGAATGTCCAGATTTTACCAGAAATAATCATCTTTAATGTCCGGAAATTGAGCCACAGGTGTTAAACAAAATTCATGTGTTTCTTTCTTCTAGGCCAATTTCTTCATTATTTTCGCCAAATTGCAGTCATTCATGAAAGTTAGTCCTCTGTCCATTTTCTTTTTTTGTTTACATTGTTATATCGATCGCTAAAACGGAGGCAATATCACGAAAACAAATTACCGACTGCGACATGTTCGGGTGCTTTTCAAAGTGAACGTTACTTTGTGGTATGATCAAGCTTGATTTTGATTATTAAAAATTTGTCAGGAAAATGAGTGGCTCACCGTGGTTGAAAGTGCAATCATATTGTGTGCCGACATGATTCTAAATCTCACCACTACATATGTAAATGAATGCTCATTTTGTTAAATGTTCAAAAACCTTTATTATAAAACGAAGTTGTAACGTTTCTAGAGTTCCTTTCAATACGGCCGTAGTAACCGTATGAAAGCGCACGTGTGAACTGAACATGGTAATATTGTGTATAGGGGGTGGCTCAAATGCTCAATGTTCCAACTCTCAAACTCAGCAGAAGAAAAAATAAACACGTGCGAAGCTTTTTAAAAATGGGCGGTTGTTGCGTGTTTTCCATTTAGGGAATTCCGCCCGTAGTTAATTCATCAGCAGAAAAATAATGCATGCACATAGAATGTTAGGCATTGTGGATAAAATCCTTACGGATTGCTGGGAAATAAAGTTGCATGTACGGGTACAAAAACCAGTGCACGTGTTCACTATTGCATCAACACTGCACGTCGTGATGTCATCGTTGACCACGTACATCACACGGACGTACCCCCGGCGTGGTCTGGACACACGGAAACAAACCTAGTCGGGACGGATCCCTTGATATTTTTTGGTCGGAAATATACATGTAAACGTTATTTCAGGAATGTTTTGTGAATATGATTTCAAAATGTTTATTATTAAACCACAATAGTGAAAAAATCTGTCGCAATTTGTATCGCAAAATGTTCGCAAAATTATTATTATTATTATTATTATTATTATTATTATTATTAAAATCTGCGATGTATTATTTGAAATTCCATCGCAGATTGTCCAAATTACGTCGCATTTTGCGATGCGATACAGGGGAAATCGTTCACTGCAGTGTACATTGAAATTTTCAATTTCAAGCCTTTATTTGCAGACATTTTAAGGATAGATTTTAGGTAAATCTCGAGCTGCAGTATGGAAATCAGGTTAGGCCTGGCCTTTATGTAAATACACTAGGCCTAACCTATTGAGAGAAAAAACGTAAATAGTTCTTATTGGAAAGTACTGTAATGTTTAAATTGACCATGTTTTCTTTTTATAGACCTTTATCATGGTGCAGACATCTTGTTTTTCTTCCATTCAAATCAATGTAACCAAACCGAGGCTGGAAGGGAAAATAGTCTGGCACCTTTTTCATGAAATGAGAATTAGTACTGTCATTGTCATTGTGTATGCAGGGAATCTGATCAAAATGGCCATAGTGTTCATTAACAAATTTTCACATTGTTCAATATAAACAATCGATGTGCATTCGCCTAGTGTTGTCTTATAAATCGAATTTGGTCGGGGTCCGTTCCCTACCCGAGTCCCTTCCGATATAACAATGAGATTTAGCTGTAAATTTAGCTTTAAAAAGTTATTAAAAGGCCTACGAACCGGAACTCAAGAAAATTTACTTTTGATTTAAACTATGGTTTTGTGGAGGTTGAATTAACGTTTGATAACTTAATTGTTTTCGTAAAACTTTACTGTACGGTAAAAGTTGTTACGTTGAAAGAAATTAAAAACTTAAAGAAGGGTTTGCAGTATCTTGATTGTGAGTTGTAAAATGTACTGGTTCTTAACAGAACCAGTGCTTTTTTCAACCTTACGCAAGTACATTTAATTCTGTCATACATGTCTTACCTTTGAGTTACTTTTTCATAGCAGTCAATAATTTCCATTTGCCCTTTAATTCAAAACTTCAAAAGTGTTTATCTACCAGTAAGGATCCCTGCGATATTATATGAATAAATCTCGATTGGTAATAAACTCATTATAGTGTTTATCATTTAGGACTACACGAGAATTTAGAATGCAACGAAAGCCTATATGCCTGGCAGGATTCAAGTATAGCTTAAGTGCGTGTATAATAAGGCCTCATACGCTGATAAACGTGTTACTTCTAACCTCAGTCCAATAGTTATAAATATGTGCATTTTCTTGTAAGAAGAGATTTAATAGACCGGTGGTTTGAAAAGTATTGGATTTCTAGGATGCTGACACTGCTACGATAAATATTGTTCAATTCCCATTTCAAATACAGGTGCTTAGAGATGTTCGCTGCAGTAAATGTCACCAATCTGGCAAAAGGAAAGATCGTGCTCAAACGTAAGCTAATTTTATTAAGCCATGCACAGGCGTGTTCCTTTCTGCCAAAAGGATTCGAGACATCACGCTCAGAAACAGTATTAAGCAATACAATATCCTACACACCTAGAAAGGGTATGCGCGTTGACAACACAGTAACATCATCTGAGATGTGTTTACCCTGTACTTCAAAGTTTAAGATTGAACACACTTTTGGTACACGTTTATTATTTGCATTCATTCTTCATAAGAATCAAGATATATCAATTAAATTTGCAGTTCAGCTTCTAACATTGAAGAAAACTACTTAACATTTCTCACACTTACCACTAGAGGGCAGTGTTCTTTCCCATCGCTGACAAAATGATTTTTAGAAATTAAACTTTTCTTTGTTCACTCCCTTGGAAGATGACTCAGATAAACTGGGTAAGAGGATTAATTATCATGAAGATTATCAAGATCACATTACGTAATTATTATCGTTGGTAAAGCACAGCTTCACCAAGCTGTAACTCAAACAGGTTGGTCTCTGTCAACATTTTGTTGATTATAATTGTAAGTAAATGCTGAATATCATTCCAGGTTATTCGTCACAAGTCACAAGTTAACTCGGTGTCACAGAAACCCGAACACAGGTTGATACACAACGAGGCTCGTGATAAGGTACCTAACACCTGCCATACTTGGACTCACTTTTGGGTACTTAGAAGGTGCACCGAGCCTAAAGAATCATCAGTGTTAACCCACAACATTTGACTGTAAAAAGACGTTTTAAAAGGAAAAGTTTATTAACAATGCATTTTATCGGAAAGAGTTTACTTCGATTTTGAGGTTTTTGGGGGGCAAACGATCCCGTAAAAAAGTGGTCCTTTGTTGTCATCAACAGGAGGTGTTTTTGTTTTGTTTTTTTTCCTTTTCGGTAAATCGTTGTAAACCGTTTTACTTACGTTGTTTAAAGGGACTTGGCAACATTGGTGTTCGGTAACGTACACCAAAAAAAACCTGATGAGGCCTAAATATCACCACAATTGATCATATTTTGTTTTGTTTTTAAGTTTTGCTTTTTGTAAATTCGACATTATTGTTTGTTTTATTAATAGCGCCCTCATCATTTTGTCAAATGGTAAGGGCCATTACATTTTGATACCATTACATTTTCATTTTATTTAAAACGTACATTAAATTTTCACTGATTGTCCAAAATATAGACTCCCTGTTTTGTTCGAACTTTCCAGAGGCATTGATATCTACAACAAATATGTATTTTAATTAAAATTAACGTTATGAACTCTTGAAAAAAAAAACACACACAAAAATGCATGTTTATCTGGATGACACATCCTCACATCTCATCGCCCAACTTATCTACCCACCAATGTCGTTTTTTGTTTAGATTTTTTTCTCTTTTCTCGGACGTCAAAAGCTACACTCGGTTGGTCGCAATCACTTAACACGCGAAACCGGGGTGAGGGGTTTTCACTTCAGGCCGAGTTTTCTGACGGTTCCTGCACACAAAAAGACGGGGCTTGAGTGGACTGAAGTGCCTGTTGACTACAGGATATGATGATTAGAAATTCCAGTTGGAGTGATGGGATGCCGGAACCACGAGATGACGGGCAAAACACTCTGCTACCACAAGGCATGAAATCATATAAGATTAAGTACCGTTATCACTGAAGATATTCTACCTTGCATGTTTGCCATGTTTATAACAAGAGCAACAGACATAGGGACACACATGGGCCATAGAGATACAAATATTCCACTGAGATATAGACTTCTGTACTATTTAACATCTAGACATGAACAAAAATATTGGTGAATTAATCAGAAATCCAATTTCATTACTTGTTTATGAATGGGAAGCTATACCACATTATCGGTGACGCCAAAACTGCTTCTTCTGCGAGCATTTGTATTTACTTTGAATGAAGATAAACATCAAACAACCAACCTGTAAAAAGAGTCAGCTAAATGCGGAGTCTTAGTCTTGAGAAAAGTGCGAAAAAGCATTCACAGAACTTGTGGTATACTTGGAGCAAAAAGTTGCCCTCTAGAAAATGTGCATATTTGTTCATGTTACCTCCGAAATGAAAGTACTTCAGACGGAATGACTGTTCAGGAAGACGACAAAATTATTGTTCAGGAGGACAACTTCACATCTAGTTATAGCTTTCCAGTGATTTTGTAACCTGATGTTGTACATTTCCTTTAACCATGCCCAAGAGAGCAAGAAACATGAGGGAAGGATATGTAGCTAAAATCATTCATTGTGAGCAGGTGGGTATATTAAGCAAATTAATGATGATGAATATTTGAGTGACCTATAACGACCGCTCATTGTTTCTTTACCATTACCGTAAGCCCTACTTCAAAATTAGTAGCAGCAGCAGCAGCAGCAGCAGCAGCAGCAGTAGTAGTAGTAGTAGTAGTAGTAGTAGTAGTAGTAGTAGTAGTAGTAGTAGTAGTAGTAGTAGTAGTAGTAGTAGTAGTAGTATGTACTACCCCCCCCCCCATTTCACAACGGAAATATGGTTCTTGCAAGCAGTCCAGATTTTACCAAAATTATACGAAACGTAGAGAAACTGTGTAATAACACGATCCTTGAAGAGAAAATGTGTACACGGTAGCAAAACCCACGTGGTCGATGTCAACTATACCATCCCGATTTGGAGATCCTACTTTTATCTTGATTGAAACCCTATTCTCCCAATGAAGATGCAATAGGCACCAATCGGGATACCCTTAATTGGGTGACAACGACACCACATGCGCTACTATGGCTCACAGGAATTTTTGTCAACTATACTATCCTGATTTGGAGATACTTTTATTAGGTGTTCGGCTTTTCAGCCGAACAACTATTGTAATTGTTCCGTTTTTAGGTGTTCGGCTTTTCAGCCGAACAACTATTGTAATTGTTCCGTTTTTTTTTTTTTTACTTCTCCTTCTTCTCCTTAACTCTTCTCTACATCGAAAGTGCAAGTTAACAATTTCACACAACCTTGAAACTTCACACATATAAAGACCTTATCATGTAGATGAATCTAGAAGTTGTTACGTCATGATCACGTGATCAGGTATCAAATTACAAGCCATTTAAGTTTTAAAAATGACCATTTGCTATCAACTGTATATCAAAATATACTAAAGCTATGATGTTCATAATCTGGGATCTGATAGATCAAGGCTTAGGCAACATTTGAAAAGTTAACGTCAAAATCGTCGACATTTGCTTCCGGTCGTACCGGAAGGTCAAAGTTTTGATTTGTTTTTTCTTCAAAATTCCTTTTCTGGGCCAAAATCCATTGACTTAACACACACCAGACACTCGTGGTTCTGGGGCCCATTGTTTACAAACCGCAGAGACTGAGATCGTTATCTACTGGAAAACAGCTGGCGGTCTTCACGGGGACGTTTGCGGTTTCACAGGCTAAAGCTCTTGCAGGATAAAATATATTTTATAGATGTGTGGTTGGGCGTTTAAGCCAATAACGGATGCGCTACAATATTTCTCAAACCATAGATCGTATTAACTTAATACTGCAAGTACTCATTTGACGAATCTTAAGTCACATTTTAACAATGATCCCAATTGATGAGGACATCAATTACCGTCACTTCCGAACACCTTGAGTTTGTTCACAAACTCTGAATTTCTAGGTTTTTTTTGTTTTTTTTACTGCTCCTTCTTCTTCTCCTTAACTCTTCTCTACATCGAAAGTGCAAGTTAACAATTTCACACAACCTTGAAACTTCACACATATAAAGACCTTATCATGTAGATGAATCTAGAAGTTGTTACGTCAGAAGTTGTTACGTTATGATGACGTCATCAGGTATCAAAAATGACCATTTGCTATCGACTGTATATCAAAATATACTAAAGCTATGATGTTCATAATCTGGGATCTGATAGATCAAGGCTTAGGCAACATTTGAAAAGTTAACGTCAAAATCGTCTGACATTTGCTTCCGGTCGTACCGGAAGGTCAAAGTTTTGATTTTTTTCTTTTTCTTCAAAATTCCTTTTCTGGGCCAAAATCCCATTGACTTAACACACACCAGACACTCGTGGTTCTGTGGCCCATTGTTTACAAACCGCAGAGACTGAGATCGTTATCTACTGGAAAACAGCTGGCGGTCTTCACGGGGACGTTTGCGGTGTCACAGGCTAAAGCTCTTGCAGGATAAAATATATTTTATAGATGTGTGGTGGGCGTTTAACCCTTTCAGTCCCGCACCCGGGATATCCCGGGTCACGTTACACTTCCTCAGGGTCTCGCTCCCGGGATATCCCGGGTTGCGCGGTCGCTGTACTTTTGCGTCCACTGCGCTGGTACCATAAGCGCTATGAACTAAACAATACAGCTGTATGGACCTGATGATTTGCGCCCTCTTTTGATATATTTGTTGAGATTGTTTGCCGCTAGCATCCGGGACTTTCAGGCGGTTTTGTGTGCAAGATGGATGCCTCGTCAGCCGAATGACGGAATGCCCTACGCGCGCTGAGATTTCCTTCCAGAATTTGACGTTTTCCTCTTCGGTGTTGTCCTTTTCTGACACATGTAGGTTTCGCAAAGATAAAATTGATTACTCAGGAGTGTAGATAAATTATTGATTTGAAGAAATTATAATTTTTGGGGTGTTTTTATCGTGATATTTTACGATTTTTCATGTCTGTACTGATGATGCATGTATTGTAACGTAACGTTAACGTTTACATTTGTGTAAAGAATGCACTTATTCCCAATGATTTACACTTGTACATAGTCTTTGGCACTATAAGGTTTACATTTGAGTGCAGTTACCTTTGGAAATTATAAAAATTTAAAACAAATAAACATTTGGGAGGAATCTTATCAAACAAAAATCACGAAGACGTGCAGATAAAAGTACAGTTGTAATCAAAGCAAAAGTAAACAAACTTTCAATATGGCGGCCGCCATAGATGTAAAGTTTGTTGTTCATGTTTATGAAGGCTAATGCTTATAATCATTCTAGTTATGTACATTGAGGCATTTTGTGATCTTCATTTTCCAGTCAAGCCATTTATTATTTTTTTAATGTATATGTATATATTCCTTTTTAGATCATCCCAGAATATAAAAAAAACAATAAAATAGACAGAAACTTATTATATTGTACAACTTCCGGTTTAACAGGAAGTCAAAGGTCACTGAGGTCAAAAAATGGTCAGGAAATTATTGACAATCATTTGGTAAACAATGTGTTAATATATTATTGGAAAATAAAGAAGGGCATTTTTTTAATGATTTTTCAAACATAAACATACAAATTGTTTTGTTTTAAAGAAAGTATGTGGGATAATGAGGGTAATTGTGTACAAAGACAATGGGACTCAAAGGGTTAAGCCAATAACGGATGCGCTACAGTATTTCTAAAACCATAGATCGTATTAACTTAATACTGCAGTGTCATTTTTGTACGAATGGAAAGGGCTGTTGAAAAAGCCAATACCGAAAAGCTATTTCTTTGAAATGAGTAAGGCAACTTACTTTTGAAAACAATCTTAAGTCACATTTTAACAATGATCCCAATTGATGAGGACATCAATTACCGTCACTTCCGAACACCTTGAGTTTGTGCACAAACTCTGAATTTCTAGTTCTAATTGCAGCCCTATTTTCCCACTGAGGATACCAAAGGGCCCCAATCGAGAAACACACGGTAGCAACCCATAAGCAGAGTTTGACTTCAGGAACCCCCATAGTGGAAGCGACCATGGGGGTACATGGATTTCGCGGCCGAGCAGCTGGCACTGAGGCGCCGTATACGCCTTTGTGTAGAACACAATTGCGAATCAGTCCCCTATAGCTACATCATTGCCTCACATAGCCTAGCTATCGCACAGTCTTCTTTCCTCAACAGACACAAAGGCTGAATTTTCTTCGCTGCTATCAAGTTAAGTTTGTCACTTCTCAGAAAATGATGGATGCACACAGGATGTAGAATAATAGGTGTTTGCACGGAGTGAACTACAGAAAATAGCAGTACAGTAAAAGTAGGAAAACGTCGAATATTAAGAAACAATATTTCGGAAACCGTTTCATCATAAATCTGCCCTTACTGGAGGGACGCATCAATAAAACATGTATTATGGTTGTATCCGCCCGTGGCCACGGAATCGTGTGATGAATAATGCAGTTGTCTCGTATACGACGTTACCAGCTGAAAGACCAGCAGCTATATGCAGCATGTACAGTACGTGTCTCGTTAAATCTACTAGGATACTCTTATTTAAGTGTCTGTCCATGCACGCAGTATTTTGTACGAATTGAGAGATGTTTATATAGCTGCCATCCTGTGAAATTTGTTGTTGTTGTCCACTGTACTATCGTTAACGAAAAAATTGTAAAAATGCATTAACATGTTGCATTAACATGTTGTATATCATTAAACTCACCTTTGTTTTGTCTGTTAAAAGGCGGAGAGTAAAAAAGTCTGTTATGGCTTCCCTATACTAATGTTAACCTTATTTTGTTCAAATCAATTTATATATTGTATGTATTAACTGTACAAAGTCTACAGCCTATTCATAAGTTATTCATTATTCAAATAATTACTTTTGTATACCATTATACATGTATGATTTATTGTTGTTAACATTGAAATAAATGTCACTGATTACTTAACTTTCGTCCAGTGAAGTCAGAATTCAGTTGGAAACATTTTTCCCTATTTTACTTAAAATGATAGCACCTCAAACACTAGATCAAGGAATGTCTGATACACTATTTATATAAAACTGTGATAATTATTGTTTTTTGAGAATACCAGTAGTGAAAAGGGGTTTATAATTTTAAAAAAATCATTGTCAGTATAATGTATCGAGTGAAAATTAAACTTACCGGACGACTATATTACGCACTTTACGATCCGATATCATCCCCATTAAGGGAGCAGTATTTTGGCGACTCTTTGCAAGTGGTCCTATCCTCAGCTTTCACCTCTGTGGACCCGGGTTCGAACCCCACTAGGACCCGAGCCGACATGTGGATTGGGTTTTCAGTTCCTACCTGATTACGTGGGTTTCCCCACTAGAATATTTGTCTAAAAACTGAACATTCCTTCACCGTCTTGTCTGCACAAGTTTCTTCGGGGTTACGAGCTAAAGTGCTATTAGCACTGTTGTGAGGAATCCTTAGTTTCATTACCAGATAGATATATAATAAAGAACACTTCCCTGGAAAATAAAGTTTCTAAATTGTCTCAGAAACATGCCAATCATCTGAGCTGAAACTTTCACAAACTGGTTTATATACGAATCCTTATGATTTATATTTATGATGATATTTTACCATTGGAATTTTAGGGGTACAATAATAACTTAAACGATTTCACCACCCTGAAAAAAGTTAAAACCGGTAGTGTTAACTGTATTGTGTTTATAATTGGTCTATTTTCCCAATATGAACACCGCTGTGGTGTAGTTTCCCCCCCATGGGCGGATCCAGGACATTTTTTAGGGGGGGAGGCTGAGAATCAAAAACAATTATTTTTCAGTACTACAAAAATTACAATGAAATAATCAAAGGGAGAGAAAAACAAAGCACAGTGAGGGAATGGGAGTGCGTTCTCTCTCTCTCTCTCTCTCTCTCTCTCTCTCTCTCTCTCTCTCTCTCTCTCTCTCTCTCTCTCTCTCTCTCTCTCTCTCTCTCTCTCTCTCTCTCTCTCTCTCTCTCTCTCTCTCTCTCTCTCTCTCTCTCTCTCTCTCTCTCTCTCTTTTGTAAATTTTTTTTTTTTTAAACGATTTTAGGGGGGGGGCTACAGTCCCCTTAGCCCCCCCCCCCTGGATCCGCCAATGCCCCCCCCCCCTCAGTTTTTTGCAGTGCAATAGTTCCATCAAATTAGGCCTAATGCAGCTAGTCTGTCCATATACATTAAAGGAACAAAAAAAGGAATCTCTACTTCTGTCATCAAACCCGTTGGTCATGCAGACATTTCTACTGGGATAATTTATACCGTGGCCTATTTATTTATTTGTTTCTCCAGAATGAAGTTGAATCGATAAAGCTCCAAGTTATACACCAACCCTTGGGCCATGTTTGAAAGTAAAGCCCTTTTTTAATATAAATGCATATTAATCAGACCGATAAGGGAGTGTACACCTTTGGTACTTAACCAATTACAACATTACTGTACTTAATTATATTCTAAAAACTTACTTAATGTGAAGCTGATGATGGTAGCAAATAATCATAAGGAATTATTCCATATAACTTGAAATGTATTTACACATTTGAAATGGATCAAGGTCGTGATCCATTTTCCAATTTAGAATGCATGGCAACCAAATCTGAATGCATTTTCACAAATTTTTCGTTAATTCCACAACGAAATAAGCCGAAACTTTCACAGGTTGGTTTCTTTACAAATATAGTTACATACTTATAAAGTATGGATGCATTTACAGACAATAGTGTATTAATCCCATTAATATCATGTGCACTTTAAAGGATAGAGCATAATGGCTGAGCACACAAATGACTATGGGAAATGGTAGAGTCAGGGTTTTCATGACCTAATATAAAATAAGCCTTTTGCGACTGTCATTTACATAATGACTCGAGCCAGTGGCAAGTGCATAGGCCTGTTTAAATTTGAATATCCTAGACTTGACAAACTGTTGCTACTCATGAGATCATGTGAAACATCTTTCATAGTATACAAATAGGCTACTGGGTGCCATAGAGACCATGGGAACATTTATTATACTACTCGGCTCGGCTTCGCCTCGTGAAAATGGAACAGTCCAGATGTTACTTCGTTCACTATTGGACAGTCTTTTGGAGCGAAGGCGCAACGGGCAAAACTATTGGATAGCACGTGATGTGGGTTCCACCAATCAAATGACGCGCGGATCTGTGGGTGTGTACGGGTATTCGCTACCTTGTGGAGTCCTATAACAAAAGGGAAAGGCAAGAACAATATGTCTCCATAGGGAAATTCTAAAGGAGCCATGTCTCCACAAGGAATTTTGTGTACAAACCCTATGAGAAAAGTTAAAGTACAGGAACAAAGGAAAGAACAATAGAGGGTCTCCACAGTGATACAAAAATGAGTATGTGTGTGTGTGTGTGTGTGTGTGTGTGTGAACGTACACACCATTCGTTGTGGGGTCCAAAACACAATAGAACAATTGGACCCCACAAGGTAACTATAGAAAATCTTGTACCCCACAGGAGAATTATAAGGAAAAGGGATAATAGAACGAACAAAGGAATACCCCACAAATCAATGTGCGTGAGGGTGTGTGTGTGTGTGTGTGTGTACTTACACGCCATTCGTTGTGGGGTACCAAACACAATGGAACAATGGTACCCCACAGAGAATCTTTAGAAATGCTGGTACCCCACAGGGGAATTCAATAGAAAAGGGTTAATAGAACGAAAAAAGGGATAATAGAACGAAACAAAGGAATACCCCACAAGTGGGCATGTGTGTGTGTGTGTGTGTGTGTGTGATATAATATGATACAACCAAAAACAGGGCCTATGGCTAATACCTATACACAGTTATTATGAAGATACAGAACTCCCTCGAGTTGGCAATTTCCACGCGACTTCAGGAAGTTAATTCGTGGGTGACTTACACTTTGATGGCACCTTACAAATTAAACAAGGGGAGATTTCAAAATGCTTCAAAATACAGGTGGCATTGTGAATATAAAGGCTAGATGAATACCTACTTGAACCATATTGAAGAATTATATTTCCACTTCTATACATTTCCCCCAATCAAAGTTGCATAGTCTACAGGGGACCATCGAATCACGAGCTCCCGTTCTATTGATGAAATTTGCTCGTCTCTGAAATTGGTTAAGTGTGATACGTTCAGTCGAATACAGACTTTATTTACCGGTCTAGTTTTTTCGCATCTTCTTGACATTATGGTCGAGTTTCATCAACGCATTATTAATATCACCATGAAGAGGATCACCATAATTGAAGGATATCATGGAAGCCTATGTTCGACCTAAGCTTCAATGTGATTAATAAAGACTAGCGTGATGGAGAAAAACCAAGATGTCCTTTGCGTACAGTATTTATGTAAATCGTTTTACTAAAAGAAATAACGATGAAGAACAATCATGACTTTGACCTTACACAAGTGATAGTATTGGTCACCACCGGGGTGGAAATCGTGGCCCAGCTACTGTGGCCCAGCGGTGTAGCGCACCTGAATCAAGTTCTGTGTGGCAGGGTCGTCAGAATGTGGGTTCGAATCATAGCCACGCCGGTTTCGGCACTTGAGCAAGACATTTAACCATAAATTGTTTCTCTTCACCCAGGGGTATAAATGGGGACGTGTGAGGGCAGAGATGGTAATTGTGTTTGATTAGTTGTTGAGTACCTAACAGGCTGCCTGGGCTGTATACTTCCCAGGAAGTTGAGAGTGGCGTGATGACAGGGATAATAATGTAAAAAATTAGCGTCTTGAGCATCACATCGTGATGAAGTTAGTGCTATGTAAACACTATCGTTATTGTTATTAGAAGAGTTCATCGTTATTTAGGCATGCACCTAAAACAATTTTAAAAATAAATAAATAAAACATCGAACAGCATAAAGAATCATGCATATCGCGAAGTAAAATCTTACATTCTAAACACTAGTTTGTTAAAACAATCAATCGTTGGAATAGCCTTGATAACATGTGTTCAATAGTTATTACATTACAACCAATACACTGGATGAATTAACGAATAGTAAAATTATCTATGATGTCTTAATAAGGCAATATACACCGTTGGTAATTACACCAAAAAAAACCGAATTATTGTCTAAAAGACGGTAACGATACCAAACATCCAGAGAAGTTATTTCCGGCGTCTGACACTGTTGCAATTTTTGAGAAAAACGTGAAATCTGAAATGGATTAATTAAATAGATTCCACATTAAAATACATAGAAACAAAATAATCTTAACACGTATTCACTATTTTCTCGTTAACGACCCGATGTGAATAAGCTGAAACGTACACCGGTTGCTTTCTGTACTTTATTATAAAGCATGCATGTCTGTATTTATAAATATTTGACCAATGGCGTACAATCCCATTAAATAAACCAAATATCGCGATTAAATTGACCAATACAGTCAGCTGGACACATTATTCACTAATGACTGCCTGGTTGTTTTAACCATTTAAATTTTAAGTAGGCCTGTATGCCGAAAAAACAAAAGCAAATTGTAATATTGAGGTATACGAATTAATGTAAACCAATAAGCTTGGGTGATAACACGATAATATCGAATATCGCGATACCTTTTTTTTATTCGATTATAATATCGAGAACCTTTTTAAGTTATCGAGATATCGGCAAATCGCGATTAAAAAATATATATCGCGATTAAACAGAAAATCGCCATTGTGAGTCACGTCGGAAATTCCATGGAAACAAAATTAGAACAGTCTTTTGAGCTTGTGGAAGTGAGATACAAAAGCGAACTACTTCAGAAGTACATACACGCTCTGCAAACGAATTTGCGATTTATTGTGACGCTTGTTGAGGGTATACACCCGTGGTTATCAGCTCTAAAGCAATCATGCATGAATGAAATAATAATCGCGATATTATCGAAAATCGCGATATATGTTTGCCGATATATCGTGGATGAAAAAAATCGATATCGCCCAAGCTTATAAACCAATTCATTATACAGAGTTTGGATGTAGATTCGTTGTATTGTATTGTATTGTATTGTATTGAATTTGAAATCGGGGAAAAGCAAATCCTTTGTACAAACTAATTAAAATAGTTTGCCTGTCGATGACTGTTTACCTCGATATCCAAAGTTTGATTTGCAAATCGGGGGAAATGAATGCCGTGAATAACAATCATTTGAAAGACGATGCAGCATCTTAAAGTCAGAGTAAAGTGAGAACAGACACGAGAGGGCAATATGGTATTCAGTGATTAGGTTAAATGGACCGTTCCCCGCGTATGGAAGCCTCTTAACAAAGTGCTCTATTTTGGAATATAAGTCGACAAAAATGTCGTTAAAGACTCCTGCAGTTACGTCTAAAAGACGATTCAGGCACTCTACATGTTTTCAATTTACATAAAAAGTGCCAATTGGAGAGGACATTGTCAGGCTTACAGGAAAACACCTAACAAGTGTTAAGTAATAAATACATTAACTAAAATTACACCATTTAATCTCACATTTTCCCATGTACTCCAAGGGACTTTTATGCTATCCGAGTGTTCAGACTTTTCGCAATAATTCACTTCAACGTGGAATTTCAAAATAGATTGATCACGTCATAAAAGAGAACATCCATACTCAATGTACGATTTGTGAGAAATGTTGAACAAACTGAAGCTTTTTGTAACAGTCTTCGCAAATACCACACTGCCCACGCGCACGCGTAATGCATGCTGGTCAATATAGTGATCAATGTACTGCAAAACTGGCCTTATCTCCCAAGATAGTTTCCGATGTTACAAACTCACTAATCATTAGTTAGTTATGCTACTCCTTTATGATTTGTGCTCAGTTTAATAATGCAACTGAGCACGGAAGAGCGCAATCGCACTTGCGCTCCTTAGAAATGATGGACTGGTAACTGTACGAGGACATGACATTGTGAACAGTGCTCATAGCTAGACCAAGATGCAACGCGTGCATAAGGTATGAAGTTATCTGTAAGTACACATACAGCCTCCGAAGTACAAGTGCAATCTTAAAGTCACTTGATAAACTATTGCAGAAACATGATAAGCGTTTGAAAACCTCTCTCTGGCTTTTTTTGTCAGACACTTACATAAATAAACTTTTCCATTTGTGTTCGGGTACAAAAGCATTTATGAGCTCAAACATTCTTACGTCAGCTTTATACATGACTGTCTTTGTCATTACAATTTATAAATGCAAATAATAAATGACATTCTATACCTTACATGAACATGTCTTATCGCTTTAAAGACTTTCTAATCCGGCAAAAAACTGGGGTGTAAAAATAACAACTGTGCATCATTCTACAATCCCCAATTATTTCCTGTCTATTATGCCGTCTTCCATTGATGTTGTTTTTAACACCCCCGTAACCACGGCGAACGAATCTCACAAATCACCAGCACATCACTCTCGCACATATTAAATCAAGCAATTAAAATTATATTCCTTCCTCAATACGAATAAAAACGTAAGAACTGTGTCATTAGTGAATTCTGTTCAAAATGTACAGTCTAAGAGTTAGACCCACGCGTCGGCATTTTTATTTATTTATTTATTATTATTTTTTTAATTAATTAATTTATTTTTTGTTGCTATGAAACGATGTCCAATTGCAGCCAAAATTGTTGGATCGATTGGAATTCTGCCGTGTTGTGTTTTAAACGACTTTTTCACACAGGGGTATGAACATTTGCCCGATTTGTGAGGCCTCTCTTAGCCATCATACTTTGTGTATGGGAAATTCGCTGCCCGCGTATACATGCATCACGTATTTCCCTGTTGGAAAAAAAGATTTAAAAAACAACAACAAACAAACAAACAAACAAATAAATAAAAAAACAAAAATGCGTCACCGCACCGATTTTGAAGCCGACCGATGACCAGAAACGGGAGACTTTTTTGGGAGGCCTAAGCAAAGGACCTAATACTAGAGAATTTGTATCGGGATATGACGTTGTATAGGCTTGCTGACGTAAATAATTATTTGGGGTAGGCAAATGCCTATATCTTGGTTTCTCTTAAGGTATTCCAAACTTAATTAAATTGTGGAAGCGTGAACTCAGAATAGGAAAGGTAACAAAACTATCTGAGATGTTTATTTACAATAGAATAATCAATACAAATTCCAAGCATGCTATGCAATTAAGTCAAAAATGGCACCCCAATCAAATAACGTTGAAAGATTGGATAATTAGATTTTATTTGGATCGTTAGATTTTATTTTAAATTCAGTTGATAAGTACCCAGTCAGTTTAGACAATCTGAGTAGTCGAGACGTCATTACTTGGGGGTACATTAACAGCCGATAAATGAGTAGTGAGTCAGATGTTACATAACGTGCGACTCGCAACGTGGAATGGAACCAGAGTAAATAAGTTTGCGTGTAATACTAGCAAAAGTTTGTTGTTTTTAAGTGTCCCCAAAAACGTAGATTTGACAGTTTCTATTTGGCTCTTTTTCAACACAAATTATTTTATATTGAAATTTTGAAAAATGAAATCGAAGTTGTTTATACCAAATGTAATGACCTCTGGCTAGCAGACAAACCAATTTGGACCGACACCCGACAGCTAACCCCACCCCCAGCGGAGCAACTCAATATTTCTAAAATATTTCTTGCGGTTCAATTTCCAAACAAACTACATCCTTTCTATATTGTTCACCAATGTTTGTTTGTTTTTTCAAGGTACGGAATTTGTAATAGGCTTGTTTATAACTATGGAATCGTACATAACCACACACAAACATGGCAAACACATCTCATAAACAAATCAAATTTATGTTGCACTGAATGGAATGTAAAACAGAATGTGAAAAGTACAAACATTTCCTACACCCCCCTCCGAACCCCCAATTCTAACCAATACACATGTTGACATGTTAACTTTTCCGTGTCCATTTCAATAATTACATCGCAAGTAAATGTGTATAGATCTGTCAAATGGCAACGGAAGACACAACATGTATGGATGTTTTTGATGTGAACAATACCATTTTATATTTATCTATCTTATCTTATTTAGTTTCGAAAATTTGGACAAACATCACGTTTTCTGAAATTCACTTGACATTTTCATGGCATGATAAAATGTTTGCCTATATAATTCCAATGGTAGAAAAACTGTATGTAACTGTACCTATACAACAATATAGGCCCATGGGCGGATCCAGAATTTTTTTTAGGGGGGCTGAGAATCAAGAACGATTTTTCAGTACTACAAAAATTACAATGAATTAATCAAAGGGAGAGAAAAACAAAGCACAGTGAGGGGGAAATGAGGGGAAACATGAGGGGAATTGAGGGGAAACATGAGGGGAAACATGAGGGAATACCTTACCGTTTGTATCTGATTCTGTTTTTTTTAAATAGTTTTTTAAAACAATTTTTAGGGGGGGGGCTACAGCCCCCTTAGCCCCCCCCCCCCCTGGATCCGCCAATGAGGCCTATACCTATATATACCTATCACATGTTCCTTCTGGGTGTTTTATTCAAACATTCAATCGATAGAATTAGAAGGCTATTTCTGTACACCTCAGGTAATCTCCAATAACATACAAGTTCAATTCTACAGAAACATTACTTGGTGTAAAGTAATTACTTGGTGATATGAAGAATCCCTTGACATTTTTCTGTCTGAGATGCTATCTTTCAAGTGAAATTAGTACAATTAAATTCCAAATTTAATTTTCGACTTCGTGAGACGAAGATGCCACGTTACTGAATACTAAAAATCTGAATGCATGTTCACTATTTTCTCTTAAAACGGTGAAATAAGCTGAAAATGTTACTTTCTGTACATATTTATTGATTCTTACAAAGTAAAGACACATTTACAAATTAAATTGAAGTGTTTATAATTGCCTTTTACTGGAGACATTCAATGACGTCAGAGTATATAATAGCTATTCAAAATATACACACAAATGCATTTCATTCATTAGAAATCCAATACTTGTATCGTACAACATCTTCTAATGCTATGGTCCCACAGGAATATTTCGATCTTTCTGTCGAAATATATTTCGAAGCTTGGATTTTTTGTTATTTTTAATAATTTCGTCAAAATCTCGTATAAATATCGACAAAATATCTTTTTTCCGTGAGAATTTTTTTGTTGTTGTATTTTCTCGACAATTTCGATTCATTTTCGATTTCATTTCGACGACTTTCGACTGTTTAGATCATTTCGACTGGCATTTCGACAAATTTCGACTGTTTAGACTGTTTAGAATGATTTCGAGTTTTTTCCGATTAATTTCCGATTTTTAAAATAAATGTGGACAAATGTTTCGATTTATTTCGACTGTTACGATTGTTTAGACTATTTCGACTTTTCTCGAAAAATTTTTGTAAAAAATCAAAAATCTTGACGAAACACGATCGAGAGAGTCGAAATCTCTGTGGGACCATAGCATTATTGAATATATTCGATCGGGAGCAAATAAGTTTGGCCAAACACGGAGGTGTAATATTTCACATTGAAAGAAGTCTGAAAGGGTATTATGATCGCTAATAGAATACCCGCTTAGCAATTTGTTCAAAAAGTTGCCAAACAAATCGAAAGTGATTCACCTCCTGATTTGATGCACGTAGCTCGTTCCAATAAATAAATGAACCTCGTGATGGGACGTTAATCATTTCAACTTGGATTTCATCTCGCTGAATTTGGTTCTCTGGAACATTTTGCGCCGTGGTGACATTGAAAAATGGCGCGAATATTAAAGACGACAGCATTTACCGCAGTTCCCATGGAAACCCCAATCTTTATTGCAATGATGTGTTTGTTTAAAGCTGCTTTGATACCGATTTTTTCCGAAATCAAATGAAGTCTGGGAATAATGATACTGTTCTTTTGTATCTATCAAGGTGAGCCTAAATATAAAGAAATGGAATGTCATTCCTCATCTTTAATCAAAAATAACGCCCACGTTTGTCCATAGAGGTTTGTCCAAATAGACCTAATCATCCAGTTGCGGCGATGTCTTGTTAAAATTGGGGAGACGGTAGAGAGTTGGACCCATGACCTAAATCTGTCCCCAGAATAGTTCTTTTATATTAATTTCTTTTTAGACCTACGCAAAGACAAATCATGGATTTCCAGTGTTTTGTGTTACGCTACTGGGTTGTGTGTCTGGAATAATGTTATAATTTGTGTGCTTTAAATTTTAAAAAACGACCATGTATACACCACAATATTGAACCATTTCTCTATATTTGTTCCGATTTGATAAACATATCAGAATCACATGTTGATGCCTATATGCCTAGATACAAAAAGTCGTTTGTTAGTAAGTTTGGTCAGATTAGTTGCTGGATTTTTGTTTCAAAGATTGTTTTGCTTACTGCCTTGTTGTGTACTTGCAAATGCCATGATGAATCTCTTCAAATAAAAGTACTTTATTTGAAACAAATTGCTCGTGTGTGTTCCAACCAGGTGAGTAGCAAAGGCATTTTCTTTGGGGGTGTGGAAGCCAATTTGCCGACTGACATCAGTGGCTTAGCCAGGCAAATTTGGGGGGTACAATTACCGACACAAAACTAATATGAACAGACAAATTTACTTTGTTCTTCCCCAAAAATGGACAATCTCTAAAGTCGCTGAATGTGGAGGGGAGGGGAGAGGAGGGGACTGCCACTGCGGCTTTTTCCGTGAGTAAAATACAATGTATTACAAAGTAAAAACAACTGATAACAAACAACTCGGCAAATCTTCAGTGCTTAGAAACACGATACATTTGCAGTCGGCAATCCCATAGCTCTAGGTTTGCCGACTGAAAATTTATTCTGGACCAACCCTTATTCTAGTACCTTTGATGCTTCATTTGCCGACTGAAGCTCTAAATGGTGACTGAGAAAAATTATTGTGGGTGTTACATCCCCACCCTCCCTCTCCCCGATCGCTACAACCCTGGTTGCAACACTGAACATTTACTGAAAAGATTACGGCTATTTTTTTGTTTCCCATAGCTAGGCCTATATACTCCAGAGGAGGTTCTGGTACCGGTATAGTCATCTTTCCAATAAAATGCCAGCATTGGCGGATATTCCTACAACATATAATCCTAAATTAAAAAAAAACGGCATTTCAAACTGCTTACCACCCAAAAGGACGTACAGTAAATGCAAATCTGGTATTTATTTAATAGTGACCCCAGGGTCCAATCCTTACATGTTCTTTATCAAACGCAAAACAATAAATATTGCTAAAACAAAATTATTCAACTATAATAGTGAAGTGTGACTGTACAAAAAGGGGCACCGTTAAGAAATAAAAACAGAAGGAATTGGCCTATACTCACATGAATTCTTGGAAACCTTCGATATCTATTAAACGTTTCGCTCTCTTCTTGGGTTTGTCTGTCAGTGTGAGCAAGATCTTTGGTTTGGGGTATGAGGTGTCTCCGTAAGCCCTGCAAGCATCTCACTTGTTGAATACAACACATGAGGAGCAGTACAAGCGCGCACCAGCACAGCGCGTTAGTCTTGGTCATCTTCGGTGCCTAGTAACCCCCTCTTCTCTGCCGTCTTTCCTCCAGTAGCCTACCACCTGTAGATTTCAGTCTCTGTGCGAGTTGCAAATCCCAGTTGACGAATTCACGCACGGTTGATATTTAGCGGTCTCTGTTCTTGGTCGTCGGTCTTCCCGCGTTAAGTCGTGGTAGCTACTGGAAGAACACCCTTGATTTGATGCTTACTTAACCCTTACTTACTGCCCACGTCTCCCTCTTTGCCTACGACTCATTGCCATCATTATCATCATCATCATCATCATTATCATCAACAACCTCATCAACATGGAAGTATTAAACCACCCACAAAATTCTGGTCAAGTTGTACTGTTCTGCTGCCCCAGTGTTATTAGGCATCCACAGTCAACGAGTCACGTGTTTGGGCCATCTGTATAGTTGCCAACGATCGTTGCGCATGCCCGGTTTCAAATAGAGAACAGGGAATCTACACTGGTAACACTTATCCTTCCGCAGCGATTACGAATCTGCAATAACGTAGTTTAAGACGGACAAGTCTCTTTTTAATACACTCTGGAATTATAGTGCATCAATGAACGAGTGTATCAATGGGTACGTTTGCTTTGACCGCGGATGTCCTTGCTTTGACAAAGGCACTGTACTGTAGTGATGTATTTTTAAACTGATTTTTTTCCCGGCTATTTGCTGAAATTTGGTTTATTTCTTTTTCCCATAACATCATAAGTGATACAATATACGCAGCTATATGTGTATAGGCCTAATTTATAGAGGAGCCTGGCAGAAAGCCATGGTGTAGCCAGACGGAGTAGCCAGACATCATAGGCTTGTACACGAGACCAGGCTCCTGATTGAAATGATGCAATACAAATTACAACCTGGTTTACATTATGCTATATATTATTAATCAAAACTTTACTTTTCAAGATATTCTCAAGAAAAAATAACTTGTCTTGTGGTAGATTAATAAGCAAGGATGTTGAATGTTGAAACACCCTTATGTGTATTTTGTTTCTCCAAAACATGTTTTCCAACGGATGTAACGGTGAATTCTCTCTTTTTTTTATTTTTTATTTATTTGTTATTATTATTTACTGTCAATCACCCTAAACAAGGCCAATAGCCACTCGAGTGTAAGGGGTTACATATGCGATATGTCATCCATCATTTAAGCAAGATTACATTTGTTGATGTTTAATTTCTTAAACTTAAATAGATCGTAGATTAGTGGAAAGGTAAGGAAATGGTAAGGTAAGATTCAAATGTAACCGAATGGTGGACCTTAATGTGAAAGCTGATGATGTTATCAATCTTCCCTATAACTACATGTGTCTGAGGTGCTATCATTTTAAAGAAAAGATAAATAATTTCCAGTTCAGGAAAGAGTACTCTTTTCCTAATTCCGTTTTAAACAATTTATCGTTAAAGGGAAGGTACAACATTGGTACAATTTGGAAATGTACGTTCATTTTCAAGAAATATCTTATTACCAGACGACAGTTTTGGGGAATTCTACGGAAACATTTTTCATGATAATTAATGCTTGTTACAACTTTACACCAAGTTTTAATTCGTTAATTTGATAACCTGGTATTTATTTCTCTCTCTCTCTCTCTCTCTCTCTCTCTCTCTCTCTCTCTCTCTCTCTCTCTCTCTCTCTCTCTCTCTCTCTCTCTCTCTCTCTCTCTCTCTCTCTCTCTCTCTCTCTCTCTCTCTCTCTCTCTCTCTCTCTCTCTCTCTCTCTCTCTCTCTCTCTCTCTCGAGGTGGTAAGACGTGTGTTTTTTTGAGCTCCGGTAAAATCGCTTTTATTGGCCGTTTATACTTACAAGTTTACTATTTTTTGTATATCATTGTATTTATTATTATCTATAGAATTATATTATTCGTCCTTCTCTGTCAGATTATCGGTATTTTGTATGGTTTTTGGGAGTTTTTTGGTTTGGTTTTTCGGGTTGGTTTTGGTACTGTGGACGGCCATCATGGCCAACCAAGCAGAGCCATTACAAAAGGGGCGGTCAAGCGGAACAGCTAACACCAACAAAGACCCTATTGTTCCTGGTGGTAGCTTTCCTGGGCCCGTCTCCAGGAACAATGGGGTTGTCTTCTACGCGCAGGACAACGTTTCTGTGCGTACTTACATTGACCATTTCTCAAAATCTATTTCTCCCACATATAACCGACGCATCACGTATTAGAAATGGCCGCATTGCGCTCTACATGTCCTCGGGAACGGCAGCCTTCGACGTCGTAGAAAATGGCTTGGAATACGACGGCTCCTTTCTCGAGGTCATGCCGCTTGTCCGCCCCACCACTCGCATGACTTTATCAAATGTTTTCCCAGAAATACCAAACATGGTGTTAATTAGCAATCTCTCAACTTTTTGTAAGGTGGTTTCACAAATTCGCTCTGTTCCCCTGGGTTTTCAACAAAAACAACTAGCTCATATCCGGTCCTTCAGGAGACAGGTTAGCGTGTTATTGGACAAGAACATCACACCGCCGGCTTACATCAGTTTTACACATGCCGGCGAAAACTACCGGGTTTTCATTTCAACAGAGTCCACCCGGTGTTTCCAATGTGGTGGACTCGGCCACATCGCGCGTTCGTGCAGGAAGGGAAACCCGACTAATGACAACAACGACAACGACAACAACCCACTAAATCCACGTCCAGTTTTCATTCATGGTAAGTCTGATCCCAAACACCCTCCCAAACAATCCAAACCTGTCCCCACTAATTTGACTGCCCCGTCTGATACCGATAACGCTTCCTCGGGGAGCGACCCCCTTGGTAGTGGTGTTGCCCCGGTCGAGCTACCGGCGACGGCGGATCCGGTGGCATCACCGACCTCGAACCCCGACCGCAACCCCTTGAGGTCCTCGCTCGAGGCGTCTCCTCGCGGAGACGTAACCCCCTCTCACCGCCCATCAACCTCTAATCATATCTGGGGTACGCCCCCTCGTCCCGCCCGCACCTTCTCTGATGCAGTCCTAAAAAGGACATTAACACCTCCCCCAACACCTCTGACCCTCTCCAACAAATTCACTCTCCTCCAATCCCCTTCCCCCCCAAGGAAACTCAAGCGAGTCACAAAACCTATGTCGGTTGACCCTCCCGCCCCCACCCAAACGCCTTCCAATCCCAACCCCAAACCCTCCCACCCCAAACCCTCCGACCCCAAACCCTCCGACCCCAAACCCTCCGACCCCAAACCCACCGACCCCAAGCCCACCGACCCCAAGCCCACCGACCCCAAGCCCACCGACCCCAAGCCCACCGACCCCAAACCCTCCGACCCCAAACCCTCCGACCCCAAACCCTCCGACCCCAAACCCTCCGACCCCAAACCCTCCGACCCCAAGCCCACCGACCCCAAGCCCACCGACCCCAAGCCCACCGACCCCAAGCCCACCGACCCCAAGCCCACCGACCCCAAGCCCACCGACCCCAAGCCCACCGATCCCAAACCCACTACTCCTGCCCGAAACCCCGCCTCCCCTGCCCGTACCTCCGCTTCCCCTGACCGTATACCCGCCACCCCTTCCCGAATCCTCGCCACCCCTGCCCAAATCCCCGCCACCCCTACCCCCGCCACCCCTACCCGAAACCCCGCCACCCCCGCACCACACCCAACCTCCATCCTCGACACCCCCACAACCAAAACATTCACCCCATCCACTCCCTTAAAATCTACTCCTACACCTTCCAAACCTACGACCTCCACCCCCAACACACCAAGACATATATCATCCGCACCCTCCACACCTTTATCCCAGACTACTGACCAGGACACTGACACAGACATGTGGGAAGACTCTCAGGGCGACGACCTCGCCCTCGAGGGTCTTACAGCTCCACAAGGCACTCTCTCCCTGCGCGAACTGCAGCGTTTCCTGTCTGTCGTAAAAACAAAAAAGAAACCCGCCATAATAGCAAAAACGTTCACGTCCAATATCCCTAGCCTTGTCAAACAACTCAAACAACTACGAACCACCCCCAACCTCACTAAAAGATTGCAGCAGAGACTCACGAAACTCGTAAGAACTTTAGACAATTAACTATTTTATTTAAACTTTCTCAATGGATTCTTTTGCTTTCCTTTCCTTTCTTGCGATGGCTACCGGAGCTCAACTTCAAATAACACACGACTGTCTTAGCCATGTGTTCAACCTCCCCATTAACAGTTCTATTCTTAGTCTTGCAGCTGACGATGAGGCGTTTGCTGAGGTCGTGCCGTTCTCTGCTCGGCTCCTAGCGTGTGGAATAAAATTGGTGCGCCACGTCATCAACCCCACCACCGGAGAGTGGATCGCGGTCAACGACCTTTCACAAGTAATACCCAGAGCACGCCCACTCTCCCGTCGTCTTCTCAACTCCGTTCTTCAACGTCTGCACTCTGTTCTCGTCCGCATGTTTCCTTCGTTCTTTAATTCCAAAGGTTTTCTTCACGCTCCAGCTCTTCTTCTTCGCATCTGTCACCAGCCAGATCTGCCCCTAAACATCAAGATTTCGTCAAACATCAAAGGACTCTCCGCACCATCCAAACTTTTCTACGCTGTCATCAACTCCACTGTGAACCATCTACCAGAATACACCATCACTTTCTGGCACCTGCAAGGTTTCCTCGACAAAGAAAATGAAATACAATGGAAACAAATCTATGAACTTGCCACAAGAAAGAAACAGGGGGACATGCAATTTAAACTTCTACATAACGTCATTCCTTCACTCCCAGTCCTTCAACACCTCAACCCCGACATCTCTTCTTTTTGTGGATGGTGCGGTGAGAGGGGCACGATCTGGCACATGTTCATCACCTGTCCTTCTATTCAACCAACCCTCAACCTACTTCATCGCCTCATCTGTCTCCTGCTTAACTTCAACATCTTTTGGGCACTAATTCCACACGCTGGGCGCCGCAGTAGGGAGGCTGTGAGACTGGCCATTTTCCTCGTCGTCAGCTGCAAGTATGTAATATATACCCTTTATCGCACCTCTCGTTACACCGATCCTTTAATTTTCTGGCGTTTTCAACTACAATACAGAATCCTTCTTGAATACAATATCTATAAATCTTCTCATAACACTGTTGCCTTCAACAACAAATGGTCTATAAACAATGCTCTTTTCACCGTCGTTAATGGGGAGTTCACATGGCTTTTCTAACCGCCTCGTTTCTGTTACTTATTAAAACAAACTTTGTATTTTTGTTTGAAAATACATTCTTTGCTTTTTTGATTATTAATTTTTTCAAAATAAGCTTCATTAACTCTTTGTACAACTTGTGTATAATGTTTTGTTTAATGTCTATATTTGTTTAATTAATGTTTTATTACTAGTTATTTTCCTCAAAAGGAAACACCACCTTTTTCTAAATATCCCAAGAGAATTTTTTCTGTTTTGTGTTTATACAACTGTTTAATTAATGTTCTATTGCTTAAATTACATTTCCTTCAAAAGGTTATACCACTGTTATTGTATTGAAATTGTTTATTTACTTATTCCATGGCAGTTATGACTGCTTTTTGTACATATATATTTATTTATCAAATGGAATTGTAATAATTTTTAATTCATGTGAATAAAGTCTCCATTTGAAAAGTCAAAGTCTCTCTCTCTCTCTCTCTCTCTCTCTCTCTCTCTCTCTCTCTCTCTCTCTCTCTCTCTCTCTCTCTCTCTCTCTCTCTCTCTCTCTCTCTCTCTCGCTCTCTCTCTCTCTCTCTCTCTCTCTCTCTCTCTCTCTCTCTCTCTCTCTCTCTCTCTCTCTCTCTCTCTCTCTCTCTCTCTCTCTCTCTCTCTCTCTCTCTCTCTCTCTCTCTCTCTCTCTCTCTCTCTCTCTCTCTCTCTCTCTCTCTCTCTCTCTCTCTCTCTCTCTCTCTCTCTCTCTCTCTCTCTCTCTCTCTCTCTCTCTCTCTCTCTCTCTCTCTCTCTCTCTCTCTCTCTCTCTCTCTCTCTCTCTCTCTCTCTCTCTCTCTCTCTCTCTCTCTCTCTCTCTCTCTCTCTCTCTCTCTCTCTCTCTCTCTCTCTCTCTCTCTCTCTCTCTCTCTCTCTCTCTCTCTCTCTCTCTCTCTCTCTCTCTCTCTCTCTCTCTCTCTCTCTCTCTCTCTCTCTCTCTCTCTCTCTCTCTCTCTCTCTCTCTCTCTCTCTCTCTCTCTCTCTCTCTCTCTCTCTCTCTCTCTCTCTCTCTCTCTCTCTCTCTCTCTCTCTCTCTCTCTCTCTCTCTCTCTCTCTCTCTCTCTCTCTCTCTCTCTCTCTCTCTCTCTCTCTCTCTCTCTCTCTCTCTCTCTCTCTCTCTCTCTCTCTCTCTCTCTCTCTCTCTCTCTCTCTCTCTCTCTCTCTCTCTCTCTCTCTCTCTCTCTCTCTCTCTCTCTCTCTCTCTCTCTCTCTCTCTCTCTCTCTCTCTCTCTCTCTCTCTCTCTCTCTCTCTCTCTCTCTCTCTCTCTCTCTCTCTCTCTCTCTCTCTCTCTCTCTCTCTCTCTCTCTCTCTCTCCCTCCCTCCCTCCCTCCCTCCTCCCTCCTCCCTCCTCCTCCCCTCCTCCTCCCCTCCTCCCTCCCTCCCTCCTCCCTCCCTCCCTCCTCCTCCTCCTCCCTCCTCCTCCTCCTCCTTCCTTAGATTTATAAGTATGCTGCAGAAAAAGCCCAGCAGTATATTTCATCCACTGTGCACTCACATTATATGCATTAGTCTTCTAACAATTTTCCCGAAAAAATTTCTCCACAGCTGTGAATTACTGAAAGGTTTTGCTTCTGAATTAATTTTGTAGTTTAAACAAATACACAAATTAATACCCAAAAATTTAGAAAAATGTTGACAAAACCTATTCTTGATCTTGGTACACCTACATGGAAGACGAGCATTCTAACCACTAGACTACCATGCCACTCGAACTTGTCGGTGAATTAATTATTGAAGAACCTTTTTTTAAATTAGTTTTCTATGCCAATTTCTAAGTCATTGACTAAGCATGCTGTATTATGTAAATAATTTGATGACAGACAATAAAGGACAATGCAAGCCAACAAAAAGATGTATTTGTGAAATGTTTATTGCAAAATATCCTGCATTATTATACTTATGTGTAAGTTTCATGGATGACGATCCCGGTAATAGGGGACATGAGGATTGTGATCGTCCCCCACCGTAATAAATAAATAAACAAACAAACAACCCCCCCAACCAACACCCCAACAAACAAACAAACAAACACCCCAACAAATAAATAAATAAATAAATAATAAAAATTATCACCCCCTAAAAAATCTAATCAGATCACACAAATTAATTACATTTGTCCTTTGTATTTTCTAAAATAGACAACAACATAAAAAAAATTATTGTCCACATATACCCCCATCAGATTGAACAAAACACACCTTACGTTTATTTTCTGTATATATACACTCACTGGCCAAAAGTATTGCAACATGCTCAAAATAGCACTTTACAGTAACAGGTGAGATGATCATTTAATCCGATCGTGTATTACATAGCAAGAACAGTAAAAAAGAACATTGACTTCAACACACAGGCACTGTCAAGAAGTCTTAAGTAGTGTAAATAAAATAAAATTAATTATTGTAACACAGTTCTCCAAACTGAACTTTGGTGTGAATTTCAATGTTGCAATACTTATGGCCAGTGAGTGTATAAAGCATTGTACACTCAATGTCGTAGGACGGTTCGAATCTTGCCCGAGTCGCCGGTGGAGTTTCTTCCCCGCTGGAAAGCAATGATCTTATGCAGTGCTTCTTATACACACGTCAGTGTAGGGCAAAAATCAAGTTAATCGTTACAACATATCCAACAATTGCTAACATTAACAATGTTGTACCTTACCTGTAACAGGCTTGGAGTATAGCGGGCGTAGTGATACAGTGAGGATAAGGCTTACCTAACACTTTTTGACATATTGAAATTTTGAAATAGCCTTCGTAAATCCAGATTGTATGACCCGAATTAGCTTATCACCCCATTCGTGTAGTGTAATTAGACCCCTATCTAACATATCCTTATTTGTCCTTTTAATCTAAGGATAGGTGTATATGTGCATAACCTCTTAATAGCAATATGGCGTGTTTACCTTCAGATTAATCTAACTACGATTCCGTTTGGTGGTAATGTTTTATTTATTATTTTTGTGGCATTCACTTTGGAATCCAGGGTACTTGATTTAATTCAACTGAAATTGACATTCATAAAACAAAGGTCAAACCATACATAAGAACGGCCTGTTTGCTTTGTGTAGCGACTCGTACATACATAATCGAGACAGTATGGATGACAAATAAAACAGATACCTCCCATCAACATTAAAGAACAATACAAAAATAGACCCAATTATATCGTTCGTTCGTGTGGACACCATCAATCATCTAAACTGGCAGGTCCGAGGACAGCCAGTTAATAGTAGCGTCATCAAGGGTCATCAGGCCAGCAGTGCCATTTGGGGGTCCGAAGATACCGCATTCCTGGATGATGTGGTTCATAGTCTGGGTGGCTACACACACACAAAGATCGGAAGTAGCAGCACCAATTCTGCAAAGGTACTGCTGGGTACGACCAGTACCCGATCTCAGTCGGTTCAGGTTGGACCATGCCTTGCGGGGAGTTCACATCCCAGTGGCCTGCTTGATGGGGTGTCGATGTAGAAGTTCAGTTGTGTAGCTGTGGTGGACCACAACTCGGCCAAGGTCGTGTTGATCCAGTCAGGATGGTAAAGCTGAGAAGAGGCAAGTCTGTGGGCTTCTGTAGAGAAGTGCTTGCGAGGTAGTCTCAGGCTGGATGGGTCTACAGGCTCAAGGACAAGGCTGTTCGGGACACTTTCATTTGCGGGCGAGTTTCATCGTCAGGAAGTTTCGGCGAAGCTCAGCAGGTTCGATGCCGGAGAGAACAGGTAGGCATTCCACAGGTGTCGACGTGAGAGTGCCACTAACTAGTCTCATCGCTGAGTTGAGAGCAACATCGACTGACTTGGTATGGGTGCTGTGAGACCAAGCTGGAGCAGCGTATTCAGCGGTGGAGTACGCCAGGGCCAGTGCAGAGGTGCGCAAGGTGGTGAAGGAGGCACCCCATCCAGTGCCAGCAAGTCTCTTCAAGAGGTTGACTCTGGCTTCGGTCTTGGATGCAACAGCTTTGATGTGGTGGGAGAACGTGAGACTTCTGTCCAGTGTCACACCAAGGTACTTTAGTGTACGGTCAAAGTTTAGCTTGGTGCCATTCAGGCTGATGTCTAATGTCCTCTTAGCACAGCGGTTGGCCAGGTGGAAGACTGTCTTTGGGAGGCTGAGTTTCAGGTGCCACTGGTGAAAGTAGTGGCTGAGGCTGTTGAGGTCTTTCTCGAGTGCCACTTCAATAGCTTCAAATGACTTGTCAGCAAAACCCAAAGCAGAGTTATCAGCGTAGGTGAACTGTGAGCAGTCGCCGGAAGGCATATCGGCTGTATAGATGTTGAATAACACAGGGGCAAGAACAGAGCCTTGAGGGAGACCATTCCTAAGTCTCCTCTTCTTGCTTCGTTGACCATTAGATGTCTCAAGGACGAAGGAGCTGATCACACTCTTTGTCCCAACAGGGGACGTAGGGGTTTCGATGGCCTCTGGGGATGGAGTGCTTCGCTGACTGGTTGAGCATGCAGCAGATGGCAGAGTACGCTTTATTCACGTTGGATGAAGGGTCGGTAGCCTAGATGTCAGTTTTCTGTTAAGTTCGTTGAACTTAGGCCAGTTGGTCTTCCTGAAGTTCCATCGTTTTCTGAGAGGCTGGAAATGGCAAGTTTGATGTCACTGGAGATAATGACGGGGCAGTGGCCGGATCTAGGAAACTTGGTGAGGACCAGTCTTGAGCAACGGCTGCTGATGATGTTAGATACGAAAGACAGGTCTTGGCAGGTCGAGGTGCAGTGTCTGCTGGAGTAGAACGTGCGTGGATCCTTGTTATCAAACAACGGGTGTAGATTTTGGGCTTCAGCCCAGTTGCTTGCAGTGGAGCCATTCTTGTCGGTGTTGGAGTATCCCCGTCTGGTGTTTCTGCAGTTAAAGTCACCACAAACAAAAGAGCTTGCAGGAATGGATGGAAGTGAGGAAACATCTAGTTCACCAGGGGTGGTTTGTACACATTGCAAAAGGTGGTGCCTAGGGCTTCCATGGTCAGCCACTGAATACTTGAGTTCTCTGGAGAACGGTCAATTGCTCTTGCGTTGGTGCCTTGCTTGGCGTAGGTGGCAATGCTATGCTTCTTGTGAGCGATGAAACTGATAAGGTCAAAACCTTAATTTCAGGACATTTATACTGTAAAACCATGCTTTTAACGATCATTTTGTGAAATTTGTAATTTTAAATTGTTTGTTTTCCTAAAGTACGGTAGCAATGTTCTGATGAAGAACAGCATTGCTGTAAAATAGCGCAAAAACTTGGGTGATACATTTTATAACATCATTTCATTGAAGTAAAAATGTAAGAAATAAATTCAAATGGGCATTTGAACAAAATTATTGTGATTTATTTGATTATTTTAATACAGAATTTCATCTTAAGAATGGAAGGATGTATAACATATCAGATTTTACGATGTTTACTGTGTGCTTTGTGAAGGCCATAAATCGGTGCGGTGGCGCGCTTTTTTGTAATCTTTGTTTGTAATTTTTTTTGTTTTGTAATTTTTTTTGACAATCAGTGAAATACACGATACATGTATGGTGGCTAAGAGAGGCCTCACAAATCGGGCAAACGTTCATACCCCTATATGAAAAAAAAAATCATTTAAAACACAGCACGGCATAAATCCAATCGATCCAGCAATTTTGGCAACAAGTTGGGAGGTTCTTCCGGAGTGCCATTTTTCTGTCGTAAAGGTAATTTTAAACAGGTTCTTCTGTAATTTATTCACCTGAAAATTCGAGGACATGGTATTGGTAGTCTAGTGGTTAGAACGCTTGCCTTCCATGTATGTGGTAATGGGATCGAGACAAGGTTTTGTCAGAATTTTAAAACCTTTTTTTATTTTTTGTTTTATTCACTATTTTTAATTGCAAAATTAATTAAAAAGTAAATCCTTTTTGTATAGGCTTATAGTAATTTCTGGCGGTGGAGGATTTTTATAAGGAAAATAAAGTCCAAAATATATTTTTAGAATACAAATGAATAGGTGAGTGTACAGTGGCAATTCTTCACTGCCGAAACAAAAATCGTTTCCGGGGTACCGTTACTTTCCTTCGCATAGATACAGTGCACGTTTTCCTTGGTGATTGTAACTTCACTTGATTATTTCTACAAAACGTGGGGGATTATTCTGCTTAAAGATCAAGTCCCCATCGTGGGTAAGCCTTCTATGTAGATTACACCAACAATATGCATGTTTTTAGGCAGTAATATGCCTTTGGTATTCTCCGAAATCATAAAATGATCACAGTTTTACATACAAATTAAATGGTGCAATGTTCCTTGGAAACCAGTCTGGACAGAGGTGCTACAAATTGTTTTAGTTATTCCCAAATTATGTTCTTTTATATCAAACATTTGATAACAAACTGTTTTCAAATTCCCTGTTAGAACGAACACGTGCGTATTCGAATAAGTTCGTGTTTGCCGATCGAAACTTCTGAATTAGTCTTCAATGTTGTCCCGTTAATGACACAGCATGCCTAATGAGACAACAGAATGAGCTTACGTTGTACCAATGTATGATTTCCCTTAATTTAAAATGATTTATTCAGAGCTGGCTATAAATAAACAAATTTGTTTAGCTTTGAATGGCAATTATGGTTTCAAGGAATGAAGAGGATAGTGATAATAATCAGCTGTGTTAACGTCCCCATGCATCATCAGTTTAAATTCTCAAGGGCTTCGCAAATATCACCCACATCGTTAGTTATCTTAATTGATATCATCATTAATCATTTAATCCCATGTGGATTTTTGTGGTGTTTGATTCTTCATGCATGGCGGAATAGTCACAATCTATACGTCATTAGTCCTTGAATAACGGCGACTTGCTGTTACAGTGGGACTGATCAACATTTCCTTTTTATTGTTATTATTTATTTTTTTAAGTGCTTCACACGCCCGTCACCAGGTGATGGGAGGGGGTTCGGGTGCGACCAATGGGGTGCTGTTGCCGATCGGTTTGGTGCATTCAGGACTTTTCTGATGGCTGAGTCGTCAGAATGTGGGTTCGAATTCTGATTGCGACTGTTTTATAGTGCTGGGTGATTAGTGACATTCACTACTCAAGTAATCGCACAGCAATTACTCGCGAGTACTCAATTAATAGCGAGTATTTGACCGCATTCTATATGGTACTTACAAGCTGTTATAAACCTTGATCGTATGCATTACTCATAGCTTGGGTCATAGGTCATTCCAGACTCGGAACTAATGTCTCCAAAATTAGGGAGAGGGACATGGGCAAAAGCAAACTGCCAAAAGGGGTGGGTAAACAAACAAGTATGGTAAATAATTATGTCCCCCAGCCCCCATTATACATTAAAATTCGAAGAAAAAAAAATAGTTTTTTGAATTACCAATATTTGAAGTGAAAAAAAAAACTGTTATTAAACATTTAATATATTTGTCACGGAAACAACGATCACCATCAACGTTGTTATTAGTTTCAGGATCACACACTGAGACACTGAGGTTTGAATAGATCACTAATTAGCGTTTGAAGAAATACATTCTCACTCGAATGTCATCCACATGGGCGATGATCCCGGGAGGACGGGGATACCCCCGTGACGTCTATGGCAATTCCCCCTCTGCCACCACCCTCAATAATTATCGCCCCTCTAGAAAACAAATCTACGCCGAAAACATAAGATCACAAATAACAGAAATTCGGTTTGGATATTATTTTCCTTTATATTTAAAAAGCACAGCACCTGAGACAGAAATATTTCAAGGGATGTAAAATCAACTTTACACTAAGTATTTGTTGATACAGAAATATTTATTTTATTTTTGGGAAATAATTATGTAATCATTTATGTTTTTTCGAGATGGCCAATAGTGTATACAGGCTTTAACTCCATAAATGTTCAAGAACGAAGCCCTGAAAACATGGCGGCGCGCATGATTCAAAATTTGAAATAAAACGAAATAATGTTGTCAAATTTAGTATAGCTGATTGTCTGTGTTCTTTTACAACTACATGTGTTGCAAGTTGGTAAGGTTAATATAAATGAAATTAATGTAAATATGTTTCTAAGAAATGGCGACGCTCATTAAGCCCACATTTACACAACAGATCTGGCTGTTTTGTAATTTCGTAAATCACACTCTAAAAAATAATTTGATTCCAAGGATAATATGTTTAAGTAAGACTTACAATAAAAAGGAAACAGTGGCCTAGATAGGTCTTAAATGTAGAATAATTGCGGATGCTTGATTCAAGCACTGTGGGTGTAATCAATTAATATTAATAGAGTGAGGTAAAATAAATACATGTTCGGTTTTTGAGAAAAGGCATAAATCTACGATCGTAAACATGTTCCCATTAAAAAATATTAAGCCATATAGGCCTATATAAGGCCAACAAATCTCCGGTGTCTGGCCTCCGCGCGCGTCGCCTACTCTCTTAATGTAAAAGAGTGAAAAACCACTCTTTCAAAGAAGCTATATGGCGGACAAGAGTAAAATTGGTACTGTATAAAGAGTGAATTGGTAGCCTTTTACTGTATTTTTCACTCGAATCAGAGTGGGTTTCACTCCAAAAAGACTTATCCGCCATATAGCTCTTTAAAAGAGTGGTTCTTCACTCTTTTATATAAAGAAATTAAGACCTGCGCGTTCGGCAATTCTATTTATTTCCGGTATTTTTATTTTATTTTTATGAAACAATGTCTAATTGAAACCAAAATTGCTGGATCGATTGGAATTGTGCCGTGCTGTGTTTTAAACAACTTTTTCACATAGGGGTATGAACGTTTGCCCTATTTGTGAGGCCTCTCTTAGCCACCATACTTTGTGTATGGGAAACTTGGTCTGGTTCAATAACCGCGTATACATGTACTTCAATGGTTGGCAAAAAAAAGATTACACAATTTTTTTTTTTAAATAATTCATGGTAACGACACAACGAAATAAGCTGAAATTTTCAGTTTATGAAAAGGTCAGAAAAGGTCAGTTTATGTACATATTATATTTCATACAGTATGAATGCATTTACCAATTACGTGCACCGTTCTGAATCGTCCATCCCCTCAGGATCTTTTTTATGTGTAAACATTATTTATATTTGCATGTATTTATCTAATTATTCGGGTAAATGCATGCAAAATAATGAAAACGAAACAAATTAGATAATTATCAAAAATAAACAATGTTACTGTCATGGGACTAGCTGGCTTTCAAAAACAATGTTTTTCAAATTTAAATGTTAATTTTTTTCTCGCCACAAAACTCCAGAAAAACAAAATAGTAGTTAACACTAACAGTGGTCTTAATACATTGTGAACCTATCGGTTCTTTATCAAAGACAAAACGGGTAGACAAATGATTAAAGGCACCTGGCACTGGTATTTTGTCCAAATGTAGCTTTTGTCATAAATATATACATTTTTATGAGTGGAATGTGAATAAACAAGTAACTAAGGTTACAGAAATAGTGGTTTTATTGTATTTACGACTTTAGAATAGGCCACCCCTTTACATTGACACATGGTGGCGCTGTTCGTGACGTCATTCGAGGCGGGGATATTTGAAGAGAAAATGTATAGTCTGGCCCCATACATTACGTCTGGGTACCTGATCGGTACGATGCGTCACCGAATCCGAGTAACCGAATCCGAGAGTACGACAATGAGAAACCTCAATCAAGCCTCAAACCATTTCCATATTTTAAATGAATAAAAAAGCAATATGAAGAATTATATATATGACTACTGTACTACTACTTGTCATGCTAGTGCAAAGAAAGCGAATCAATTCAGTCCGGGAAAACTCCAAATACGGCAACGTTGCTATATACGGCAACCTTGAGTTGCTGAATACGGCAACGTTTCATTATACGGCAACGTTAAGGTTGCCGTATACGGCAACTCTTTCATTCAAACGCAAAAAGGGAAACGAAATATGCAAAATTGGAATAGTGAAAACCATAAAAATATGTTCTTTGGTTCCTTACCCAAATTCCTATCTGCGCACATCAAAAGTTATCTGTGCATTTTCTTGCAAATGACCGTTTAAAACCAACACTCTAGCCCATCCGACGATTAACGCGCGACTCCATTTTTGACGTGCAAGAATACATCCTCAATCAAGATTATTATTTTACGCATGGTTCATGAAACAAAACTTTAAACATGGTTGTTCTCAAAAATATAATAATTAAATTAAACAAATAACATTATTTATGTTAATATGAGTAAACACCTATTTTATTGGAAATTATCAACGTCTTTCTTCGCGGGAAAAGCTCTGGAAGCGCGGAAACTAAAATCGACAACATTTATACAAACAAAACTCAATTATTGGATAAAAATAGAAGTAAAAGAAGACATATTTTGCATTTATACATTGTGATTAAAGCCAGCACCTTTTGACAATGATAAATAGCCTTGAAGCTGACGTTGAAAGTGAGAAACGACAACGTAAAACAAGGCCCAAGGGGAAGCATGCAAGTTTTCACGATATAGGTGCAGCAATGCCGCTAGTGCTACGAAAACTGCATAGCGTCACTGCATAGCGCTGAAAACGACGTCGGACAGGACCACTTTGCCCTCGTTATCCTGACTTTCGCTGCCAATAACCGCCTATATTTGGGATCAGCTGGAAACAGATGCAGGCTGACCCCATCTTTAGTTGTTTTGTTGCATGCAGCAGCAATACACCTGGTCGGCATTGCTGGGAAAATGCCGGAAAAATGCCTTTTTTTATAACAAACCAAACCACACGTGTGTAAACACAGGCAATTCTCGAGGGCGTCGAGGGGGGTCGATGTTCCATCAGCGGCGAATCCTTCCTCGAATGACGTCACAAAAAGGGATGGGCGGAGTCACCCTTCAAACAACTTCATATTGTTTTTAAACATATAAATCCTGACAAATAATCACTCAAACAATTTGTTTATTGTTAATACACATATACTTTATTGTTTAAATCAATAAAAAACCTATTGCCAGGTGCCTTTAATTATTTTAACGGAAACTTTCTAAAATGTTCATTTCCATCGAAACTTTGCTATTGTATTTGTGCAAGGCCAGGAGACTCATATCTTGTCATTATGTCCCCAAATTAATTTATTGTGGGCCCCGTCATAAATTCATTTGGGCACTCTATTAATGTTAAACCAAGCTAACGACAATTAGTTGTCAGATATCTCACTTCAAAGTATTTATTTTCCTTTCTAGAAGGCCGTATGTAATCAATGTTTCGATGATAACGATAGAATAGCGAAAACACGCGCGAAAAGTGTGCGTATTTGTAGTGTGCGTATTTGTAGTGTGCGTATTTGTAGTGTGCGTATTTGTAGTGTGAGCATTTGTAGTGTGCGTATTTGTAGTGTGCGTATTTGTAGTGTGCGTATTTGTAGTGTGCGTATTTGTAGTGTGCGTATTTGTAGTGTGTGCATTTGTAGTGTGCGTATTTGTAGTGTGTGCATTTGTAGTGTGCGTATTTGTAGTGTGCGTATTTGTAGTGTGTGTATTTGTAGTGTGCGTATTTGTAGTGTGTGCATTTGTAGTGTGCGTATTTTAGTGTGCGTATTTGTAGTGTGCGTATTTGTAGTGTGTGCATTTGTAGTGTGCGTATTTGTAGTGTGTGCATTTGTAGTGTGCGTATTTGTAGTGTACGTATTTGTAGTGTGCGTATTTGTAGTGTGCGTATTTGTAGTGTGTGTATTTGTATGCAAAATATGTACATTTTGTACACTTTTTTATTTTTTTAATTTGTTTTTTAAATTTTCAGGTGAATACGATTTGAGATGTAATGTTATAGTGCCTCATTAAAAAATATATCAAATTAAGAATTTTTCAGATTTGATGTTTTCTTGTCATAGACCAGTGAAGATTTTGTACCCGGCACAGCTTGACCTTTGGGGCTCTGTTGTAAACATGTGACGTCATAGATCACATCGTCTGCAACCTTTGGCATTTTCAGTTTTATTTCAAACTTAATTGGAAATTCATTGTGAAATCAAACATCTCTTGAAATCTAGAAAGCTGCCCTCGTTTTAAACAATCGTTATGCACGTCTTAATTTTAGTGACGAACTGTAACGTTATTAGCTGAAAATGTTAACATATTAGTTTTAGGGTTATATCTTTATTGCAGTATGAAAATTTACCAAACAGTGTAATCTTTTTCTCTTTTAATTCATGGGATCATCACGAGCAATCCTTGTAGATATTTTTCCTCCTGAAGATGTTGTCCTCTTTCTGGTCTATGCCAAGATTATCATAATTAAATGATTCAGGCTCACTTACTCTGCAACCTTGACTGAATTTCTCGGCCGTGTGATTTTCAGATTGAAGTGTGCAAAAAGCAAAACATGCCAAGCAGAAAGCAATGTACGAAGATTGATCCACAAGAAGACCGGACACCTGTGCATACTCCATACAACGAGAGGCGGTCAAGAACCACAGGCAACAAGAAACGGAACAGGGCAATTGAAGAATAACAACATTTCCCTTCAATTAGCAATACTTTCTTCGACTCAGAAAACACGTTGGAAACCCTAAGTGGTGATCATGCATTCTGGTAGTCTCTTAATGTAAAAGAGTGAAAACCATAAAGAGCTATATGGCGGACAAGCCTTCTTCTTTTTTTGGAGTGAAACCCACTCTGATTCGATTAAAAAATACAGTAAAGGGCTACCAATTCACTCTTTATACACTACTAATTTTACTCTTTATCCACTCCAAAAAGACTTGTCCGCCATACAGCTCTTTGAAAGAGTGGTTTTCACTCTTTTACATTAAGAGAGTATGGAGAAACTGAAGATTCAAAACACTTTAACAATAACAATGGGGCAATATAGTCCTTACACGAAGGTTTTATATAATGTTATTTTAGTAAAAAAAAAAAAAAAGCAATAATACATTAAGATGGATGTCCACTGTACGAACACAAAGTAAACAACGAATAGAAACAATTCATCCCTCTCCCCCCCCCCTCCATTTTCAGATGAATAAAATTTCAGATGTAATGTTAGGGCCTTATTAAAAATGTATAACATTAGGAATTTTTCTGCTGATTTCTTGTCATAGACCAGTGTACAGTTTGACCTTTTGTAAACATGTGATGTCATAATCATATCGTCTATATTATGATGAAACTATCACAGGTTAGTTTTATAATATTATTATGTCTTGAAATGTAGAAGGATAAACTGAACGTAGATTGACAAATGTCTTATCTTCCCTTTGACATCGACTATGAGTCAATTATTCTTATACAAAAGCGTACAAGGGAAGGTACAGAAGCGTATAGGGAAAGATACAACATCAGTAATGTTAACATTCATTCATTCAGTCATGTGCCAACTTCTTGTTAATGTACATAATTTGTCTTCTTTCTAAAATGAAAGCACTTCAGACAGTAATCATTGTGCCTTTACCAGTTTTTGGATAATAATTCGGTAATTTAGTAATAATATAATTACCAATGTTGTATCTTCCCTTCAAAGTCAGTACAATGTTGGTAAAATGTCTGTAAAAATGTATTCAAAGGGGAGTGCCATGGCCGAGCGGTTTAGTGCATCGGATTTGTGTTCCGATGGCCGGCCGAGTCGTCAGAATGTGGGTTTGAATCCCAACCGCGACCGGGGTACTTGTGTCCTCGAGCACGACACTTTACCATAATTGCTTATCTCCACCCAGGAGTAAAGGGGTACCTGTGAGGGCGGAGTTGGTTGTTGTGTTTGATTAGCCCTATATGCGCCGAAATGGCAGCAATTGAGCTGTATACTCCCCAGGGAGCTAGCTGAGATGGTTTCAGGAATGATTTATGCACCTGGTGAGCAGGGGTAATAATGTACAGCGCTGTGGTACGTCGTCAAAGAGCGCTTTAAAAATGCCTCCATTATTATTATTATGATTTAATAAGAATCAAGAGATATGTATAAAAAACCAATCTGTGAAATTTTCAGCTTATTTCTGATTTCATTGTCTTTAATCACTTTTGTTCATATCCAACGCGAAATTGACGTCTCCGATGGACACAAATCTACGTGCCAAATGATGTCATTATTTGTAATAAAATAAAAGCTCCTTTCGGACACGAGTTTTTCCACGGATGTTTTAAACCATCACCAACATAACACCAAGTATAAAGTTTAAGTAAATCTGTAATTATTTATGTTTTACGAGAAAACCAATAGCGTATAGCGGCTTTAACCTACCAAAATAACATATTTTTTACTCACAAAACAAATTTCCCTTGAGCTATATGTCCTTTATTTCAATTGCATAATAACATAAAACATAACATTCACACACATACAAATTCATTTATTCCGGGATTGTTTATACAAGACACGTATGTAATGTCCATACCAATTTCACAGAACTGCCAAGCAGAAAATATTGCTTGGCAAAATTTCACTGAGAACCAGCCAGAAGCAATAATGTATTACGTGACAATTTGGCTGATGCAAACCTATTTTGAGTGGAGCGTCGTGGCCGAGCGGTCTAGCTTACCGGACTCAAGTTCTGGTGTTAGCAGCAGAATGCGGGTTCGAATCCCAGCCGTGACACTTGTGTCCTTGAGCAAGACACTTAACCATAATTGCTTCTCTCCACCCAGGGGTTAAATGGGTACTGTGAGGGCAGAGTTGGTTGATTAGCCCTATATGCGCTGTAATGGCAGCAATTGAGCTGTATACTCCCCAGGGAGCTGAGATGGTTTCAGGAATGATTTATGAGCCTTATGAGCAAAGGTAATAATATGCGCCTTGAGCACCACTCAGTTGGTGGATACGTGAGCTATATAAGTCCACACATTATTATTATTATTTTTTGCTAATGATAACTTTTCTGTGCTCAGAAAATGCATGTGCTTAGCAGCTCTATGAAATTGGCCCCAGAACTTAAAATCCTAATATAACTTTGGTTAAAAAAAATTACACGTGTAATGTTTTCATTATTGTTTCACTATCACATTTAAAAGGTAATTAATTATCAGCAATGTGCTCTCGGCTTGATGTCTTTCGACATGGTGCACCAGTCCTCTCCGCCGGATTAAACGAAAACACTGACTCTTGCCACTTGGCAGAACATTTCGCTTAGCGAATATTTGTGTAACTCGAAGATACAGCAGAAAACAGCCTAAGAGTACAAATTATTTTTTACTTATGAAATTGACTTCTGTGGTAATAAAGTTCATGTTTGCAATTATGCATGTACTTAATGACATTTCACTTAAGGAATATTCTGCTTCAAGGCCAAAAATCATAATGTAATTATCCCCCTTCAAAACTGTAAGAAAGACAAACAAATGACAAAATAAAACAAAATTAATACAATAAAAATACATGCCGTTTGTAAAGACAATTACTTTGGATACAAAATACTTCACTAAAATACAGATGCGACGATACTTGTATAAAATAACATCTTGCTGTTGCATAAACCAATACAACAATCTAAAAGACCTTATATGCTCGACCATACGAGGGCGCACAACAATTATAATAATAATAATAATAATAATAATGTGTGGATTTATATAGCGCACGTATCCACCAACTAAGTGGTGCTCAAGGCGCATTATATTATTATCCCTGCTCATAAGGCTCATAAGGCTCATAAATCATTCCTGAAACCATCTCAGCTCCCTGGGGAGTATACAGCTCAATTGCTGCCATTTCTAGCGCATATAGAGCAAACCAACTCTGCCTTCACAGGTACCCATTTAACCCCTGGGTGGAGAGAAGCAATTATGATTAAGTGTCTTGCTCAAGGACACAAGTGTCACAGCCGTGATTCGAACCCACATTATGTTGCTAACACCAGAACTTGAATCCGGTAAGCTAGACCGCTCGGCCACGACAAATGTTACACTTTTACATTTTTAAAAGTTTCATTGAAAAGAAAACACAAAATTTGTAAATTGTTATTTTAGAAGTCTAATAGGCCTGACCAGTTTTGACCCCCCCCCATTTTACCCAAAATGGCGCCCTCTTGTGGTGCCCATAAGGTCTATTAGGGCTGTCACTGTTTGACCAAAATGGGACCTGTCGTTGACGTGTGATGCTATGTATCAACATTGTCTAAACACAAATGAATTAATTAATCAACAACAAAAACATATGCTTGAATGAACAGAACAACATAATTAATCAACTAAATCCAACTTGTGGAATCTATATCTTGAATTACTACTTCATTGTATCAACAAACCATGCAACCAACCAACCATCAATCGAAAAAATAAACGTCAATATTAGGAAAGAAATATTTGTTACCGATATTTTTGGAAACATTTTTATTTATTTATTTTATTTTATTTCTTTTTTTCTTTTTTTGTAATTGTTTTTATTTAAAATCCCATCCAGTTATTTGCGATTTACCGCTGATGGTTGAGGAAAATAAAACAAAATTAAAATGGATAGCCTATCAGATGAATTAATTTTGCTGAATGATTGATTAAGTACCTAATTAACCTAAGTAAACTTTTAGACGTTTTTCTTCTATACATATCCAAACGACCAAATCGAGGCTTGAAGGGGGAAAAAAGAATGGCCCCTTAAGCTGTACATGGCCCAAACGAGAATAAGATCTGTGAGCATTAACTCGTCTGTTCTGGGAAAAAGAATTGGAGGTGCTTATTCCGTTCAGCACAAACAGCGCCCTCTACAGTTCAGTGAACAGTGTGGGCAACAAACTGATGTGCAACCAATCCATATATCAACCAAATAAAATTTAATTTAAATTGAGTAACTGGATAAATTACGGTTACCCAGTAAGTAATATTTAAGTTAGTTTCAGTAACATGAAAGACAAACGTGTTTATTGATTGTTTTAAGGCATTTTTTGCAATATGTCTCAAGTACGTTCCCACAATGTTCATACATTATTCTGTTTAATATTATCATGAATGGTGATAACTGTGAACTTTTTGTGACTTCATAAATTTAATACTTTTCAGATGGTTCATGTTATTATTACATGTCGCTCCTGATACAACATAAAATCAAATTACCTTCATATGCTGACAAATGCAATAACTAATGCAGCTTCTTGAATGAATTAAATCTGTCATTAGATTGAGTCCAGTGTCCAAGACAGACAGGTAAATATCATATGGTCCCCCCAAGACACAGTCATATCCGTTGGGGACTAGACAGTGTTGACCAAGACAGGATGAGGATATTTGTTTTATATAATGCTGTACAATTCAAATGTCATTCATGTGCTGCTAAGACTAGAGTGAAAATATTGCTAAGCAACTTAATCTGCTAAGTAAAATTTAACTGAGAGCCTGCCAGAAGCAATACACAAGACATGACTATTGGGATGGTAACCTATGTTTGCTATTGTATGACTTTCCTCAGCTCAGCAAATCTGTGTGCTTAGTAGCTCTGGGAGGGAGTCAAAAGACCTCATGCACTGTTGTCACATGGCCGAGGCAAAACAATGGGAACGCCCTCAGTCAAAGTAAAAATGAAGGCATTTTTAAAGCGCTCTTACATGAGGTATCACAGCGTTGTACATTATTACCCCTGCTCATCAGGCACATAAATCATTCCTGAAACCATCTCAGCTCACTGGGGGATTATACAGCTCAATGGCTGCCATTTCGGCGCATATAGGGCTAATCAAACACAACAAACAACTCTGCCCTCACAGGTACCCATTTACTCCTGGGTGGAGAGAAGCAATTATGGTAAAGTGTCTTACTCGAGGGCACAAGCACCACGGTCGTGGTCAGGATTCGAACCCACATTCTGACGACTCAGCCATCAGAACACAAATCCGATACACTAAACTGCTCGGCCATGGCACTCCAAAGGCAAGATATACATACGCACAACACACATACATGCAGCACGCATACTAGACTGATTTCCTGTCTTTATCTTATCAAGTACAGAGACATACCATTCAAGGGATTTCATTGGATACCACATTGTGCCAAAGATATACCATTATGCTTCAAGGCTCGCGTGCGAATGAACACTACTATGCACGCGCGCCATCCAAATACTGCTAGCGATATTGTGCATGGACCAGACGCGCAAGGTCAAAGTTGAATTTCCGGGAAAATAAAATGGCAGATGCGCGACTGGTATCTGGCGTAAATCACGAGCCTCAAAGTGTGACGTCAGGGTCCAATTTCATGGCACTGCTTACTGCGGAATTCTGCGCTTACGGCGCATAGAATCACACACTTATCATGGCGCCGTAAGCGCAGAATTCTGTGGTAAGCAGCGCCATGAAATTGGGCCCGGATCTTCAGGCTACACGCATGAGTTACTCTCTTCTTATGCTTCTGAGTAAGGGCGTCCTTCAGCTTGTGACATCATCATGCATAAAGCTAAAGGTCTATTTCTGCTAAGCAAATATTGATATGAGTAAGACTAATTGCGGTGACACCATGTGAAATTCTCTATTGAGTAGTAATTAGTTCTGGATAGAACTGGAGGTTACAACTCGGCATTTCGATCAGTATGCTCTGATCGTCTTCAGGAGAAATTGATATGTTGAGCTGGTATGGTTGATTTGGCTAATCTGCCATTCAAAGGAAATATAATTAGGCTGGTTTTGTCTGTTTAATAATGGTAAGGTATAGCATTGGTAATTTTGGTAAAACTTCTGTTTGGAGTATTCTTATACATTAAACAACCAACCTGTGAAAAATTCTGCTTAATTGGTCCGCACGTTTGAGAGAAAATTGGACAACAATTTCAAACTTGAATTTTTCACAACTCCATTAAATAAAAGGGGGTATTATTCAAAGAGAACTCTTTCTGAATTTCGAACTGAAAATTATAAGCAAAAAATGCACTTTTCGCAAGAATGACAGCACCTTATCAGACAAAATAATTTTCCGGGAAGATCGATACTACCATCAGCTTTATACGAAGTAAGTTTTACGTTAAAATTGAAATATTTTGTTATCTTAGACTTACCAATCCTATACCGTTTCTTTAAGTGCAATGTATTATCCCATGATTATGGAGTGTCGTGGCCGAGCGGTCTAGCTTACCGGACTCAAGTTCTGGTGTTAGCAGCAGAATGTGGGTTCGAATCCCGGCCGTGACACTTGTGTCCTTGAGCAAGACACTTAACCATAATTGCTTCTTTCCACCCAGGGGTTAAATGGGTACCTGTGAGGGCAGAGTTGGTTGATTAGCCCTATATGCACTGTAATGGCAGCAATTGAGCTGTATACTCCCCAGGGAGCTGAGATGGTTTCAGGAATGATTTATGAGCCTTATGAGCAGGGGTAATGATATAATGCACCTTGAGCACCACTTAGTTGGTGGATACGTGCGCTATATAAGTCCACACATTATTATTATTAATATTATGGACAGATATGAGAATAATCAAGTGCCTAACAGCGCTTGTTTACTAATTACTATTTAAAAAAAAAATATTACGCCACATTAGAACAAATACATACAAAGCACTGACACAATACTTTACTGGGGTCAAAATGGTATTCGTGAAGGTGCTTGGGTGCGGGTACCAATTACCTGTACACTTTCTCAAGCACTGGGCAGGTGGTACATGATAACCATTTCAAGTTATCAGGAAGACATACATAAGCATATATACATACATACGGTGTATGTCAATCTTGGTGACAAAATTCAGTTAATTTTTCTACTTATTAAAATATATGGAAAATAACTATAAAACATAACATTTAAATGTACATATATGGGGCAATATATACAAGTTATCTTAGCAGTGAAAAAATTGAATTCAATTTTCTAGGAATAAAAAATATTCCAATGAAAAGTTTTAACTTGTTATGTGGCTCTGAGATGGTCCAATTGCACTTACGCTGCATTTCTAATAGTGAACTCTAGTATATTATCACTGTTCTTACTCTATGTAAAACTTATCAGAACTTCTGAGTTTGAATTGTCACCACAATTCAGTCTGTGTACATCCTCTAAAAATTGCCATCACACAGTGCAGTGAGGTGCCAGGGTGTCAGACTAGTTACCTGATCCAACTGAATAAGCCACTGCCCCAACTCCTGGCTTCGCCAGTCTTATAAGGCTGGTTCATACTTCGCTGTAGCCCAGGACCCAATTTCACACAACTGCTCAGCAGAGAATTTTGCTGAGCAATACCAGCCAAAATGCATACATTTTGTATGAAAGTTTGGCTAGTAACCAAATCCGCTAAACAAATTTTTCTAGGAAGCAATTTTATTTGTTTAGCAGCTCTATGAAATTGGCCCGGGTTTGTATTTCACTCTTGAGTACTTAGTGTATTATGCTTGCACAAAAAAGAGGTTGTCCTTTATGGTTTAACACAAATGGCAAACGAATCGTGACATAAAACAAAAAATGAATGAACACATTTCAACTTGTGCATCTTGCCACAAACTGATAATGTAAACATTTGTTACCTCAGTGGTACTGCTGCACTGATAGACGAGGTAAGCATTTCGCGTTTTCTCAAAAGATTTCAGCAATGTTAGACGGAACAATCTCTCAGGCTGTTTGGTGCCATCACCAACATCACATCAAGTATTAGATTTTAGATTACTATTCAGTAATTTCAGATAATAACAACAAGTGAACAATCTATTTAAGTAGGTTAATAGGAAAGAGCGCCCTCAACATGTTGTGCACAGACAGAGCAGATAGTGGAATACACAGGACACGCCGGTTTATGTAGCTGTGTTTCTCCTTACATTTAAAAGCAGTGAGTGAAAATACAATTAGCCCAGAAGTGTCCAAACATATAAAACAATACAAAGGTGAATAATCGCAGGTCTTGAACTTGCCAACCCAGATGGATGGGAATCAATTCTTACTGAAAATACATGAAAAAAAACTTGACAACTTGCAGCATTATGTCAGTGGCCTTTTTTTTTAGTTTGTACTTTTGTACGTGAAATAAACATACAATAATTATAATGTCATATTAACAGGCTTCCATGATGTGAACTGTTTCTGGCATGTATAACTTAACCAATGTTTTCAGTGTTTCAGTTGAGTTATAGAAAGTGAACAGATCTGAGAAAAAACAAAAATAGTTTGCAAAGAGAAAAAGATGGTGTTTTAGTTGTAAGTATTTCTGAAGAACAATTACAATTAACATGATTGTAATGAACGGTGGGGTGAAACGTAGAATGCCTTCAGATTGAGGGCCTTAAACGGACAGTTATCTATCTACACGTTATCGTATTGTGCAGCCTTGAATCAACTATCACCGCACTATGCATAGTGGATGTGTTGTACATCTTGTCATATATACCCTGTCATCACATCTATCTAGCGTCCTCTCACCTTCATTGCACTACAGGGTGGACATCACTTTTGTTTGCCCTGCTTGACCAGAGGCAACTCTGCACGTTCCCTGATCTCAGCTAGACTGTAGTCAACCAATAAAGCTCCATCTTTGAAAACTGGAATTAGAAGGTCCTGTGTGGAGAGAAAACATATTCACAAAATGAGAACATTTTGGCAATTTTTTTAACAATTTGTTTATTGACTTATTGTTTTTGTTTGGGGTGGTGGGGGCGGTCTTTATAAAGAACAGTTTCATTCTGTAAAGAAGAAGTAGTTTCAATTGAAGTAGTTTCAACTGATCAGGGGCCACTTTCACAGAGCTGCAGAGATGCCAACATTACAAATTGAAAAAGAGTAATTCGCCACGGTGCATCCGCCTCGGACACGAAAATACCCAAATTACCCCCTTTTCAAACCTCACACTCGAGGCTTTACATTTTTATAAATCTTAAAAATTGATACAAGGATCGTTACAATCGTAATTGGACTCAATAAATCGTAAAAATTACGCCCAAATCGTAAATGTTGGCATCTCTGAGAGCTGCTAAGCAGAAAATACTGCTTACCAGAAAAACAGAAAAATTTGCTTAACAAGTTAGTTTTGATGGACACCATCCAAAGTTCCATACATAATGTGTGTAATTTGTCTGTTTTATAACGCTCAGCGAAAATATTTGCTGAGCAAAACTCTCTGCTTAGCAACTCTATGAAACTGGTCCCAGGAAATTGTATAAAAACATGTCTTAGCTGTTCTTATTACGCGACACCTGTTTTATCTAAATGTTAACTTCATATGAAATTGATAACGGAAACCTACCATCCTAGTGATCATCGTTATAGTAAAAACAGGAAACAAAATTCATTGTCAAAAAACTTCCTCATTTGGCAGCAAGCTTCTACTGATAGCGAAATCAAGGCAGCCAAACCAGTGAACACTTTTATAATGGCAATTTTTACATTTTGCATGATGTTCAAATAACAATTTTCTAAGAATACAAAAAGACGCATTATTGTTCCAGTCTAGTGTGCTGTTTCTGACATACATATTGGTTTGAATAAAAAATGAGAGTCTGTGGGGACATAGAATTAAACATGCCCGATGCACCAATAACGCACTTCAAATTCAAATGTAAATACAAATTTCCTGCTGCAAGTTGTGTAAGTCTTAACATTAATTCCGTTTCATTAGTTTGTGTTTGCCAATCATAATTGATGAATGCATTTTCGCCATTTTCTCGTAAACACCACTGCAAAATGAACTTTTTAGGTCATTTGTTTCATATGTACCTTTATTCACATTAATCTTAACCAGTTGATGTCGGGAATATTTATTTTTTTCCGGTCCCCCGTGCGGGTTTATTTTCAGTGAAAAATCTGAACAAATTTCTAGCCATTAATAAAAAAAATTGTCAATGAAACTAAGTTCGGACAACCAAATAAACACCTTTACTCATTGACATTTCGAGAATTAAATGGCTAGTTTTTTAATTACGGTTGTGTTTGTTCAGCACAATTAGACCGTTGGCAAGCTCCGATGCAACGGCCTATTAGCGACTAGCACCCGGTCAAAAAAACGGCATACCTGGAGAGAGATCGAATGCCTCGTAAACAATGGATATAAATCCGTCTTTACAAATGCTTGGCTGGTACGTCAAAGGAACAGGTCTTGGATAAAGCGATTAGGCAAAAATCAACGAAAAGAGTGACTCGTTCAGTATTTGCAGTGCATTTTGTCCGGGGCCACCGAACCGTGACCCCATGGACTCCGAGAAACGATTGCGTGTATACACGTCAGCCGCCACTACGGCACGCCACGTGTGGCGTGTTGACAAGTCTCCCGGTGACACACACAAAAATCGGAATGCGTGTTTAGACGCTCTCCGATCCGCTGTACAAACAAAAATTGCGTGTATACACGGCATCCGAAGCGAACTGGTTAACCATGCTCAATGCAAAAAGTTGTTGCATCTTGTTGCCCTCAGCAGAGAACAAAAGAACCATTGTTCTAGCTGGTGGCTCTTGTTGTATTGAGCAGGCTGCACACTTTGTTGGATTTTGTTGCATTCAGCAGGGTGTCTGTGAAATGGCTATGGGGGGGCGGGGTTAGGGTTAAGTGAGTCACAGCAAAGTTTAGCAATGATATACTTTTCTGAGATGCATGATATGTGATGAAGAGATGCAAACAGCATGTGTCATAACTACCACAAAGTTACCTTTAGCAGCCTGGGTGTGATTTAACAAAAGTAAAAATTCCTGAAAAATGGGTAGCGGACATGGGTCTCCTTTTGGTCAAGAGGACAAAGACCCCTGAACCTCCTGGATGTTTCATTTTGGAGGATTTACAAACTCTCCAAATACCCACAAACAAGAAACTAGAGGTTTGGACTCAATACAGGCTACTTCTTTCTTTCCTTGCTGGCTACTTCAGGCATGAGAATGGAGTTTTGCAAAAAAGAAGGAAAAAATAATCCAGGCTTATATTAGATTTTGGTATATGAAAACCTTATAGGATGGCTATTTTGGATATTTTTATCAATGAAATCTCTTGTAATTTGGATTTAAAAAAATTAATTAAAAAAATAAATAATCCCAGGAAATTTTTGGATTTTGGTAAATGAAATCCTGAAAGGATAGCTATTTTGGGTATTAACTTCATTAACATCTCCTGTAATTTTGGCAAGATTTTGTGTACATTATGACCTGTCCAATATAATAAAATAAAATTTTCAACACATATTAAAACAAATCTTACAAAGACTTACAAAGACTTGGTTCTTGCAAAGACTTGGTTTTATTATGCTTACCAATACTTTCAGTCCAGTCATGAATCATAACATCATTTCAGCACATAAGTTACAGAAAGAGTGACAGCAATTATACTGGGTAAAATTCTCAAGAGTGTGTAAGAACAAAATAATAGCTCAAAATCAAACTAGCTAAGTTTACGAAAACAATCGCCGATTAGAGAACCAGCAAACAGAACTTTATCACACCAATTCCATTTCCATTTATTTGATAGTTTTGTCGATTTCATTAACATCCACGGCGGAACCACGCTGGACGTAAGTAAGTTTGAGCGCCATTTCTATCGTCTGCAAACTCTATCGCATAGAAAGTTCCTGCTCTCGCGCGCGAAGACTGTGTTGCAGATAGACTTGACAGTAAGTCGGTTCTACGTCCAGCGCTAGCACTATGGTGCATACATCACGCGCACCACACACACAAAAATACATGTAGGACTGTTAATCACAGTCTACGGAACGTAGAGAGAATTTGGTTGTGATCAATACTCTTTTGCGCAGTGCCCCGCGTTGTGTGTAAAGCGAATCGTTGTATAATGTACTTCTTTGTTAAAACAAATTATCCGTACATGCGTATTCCAGTGACGTCAACATTCAGAGAGGGGAAAAACACGAACACATAACGTACACGTACACATAATACGGCTGCGGCATCAATCAAATAGGTCGCTACATTAAACAACACTTTTCCTGGATACAATTTTCTGCTGTAAACACTAAGTTTATCGGGTGACAAAGTTAAATTTTGACTTACTTTTTTCACATGTTTTCTGAGCTAACCCCTATACAACCTACCCCCCAAATTTTATATCAAATTCACACTGAACTCGGAGACCACATATTTGGAGGTGAAAAATCCGGAGGTCCGGAAAAATCCGGAAGATTCTCATGCCTGCTACTTCTCTTCTTTCAAGAAAATTTGTAAAAAATCCTGAAATCAGGAAAAATCATGAGAAATCACAAGCCTGTTTTAGAATAATGCAGGGGCGTAGACAGGATTTTCAGAGTGGGGGGGGGGCAAACATTTTATGGGGGTAAATTTACCGACACAAAAGTCAAATGAACCGACAAATTAGGTCCACAAGTAAGCTTATTTCCATAAAAACCAGGTGTGTGAACATGTGTATATAACACAGACATGCTAGTCAAGCTAGTTCATAATGATAATAATAATGATAATAATAATAACTAGAGGTATAGAGTTTGTTAAAAACAAACTCAAGGTGTTCGAGTGCGCCTAATATGACATCATCACCTAAAGTTATTAAAAGACAAGAGTTACTTCAGGAGATATGAGTTTTCATAATATGTAATATATATAAAATACCACATATTGTGTTATACTGAATACATTAACTTCTGGTTCAATTATGTGACGTCATTCATACTTCACAAAATTGTTCCTCATAATATGAGTTACTTCAGGAGATATGTGTTTTTATGATATATAATGAAAATAACATGTGCTGAATACATTAACTTCCGGTTCAGTCATCCCATATAATTTTAAATTCCTCCAACCAAATTAAGTCTGAACTTGGTAAATATGGTTTTCTCTTCAGAAAGGTTTCATGACAAAACTCGCATCAGTGCAGGTGTCAAGTGCGACTTGACAAGAGACTATGGCTACGAGAGATAAGTTCGGCGTGTAATTTGACTTCAGACTACTAGACTAGGGGGTGTGCAATGAAAGTGTGTTCAGAAATTGAGTTTTGTGACACATATCAGGCATGAGCGTGGAAACAGTAGATCATTACATGTAAATTGCTAATATATAAATCCACAATCACGAAACTTGCCCGTTTGGCAGATATTTGCATTTGAATGACATGAAAATAGCGCCCTCTTTCGGCCATTTTTTGAAAACTGTACATTTTAATGTACATTTCAATTTTGTATAATTTGAATAGTTCACATGGGCTATGTTTTTATGTTTGGAAGAGTTTGGAAGAGTTTGGAAAGGGGATTCCATATTTGGGGAATATTTGTCATTGTAAAAAATGAACCAGTTTAAAAAAAATTGCCTTGAATAAAAGGTCTCAACCCGTCTGATCCCCCAGTCCTCTACCCCTTACTCCCAGGGTAAGATCCATGTTGTCTTGGGGTAGTATTCCAATTTAATTGATCATGTGAAAACAATCTAAATTGACCATACATCTCAATATTTTGGGGTTTCGTTTCCCATCCCCCATCTCCTTGCCTTGAGCCCCACCCGCTTTGGGCAACCCTGATTCTAACCCTGCCTACATCAGAGACCAATTTGTAAATCTTTTATCATCTTTAAAAAGTTCAGTATTAGTTATTAATTGTCAATGTTTTGTGTAAATATTTAAATTGATAAAACACATTCTTCGTTAATACACACAATTAATAAGTAATAAAGGAAATGACACTTCTGCTTTATTTTGTCATGGTCATGATACTCCTTTTCCATCCATTTTTGCACCCATCAATAATAATCCATTTCATACAGGATAAAGGTTATCCAAACTTCTAGGTCTAATTTGCAATGAAAAGAATAATCTTTTTCTGAAGTACTAAATATTCCAACAAGTGAACCTGTAGTCCCTGGCATTAATTGGTTTTGGCTAGTATTGTTAAACCTTTTACTGGTGCATAAAAAGAAAGTCAACAGAATTTTTCAATTAAAGATAATGGTTAAAGGGGCAATATCATCTCAATCAGAGTAGACTTTCAACGGGTCATGGAATCAGTGTCCTAGTGTAAGATGAACAAAGCAGGCAATTGAAAATTACTGGCTCATTTGTTAAGCAGTCTGCAAGGATAAGTCATCTGAAGTTGATGGCCAGGGCAACTGTAATAATGCCATGTGATTTCTTCATTATAAGTGTATTATATAGTACAGCTGATGCATTGAAGAGTGTGTGAAGATTATTATGCACTTTTATGTAAAAATCTCTCTGCTTCTCCAGCACCTTAACTGCTCCCAGTATCGGTATCAGTACATAATGTATCTGAGCCAACTGCAGTCTCTATACCAGTTATTTTGCAGGGAGAGTTTGGCTGTACACCAAGTCAACTGTATTCTTAGTAAATGATCTATGAATTACCAGCGTAGGAAATGTACTTTTCAGACGTGTTTTCAGATTGTGGGTCAACTCCAATCAACTCCCTCCACTTCTTGTACATACTTGATGAACTTACGATGTAATGACTTTGTGAAAAGAATTTCATTGTTTTTATTATTCTCTTCTGGATGACTTCTTCACAGAATTTTATTTATGCATCATTGTACCAAATAGCTATTTTATCTGATGGATCTGGCCTTGTCAAGAATTGGGTACATACTCATTATAGCAAAGACAATGATAGCAAACTTCTAAACTGACAAGATCTTTATCTTCGATTTGCAAAAGTAACCTCTCATCTTTCCGTTGGGCTGCTTCAAATAGTTGGCATGCAATCAAGGTTTGGCACTGTGAATACTTATCAGTTTTTTTTCTTAATTTTTCTCGGTTTGTCAGGGAGTAAGTCTGATGAAGACCACGGTTTTCTTCTCTGGGGTTCAGTGCTGCATTCTTACCGCTCGAGCTCATATTGACCTGAATATGTATGAAGAAAGAATGATAAATATTTAATAGAAGTAGAGGAATAAGTGAGTAAGGGGAATGGGCATTGTAGACAAAAAGAGTGAAAATTAACAAAAGTAAACACACAAGACAAGGTAAACAGATAGAAAGAAATGAAAAGCAACATATAACTAGAAACAATTTTACTGCATACTAAGGGCGATAAACACGATATCGAATATTGCAATAACTTTTTTATTCGATTACAATATCGAGAACCTATTTAAGTTATCGGCATATCGGCGAATCGCGAATACAAATATATCACGATAAAATATAAATCGACATTGTGAGTCAAGTCAGACATTCCATGGAAATAAAACCATTAGTCTTTTGAGCTTTTAGAAATGAGAAACAAAAGCAAACTACTTCATAAGTACATATACGCTCTGCAAATAAATTTGCAATTTATTGTGACACTTGTAGAGGGGACATACCTGTGGTTATTGGCTCTAAAGCAATCATGCATGAATGCAAAAAAAGAATTGCGATATTATTGAAAATTGCAATATATGTTTGCCGATATATCGTGGATAAAAAAAATCGTTATCGCCCAAGCTTACTGCATACTTGAAACTTGATTGAATTTTTGGAAAGAATGTCGTATCCGACCACTACTTTTAAAGGGTTTTGGGGAATTATTTTGCAACCACTAACCAGTTAAAAATTATTCTATCGATTTTTGGTGGTACAGAAAGCGAAAACTATCTTTAAAATCCACTTTTATTTCCCTTCTAAAAAATCCTCCCCTTCAGAAAATAGAAGGATCCTATTATAGTTGCCACTGCGCATGTACAAATGACTGTGTTGGTCACTAATTGTGGAGTTTACGACATCAGACTGACATGACTGAGGAATTCATCGTATAGCAAAATGGCTGATTTTTCATGAAATAAATATCCTGGAATAATGTGAAGTATATGTCCATCATCATCCATATGTTCTCCACCTTACGAGGTAGGTAAGATTACTTTAATGGTTATACTGAATGAGAAAAAGTGGCGGTCGGATGCGACATTCTACCCGTATTTTTCAATATTTGCCTACCTTGATGTTTCTGTTTCTTCTTAATCTTATTTCTTCCTCTCAGCCCTGCAAATGGCATGGAAGCATTTGTACCACTCAGAGTGGTACCCATAAATCTGTAAATCGAATGGTAATTAATTTTAGGAATGTCGGCTATTCATCCATACATGTAAAATAATAAATAATTGGGTCAGCATCCATCTTCATTGTATACACTATGAAAAAATAACCCAAAACTTTAGTTCAGCTTGAAGTTCATTTCCATGCTTATTTACACCGCCAAAGGTTGAATATTCTTGGCTCATGTACAAAGTTATGTTTGTGCAACTACAATACATGTAGTATTACTTTTAAGTATCTGATAAAACTCCATTATAAAGATCCCATTTTTCAACAGTGCTGATTTTTTCCCCAAAAAGTGCCCCTTTCAGGATTTTGATGGATTTGGGGTGGTTAGGGTTATAGTTTATTTTGTTGGTCAAGGTATTAACATGGTAACTATTGAAAATAATCACCAGGAATGATCTTTTTTTTAAATTGTCACTACACGATACTGAGGGACAGATCACAATGAGATACTAAAAGTCTGAAGACATCAGTTAAATTGTCAAGGATATTTTTCATATAGGCCTAAGTCCAACTATTTTACAAAATATATGTAGTCTGATTAGGTTCAGATATTTTTCAAATTCTTTTAAAATTAATTCCTACATTACCTGTAACGTTAGCTGCGACGTATGTTATGTACGTTAGCTCCAACAGCCCTAACGCTTAGACCGTGGAGGAAGGAAAATAGATTTCCTTCCTCCATGCTTAGACATTGGCAATATCACACTCAACCATACCGTCTATTTCTTCCATCCACTTGCACATGAAAGAATCTATGTCCAACTCATCTCCAAAAATGATAACAATTTGGATTCCATGCTAAATTAGTACATTTTCAGCGACGCATTTTCTGCAGACGGGCCCGACACTCAGGGAAGCCATTGTTTTTGCTGCTGCATACTGTGCGCGTGCATGCATGGCAGGTCATGACCTGCGCGGTCTTCGTAAACTCGAACTATTCTATTCTAATTAGATAACGCACACACTATAGGCCGATATATCTGTGTGTAAGAGAACGTCAGTATGGCTGTGCTTCTGAATAGTTGTTCGTTTAAACTTCTGTTTTCGACCGGAAGGAGAGGTCAAATTGGGGTCATGTCTGTGTAAGAAATGTGACATATTTCAAGGTCTTTAAGATGATGCAAAGATTGTGAAAATATTTTCTGTGGTTCATGAGATATGATTTTTTTAAATCGATAGAAATTTTCAACTTCCAGTTTCGACCGGAAGGAGAGGTCGGATTGGGGTCACGTCTGTGTACGAAAAATCACATAATTAAAGATCTATAACATGGTGCAAAGACTGTGAAAATATCGTTTGTGGTTCATGAGATATGATTTTTTGAAAATATTAAACTTTGATTTAGTGTAATTCGATATCTGATGATCTCACTATGACGTCACAATTTGACATAAAACTACATGTTAAGGTCTAACTATGTGTCAAGTTTTAAGGTTCTGTGAACTCTGCAACTATGTTTTTGTCTCTGGATAATTCTTATTCGGAAGAAGAAGAAGAAGAAGAAGAAGAAGAAAAAAACCCCGAACAATATCAATAGGTGTTCGCGCCGTAGCTCGAACACCTAATAATAATAATGTGTGGACTTATATAGCGCACGTATCCACCAACTGAGTGGTGCTCAAGGCACATTATATTATTACCCCTGCTCATAAGGCTCATAAATCATTCCTGAAACCATCTCAGCTCCCTGGGGAATATACAGCTCAATTGCTGCCATTACAGCGCATATAGGGCTAATCAACCAACTCTGCCCTCACAGGTACCCATTTAACCCCTGGGTGGAGAGAAGCAATTATGGTTAAGTGTCTTGCTCAAGGACACAAGTGTCACGGCCGGGATTCGAACCCACATTCTGCTGCTAACACCAGAACTTGAGTCCGGTAAGCTAGACCGCTCGGTCACGACACTCCATATGTCATATTATTATTAATAATATCACACGTTTCATCATCCCCAACATCACACCAAGAATTTATTCCCCTGAGTAATTACTCTCTTATTGTGGGTGTGGTTTATTTCTTATTTAACCTGGGGAGCCTTTCAGTGGAACACTGCTTTTCAAAAAGTGCCCAGGGGAGACAATACAAATATATAAAAAAATCAAAAATGTTTAAAATAAATTTTAAAATATAAAAAAATGTGTTAGAAATCAACGGTGCAAACTGCCTTCATAACAACATAAGTGGCTACCAAAGTGGCTACTCACCTTGTCTGGATGACCTTTGCCCTCCTGGACAGTGACATATTTATTGTTCTGAAGTTCCAGTGTTAAACGACCCTTCTTGGACTTTTTACCAGGATCTGTCTTGGGCTCTTTGAATACATTTCGCTGAAAACGGAGAATAAAAGTACATTTTTTGAGAGGAAAACATAGCAAGTAATTTTATGCTTGGCATTTCCAAAAAGGTGAAAATAAAATTAAAAATGGGTGTTATTTGAAGCAACATCCAAATTCCTAAAAACACAAAATACACTCAGTTTTAAGTCAATACCATTCAAATAGCCTCATTAATTACAAATGATGCTTAAAAATTTCTTATCCCTCACGTTCACATAATAAATGAAGAATTTGATGTTGCAAACTGCTTCAGGGGTATGATTTGACAAAAGTAAAAAATCCTGAAAAATGGGTAACGGGCCTTTGGTCTAGAAGACAAAGCCCCCTGAACCCCCTGGATGTTTGGAGGATTTACAGAATCTCCACTAGGGATGTGCATGTGCCAAATAACCGAATATTTGAATATTCGATCAATGGTTCGAATATCCGGATGGTTTTTTCCGGTTCGAATATTCAAAGAATATTCAAAGTTTTTGTTGATTTTTTTAAATTTTATATTGGTGCTTCCATCATTAACCCCACCCCCCAATCATCCTCTCGTCTATATTTGGTCGCCACCTAGCAAGTCCATCCTAGTCCGGGCAACATTTATGTTTAGTACATTTTTTGGCCCCACCATATCGTGCATGTTCATTTTATCACGTGGCTCAATTCACAATCGGCGGCCTTCAAATATCAAATATTCGATCAAAATCAAAATCTGAATATCCGGTTACCAAATTATTCAAAAACGCACAGCCCTTATCTCCACATCTCCACATCCCCACAAACAAGAAGCTAGAGGTTTGGACACAATACAGGCTACTTCTTTCTTTCCTTGGTGGCTACTTCTCTTCTTTCAAGAAAATGTTTAGGCAAAGGGAGATTTGTAAAAAATCTTGAGATCAGGAAAAATCCTGAGATCAGGAAAAATCCTGCGAAATCACAGGCCTGCTGCTTACCAACCAGAAGGAACTGCAGAAAAATTTTTAAATTTGTTAATGGCCTAACATTTTGACTTTTTTTCAAAGATACTGCTATAAAAAGTTCGGAATGGGAGTATTAATGATCACTTACATTTTCACCACCAATAGTACATAAGCTACACTTGAAGGCACATTTCTGCGTGTCGCGGTTCAGCTTCTGTAAGAGGGCGCCGCCACTGCCAAACACGAGATTCTCCGCACTCCATTTGCCCTGTTTCATGCGGCCGAGGATCTTGTCCAGCATATCAACGTCTATGCCGTCTCCTTGTATGACCCTCAAGTACTTGGGTAGCTCCTTGTACCCTTTTGAGTTGGTGATGGTCCCGAATGCTTTGCCAAGGATGTTCAGAACCTGATAAGGTTGTAGCAATAAGACTCAAACGTGAATGGTATACTTTTGCTATACAAACGTGGCTATAAATTCAGTGCAATGGAGTGTCTGAACATCAATCCCATGACCTTCAGCAAACAAGTGCAGACATTTTGGTATCTTAAACACCTTTTTTTTCTCTTGAAAAACTATTTCTCAGTGGTGTGATTGGGCAGTTTTGAAAAATCCACGTAAATTTTGCTAGGGGTATTGGGGCCGCTGGGGTGAAATCTATAGTTCTGAGCATTTGCTTTGCTTTCCATTAGTGCTTAAATCTTTAAAATCCGGAGGATCCCAACATTCTGATGTGTAAAATGTGGAGTGCCGTGGCCGAGCGGTCTAGTTTACCGGACTCAAAGTTCTGGTGTTAGCAGCAGAATGTGGGTTCGAATCCCGGTCGTGACACTTGTGTCCTTGAGCAAGACACTTAACCATAATTGCTTAAGTTTAACAACTGCCTTGTTCTGGACTAGTTACACCTCCCAGTCCTGTTCGCACCGTGAAGAGGCTGGTTATTAACTTGTCTTGTTTCAGTGCGAGGTGCTGGTTCTTCAGTGTGGAATTGTTGTAACAACTCAATGACTTAGTAGCCCCCACCTTGGAGTGGCCATTGGCCTTGTGTGGGCGATTTGCATAAAAAAAATATCCCAAAATCCGGAAAAATCACACCTCTGATTTCTAGGCTAAACTTTTCTTTCCCAAGTTTCTGTTCTGTGCACTGTCTGGAGTCTGCTGAGTCGGCATAAAGTTTTAATTTAAATTTCATTTAAATTGGGTATTGTGATGAAAATAAGTTATTGCCGATAGGTTAAAAACCCAATCGTCAAGTCAACCCAGGTCCAGTAGGTTGGAGGCAGCCATGAGGTTAACCCTTTAGAGAACCTGTCTTTTCTTGATAACATCTGTCAAATGCCCAGGCTAATGGTAGATTGTAATGATTTTGCCACTATTTCGTTCAAGTGAATATATTTCAAAACATTTTTATAAATCTGCATATGTTTATCCCTCATATTTTATAAGAGTACAACATCAGTTTAAAATATCTTGTTTTATGCATAGCAACGGCACAGGAGGGTACTGGAATCTGTGGCCACTCGCTGGCCGCTATGGGCATATGGGTTGTGGCCGCAACCAGCCGGTATGGTCTCTAAACGGTTAACACCTTACACTGTATTTTTTCTAGATTAGGAGTTGTACTCCATTACACACATTTTTAGCAAACAAAAATATTCATTCCTGATATAGCTCAACATACAAATATGCAAGTACATTTTCATAAATGAAAATCAAATTATAATTCATTTATTATTTAATTACCTTTTCCACTACTTCTGGAGGGTCACCGGAGTCTGGTCGTATCACCAAGGTTCCGCCTTTGTTTCCCCTCTCAACCACCATGTCCTTCAACTCTTTACCCCAGACATTTTCACAAGCATTGTAGATGTCAAAACTATCTGAGACCACTGCTACAAGTCCATTAGGGAACTTCTCCAGCATGTTGGCGAAGGCATCACGCTCGCCCTTCTCCCCCCACGTGGTGATTGTGCTGGGTATTAATTAGTTCAAAGAAAAGTTGTTATTATAGAATAGAGAGCAAAACTACAAAGACAAGGCATTTATCCGAGGAAATATTTATTGGAACTTGAGGCTTGACCGTGATACTAACCCAACCATGAGCAACATTTTGAACAGAATACACTCAGTAAAACTACAAAGACAAAACATTTATCTGAGAAAATATTTATTGGAACCTAAGCTAGATCGAGATACTAAACCAATCATAAGCAACATTTTGAACAGAATACTTAACTGAAATTGATGGTAAAGGCATGGATTATTGAAATCAGAGCAGTACGTATATACCAGCTGTTTTGTGCAATGCGCGACACATATTTGAACCAATCAGAGTAACAAAGATTGGCATCACACGCCTGACTCATGTACTTTGTAAGTGTTTCATGTATCCCCAGAACGTGAATTTGGCCTGTTCTAATTGTTTTTACATTTTGAAAACAAAATTTTGTGCATGGTCACGGGCAATTAGGACCTCACCTTCGGCTCAGCCCTTATCGCCCGTGACCCCACCCAAAACCAGTCATTAACCCTAACCCCCTAGGTATTCTGGCTAGGAACCTTCCTAAATCCTCCAAAATCCAGCAGTGCACTTCTGGTAACATGCCCTTATCTTCAAAATGCACCATGCATTTTCGTTGATCTTTGTCCTGTACTTCTTGCCAGGTAGTAATTTTGTCCCATTGGAAGAGGTGAAAGTACCAGTTTCCAACAGTGCTGAATTTTTCCCAAAAAGTGCCCCTTGGAGAATTTTGCAGGATTTGGGGTGGTTATGGTTAACCTGCGGTAAAGACCATGCAACAAACTGTTATTCCCTTATTGGTAATTACTAGATTATCAAATTAACAAACTATTAAAAGTTAACTTGGTGTAAAGTTAGTACAAGTATCAATCATCCTGAGGAATGCTTTTGTATGAAGTGATTTCATCTTAGAGAGAGAGGACAAGTTTTGTCAAATTTACAAAACATAGGCCTAATTTTTAAAACACAAAAAGTTTTTTAAAAAAACAAGAGCTCCTATTGTGATGATACAGCTTAGGCCAACAAAAAAAGTCTCCAGTTTCTGGTCTTCACGCATGTCACCTCACACTCACGCAACAGCATTTTAGTTAAATTGTTTTTTTTGGGCTATGAAACAATGTCCAATTGCAGCCAAAATTGCTGGATCAATTGGAATTCTGCCATGCTGTGTTTTAAATGACTTTTTCACATAGGGGTATGAACGTTTGCCAAATTTGTCAGACCTCGCTTAGCCACCATACTTTGTGTATGGGAAATTTGGTCTGGTTCCAATAACCATGTATACATGTATCATGTATTTCACTGGTTGGCAAACAAACAAAAATGTGTCCCCGCACCGGTTTAGAAGCTGACCTATGCCCAGAAACCACAGATTTTTTTTTAAGCCCAAGTTTTATGATATATTTCTTGAAAACCATATGGATTAAATGAGCATACAGAACCAAATGCTGTACCTTCCCCTAAAATATTTATTTACAAAAAAACAGTCATCTTTACCTATGCTCTGCAGCAGGGATTGAGAACCCAGCCATTGGACAGCTGTAGAACTTTCTCGCAAATATAAATGCCGCTACGTTGTCCGTTCCCATGAAATTCACCAAGTGACCACACCCTCCAATGGCTGCCGTCTGGAGAAAAAACAACAATGCAACAATTAAGTGAAAACGCCCACCTTCTGATGAAGATAGGGGGAATGTTTGCTGTACCCATCTTAAAAGGTTTTGGGGCCACACAAGAAACTGTCAACCACATGAAGCATTACACCTTCTACACTCTGACTAAGATTGGGTGATAATATCGAATATCGCCATGCCTTTTTTTGTTTGATTAGGATATCAAGAAGCTTTTCATGTTATCGAGATATCAGCAAATCACGATTTAAAAATATATTTCTCTTGACCCTGCATTGCAGAGGTCCATAGGGAATTATTTTGTTCACAAATTTGTTACGGAAAAAGATTCAGGCAGAAATATGTTATGCTTATTTTGAAAAGTAAATCTTTAGTTTTTAGTTTACAAATTGTGAATTTTGTGAAGCATTTTGCTGATCGTTACAAGCAAAATCATTCACTGAGGTGGCTTTTTTTTGGGGGGGGGGGGTGGGAGTTCATCTTTACATGGCCATCATTACGGGAAAGACAACACACGTTTGAAGTTGCGACACTGTGTTAGGCGCATGAACCCCACTAGGTACAGTGGTAATTGCTCTAGGTGTACCACTCGAGAACCCGATTATAAAACAATGACCAAAAAAAACATCATCTGCGATAAAAACCAACCTCTACAGAGCCCACGCCTCTGAACCCGAAGTCATGAAGCTTGAAGGGTAGCAAGTCTAGGTTATCCGCCGTCTCATTCAGGTACCTGGCAATGATTACCTTCTGTGCCCTTGAGTTAGTGGCAACAGTCATGGGGTACCATACATGCACAAAGATAGTCTGAAAGAATGAAACACAGATTCCAGTCAAACTACAAACATGTTTAAACCAGAATGTACAATTTTAGTCAAATGTATTCATACTAATAAGAATCAAGAGATAAACAGGAAACAATCCATTAAAGTTACAGCTCACTTCCTTTGAATGTTAACAAGAACAATGGATTAAGTTTTTGTATTAATTCTAACATGGAAATAGATGGAAATTAGATCATTATTATTATTATTATTATTAATGGTTTATTTCAGCATTCATCGCCGCACAAAGGTAGAATTACAAATATTGTACACAAGAAATAGATAAAAATATCTCATTTTAAGAATAAAAATGATTAAGGGAGTAAGGGTAGGGAGGTGGTGGGAATAAGGGTAGAAAGGGGATGTGAGTAAGGGTAGGGAGGTACATACATTGTTACTGATTTAATTAGTTAAAACTAATGTGGCAAGTAACTACAGTGGTCAAAACCAGTCAACTGGCTTTTTTGACACAAATGTGCACACAGGGGTATTTTTGACTGGTTTTTACTGTCATTTTGACCACCATCAACAATACAAGATTAATGCTTTTACCAGTCAAAAACGGTCGACTCATTTTGACCTGTAAATGTACTTACTACACGTAAGGATTGACAGTGTTTGACTTTAAAGTTCACTAGGTATACCTTGGCAAGTATATCAATATTTTGACTGATTTTGACCCTTGCAGTCACAGAAGGGTTAAGTAAATAAATCATCAGCTAATAGTCCATTGTGATTTGAATTTTGTGAGTCTGGTGCACTAGACCGCTCGGCTATTAAGAAGACTAGGTGGATTTCTTCACTGCTAGAGGGCCGCTTCGATAAAGATGCAACAGATCAGCCTGCAAACTTGGTCAATTAGAAACAGAAATACTCCGGGCCCAATTTCATAGAGCCGCTAAGCAGCTGATTTTTTGCTTACTGTACATTATTTATTTCATAGGGCTGCTAACCGCTGAGCAAGAAGAAAGGCATGCTAACTTTCCGGCTGCAATTGAGTGACGCAACAATACAAATCCATGGTTAACACGCATGCGTCGCTCTGAATTTTCTTGCTAACCTGTAAAAATCTTTTTAAAAATCTAAATTTAAAACCTGTAAATTTTTCTGCTATAGTCAGTACGAAAATTTGCTTACCGGTAAGCGGCACTATGAAATTGAGTGCAGTTATATCATGACACATACCTCAAACCAGTTGGTTAGCCATGGTACTTTAGGGTCAGTATTTTCGACAGTGAAGAGAACATTCCTTGTAGGTACCACTGTTCCCTCTTGTACAGCTTTGACAAGCAGTGGCAGACGACCTCCATGTTTCTAAAAGAAGCAAAGGAAACTGTATGAAGCTTATGCAAGAATAAGAAGAGAACTATAAAAAAAGGATTTGTTTATTTTTTATTTTTTTCAGAGAGATGAACACCTTAATCTTTTATATGTTAACTTCATCAAAATAAATAATAATAATAATAATGGACACTTATATTGCGCTCATGGCACATGAACATTATTACCCCTGTCATCGGGCCACTTATATCATTCCTGGAACCATCTCAACTCCCTGGGGAGTATGCAGCCCATTCTGCCAAACAGTGTAAGCCAGGCTTTGGAAATAGGGTGTCCAAATTTGTTATTCCTTGTAAAACAGGGTGTCCAAATTGTTCAACTTGCTATACTTCCTCATGTGTATTACAAATAAAACAGTGTCCATTAACCCTAACCCTCCTAAATCCCCTATAATCCTCCGGAGGATTTGGAGGATTTTGGAGGAATGAGGCACGTTCGAAAATCACCCATTGGAGGATTATGGAGGATTGAGGAGGGTCGTGCATTTGATAGTGGAGGATTGTGGAGGATTGAGGAAGCATGGTTCAAAGAGATCCTGGAGGATTGTGGAGGATTGAGGGCATAATGGAAATTTACTTTGGATGAATGTGGAGGATTATGGAGGATTATGGAGGATTGTGAAGGATTGACAGAAACATAATCTTGTATCCTCCGGAGGATTTGGAGGATTTTGGAGGAATGAGGCACGTTCGAAAATCACCAATTGGAGGATTATGGAGGATTGAGGAGGGTCATGCATTTGATAGTGGAGGATTATGAAGGATTGAGGCAGTGAGCTTCATGCATAAACTCAAGTTGGAGGATTATGAAGGATTGAGGCAGTGAGTTTCATGCACAAACACATTTCGGAGGATTATGAAGGATTGAGGAAGGTACCTAATTAAGGCTAGGGAGTTAGGGTTAAGCAAACAGGGAGTCCAAAAGACGCCCAAACGTATTGCTGGCTAATACTATGCTGCCAAATGTGTAACACAACAAGGTTAATTGAACACAATTACCATCTCTGCCCTGATGGGTACCCATTTATACTCCTGGGTGAAGAGCAAGGTATAAGCCAGTAATGCATCCGGGCATTTTTTGGATGCCCTATTTGATTACTGTAAAAATGTAGAATGCCTTTGAAGACACCTAGTTTAATTTGCCAAGTAAAAAAAGTTAATAAAAGTATAAACAAAAAGATTGCCCCTTAAAAAAACTTTATTATGATACAATGTAGCAATTTTACTTTCAGCAATGAAGGTTCAAGTTGGTATTTCTCATTTATAGACGTCCACATTCATTATTTACTGACAAAGGGATCTAGTGTCAGACACAAAACGTAGCGCTCAACAATTGACTCAGTAATTCCTCTGTCAATCATTCTGAAATGCCACAAAATCACATCGGGCCAGGATTACACATATACTACAATGTAAGAACGGGAATTTTATTCTGGATGTCCCAGTGCAAGGTCAAGCCTAAAATAACAACTTCACGGTTAAAAATTGGGTGGAAGATCATCAGGGCTGTCGTACATAAGTAAGTAATATAGACCTAAATGTACGACAGCCCTGAAGATCTTCCACCCAATTTTGAACCGTAAAGTTGTTATTTTTTATGGTCAGTCACACAGTTATTAACCGACAGCAAAAAACTTTGCTGATTGCATCCGTGGTTTTTGCAGCAGGACATCTTACGCGCGATCATTATATCCAATAATGCTTAATTTGATGCAAGATTGATTAAATAAATGCCGACTGTCAAAACTTGTGTCCGTGTAATTGTTTTATTTTTAATAATTTTGTCACGTAGGCCAGTAGGACTATTCGACATACGTTGTCAGTCTGAATGAATGTACTCCACGGCATGAATTTACGCTGGTAATTCACGGACGGCAAACTACAACAGCAGATTGGCGGCAACAGAAAAAAAAAATCTTGCATGATATCCTTGGATTATTCCATCCACTATAACCTTCTATATGTAGCTTTTTACAACCGGGCAGAATTTGTAAACAATAAATAGGCCTAGACTGATTTTCATGTACCCCCATCCCCGGCCCGATCGTGATTTTTGGCCTGGGTTCCCGCCCCATGGTTGTTCCGTTATCATTACCCGCGTGACATTTTTATTTTATGTGCATATGAACATTTTAAATCACATTAGAAAAAAAAATTGCAAAAATGCTTTTATTAAGCAGATCCTATTTGGTGAAAAATTGCCGAAAAAATTTGGACGCCCTGTTTTTCAATTGAGTCAAATTTGGACACCCTAATTTCAAATCCTGGCGAATACCCTGGTGAAGAGAAGCAATTATAGTTAAGTGTCTTGCTCAGGGCACAAGCACCACGGTCGCGGTCACTGTTGCGGTCATGGTCAGAATTTAAACCCAAATTCTGCCGACACAAGTCTGATGCATGCACTAAAACCACTCGGCCATGGCACCCCATGTTTTTCAGTGAGTTACTGGGAAAAGAAATGGTTGGTTTTGCTTCTAGCAACCCTACAGCAACAACATGGGAACTCCACCAACAACCTGAATGGTTAGATCACGTAGTAAAGCACTGGAATGCCTAAGAATCATCTGCCAAAATAAACCTAAAATTTGATTTGACATTAACTACCCCAAAATCCATCCAAATCCTCAAAGGGGCACTTTTTTGGAAAAATTCAGTGCTGTTGGAAACTGGTACTTTCACCTCTTCAAATGGGACAAAATAACTACCTGGCAAGAAGTACAGGCTATAAGTGCTGAATATGAAAGATCAACAAATATGCATAGTGCATTTTGAAGATATGGGCACATTTCAAAAAGTACACTGATGGATTTGGGAGGATTCAGGAAGGTTCCTAGCCAGAATATCTAGGTGGTTAGGGTTAATCAAATAAAAATGTGATGAAAAGAAAAACACAATAGAAACAAATCTGTCAACCATTTACTGTATTCTGCCATCACTGCTGCAGTACCAATATGCTGCGACAAGGGTTTATTTTCCTAAGCAGTCCAGGGCTCCTGCAAGTAATTTCATGAAAAAGTATTTAGGTATGCACACGACACATGCTTGCAGTTTGGTAGCACCACATTGCAGATAATTGTGGAATTTTACAAAGGGTATGGCCTCCATTGCCCTGGTCTTGGCCTTGGTGCCCCTTAAAAATGTTCCCATAGACAGGCTGATATTCTAATGGAAGTACCCTTTACTCGGGAAAAATGGCCTTGCCCCTACAAGAAATTGCTACCTCTAATATGTAAGTCCATCCCTCTTCATTGAATATATCCTGGCCAAAGTGCACTTGATAGATCTCCTTAGCCTCAGCTATCTTCTCCTTGGTGACTACCTGACCCAGAAGCCATTTCTTGAGGATGTACTGCAAGCCGAAGAAAACTGTCTCTGGGTATTTGCCTCCTCTACTTTCAAAGTAGGAGCACACGTACGTCGTCCCTTCAGGGTACTGGTAATGGTGAGTTACCTGAAGAAAAAGTGTCAATTGTTTGGGGGATATTTTTAACTTAAAATTTATTTCACACCTAAGCTCATCAAATGGTGAAAATTTAAGTGAATCCTGTAAGTTTAATTATCAAATAGCATCATCAGACCACAATTTTAACATGCTCTATGTTTTCGATGCTTATTTTAATCACTGATTTCAGCACTGGTTTTTGTGAAGAATAAATTGCAAAGGAGTATTGTATAGGTTTTTCTGGTAAATTTCAGCTAATTTTAATGCTGTTCGAGTGGATTGTTAAATTTGATAGTTATTTTGTTTAAATCGCATGACGCCAACTAATAAAATGAAACTGAATGGTGATTTTGAGCAGCATTCAATTTCGCGCGAAACAGAAAGATGCAGTGTTTAAATTGGCTGCTTATTTGCTGAAATTGACCGGGAAAACCTATACAATACTCCTTTGCAATTTATTCTTCACAAAAACCAGTGCTGAAATCAGCATCGAAAACAATTGTGGTCTGATCTGCATGTTAAAATTGACCGGGAAAACCTATGTTATCGAGTTCGGTTTGCGGTAAAACCATGTGCTTTAAATCTCAACTACTGCTAGCAGTAAGTAAGATTGTGGTTCTGATAAGAACTGTATATGGGTCATTCAACGAGGTTTGGGCAAGGTATAGGTGTCCCTTGTTATGTAGGTAAACACATAGCTGCCAATATTTCAAAATTCCAATTAGTAATGAAACCGACTGAGACATGTACCATTTGTATTTAAAACTGTCCTTTGGTTTTTGAAGCCATCTTGCACAATTCAACACAAGGCAAATGCTAAAACTTTTCTCACTTCCGATTGCACGTTTACACAGTGGCAGGCACCATGATGAAATCGTAGGCTCTTCGCTAGTTCCTGTTTATTACCCATTACTACATTGCACAAATTGGTCCCCTGACAAACAAGGTATCGATACTATGCTAATTAATATCCATAATACTTTTCAGTAATTCAGAACTTATTTATTATAGCACACTATACGTATGAAAATATTCGGTATGGGTACCAATTCTGATTTTTACAATCGTTCTACGAGATTTTACCCGAATGCTCATAAAATGGTACTTTATCAAGGGCTTTTTTTTCTTCTCGTTGGGCGGAAAACTTAAAATTTGTAATTTTTTAAAGAGCAATTCATATTTTCGTAATTCCTGAAAAAATTCGTAATAATTACTAAAGATGTGTAATAGTTGGCAGCTATGTAAACACACCATTTATTATCATTTATTATGACTCCAAATTAACATTATTGTAACTTGTTATTCAAGGCACAGAGATCGATTTCATTCTAATTTGAAGAACTGTGCAGTCATAATAAGGATAATGAATGGTACATCTATCTACATAACAAGGACACCATGCCACAAAGCTTGCCCCATCCAGGGCCAATTTCATACACTTGCTTAGCAGGAAAAAAAATTGCTTACCAGTCAAATTTGCTTAGCAGATTTCTTTGGATACCAGCCAAAATTTCATACTAAATGCATGCATTTTGGCTGGTAGTCTGTTTTATATTACTCGGCAAAAAAATTTGCTTAGTAAAATTCTCTGCTTAGCAGCATTATGAATGGAATGACCCATATAGATCTTCTCTGTTTTTAACTAGCCTGTTCAAGTCATCGTCAGGATAAATATCGTCATACAGTTTGTATAGTACTGAGATGGTGTTGGACACTGAGTAAATGTTTCAACAACCAAAAACATTTAAACTTTTGTCATTGCAAAACTGGAAAGAATGAAGGCATCACTTGGCATAATAAGGGGAAAAATGGAACATTTAGTTTGCCAACATTTTGATACAAATCAAGAAAGAGAAATATTCATTTTATTACTCCATTTTTACAAAAAAAATAACTTCCAGTATACCAAAATAGAAAATCAAGGTCATACCTTATAAGAGTCAGTGCAAAACAGGATATTTTCTACAGTGGATGGATGTGCCATTTTCACGCTTTGCAGTTTAATTGTACCTGTAGAAAAAAACAAATATTTTTACCTTTGTTTTACATTTATTTTACATTTGTTTTGCTTGTTAGTCTAATTGTCTGTTTTGTTATACTCCTCCTGTCAGATTTGTTGCTTTTCACTAATCTTAAACTTTCTTCTTCCAGCCTACTCCTGCTTTCCCCATACCCTTTGTCTATTCACCATGATCAATCTCCACCATGCAAAGCTTCAAATCCTACATAAATTATCTATTCATCTATTTTAATCTAGGGCTGTGCCGGGTATCTGGATATCCGACCGAAACGGTCATTACCCGGTTCCATTTTTCGGTTCCAATTACCCGTAAATGACTTTTGAAAATTCAGACTTAACATTTGAGCGGTGCGAACAGAAATCTGTCACTCTTGAACAATGTAATGTTTACACTTTTACAGACAATTATCTTTAAATTCAAGAGATTACACTCCAATAAAGAAAAGATCGATTTAATTAAGTATGGTATCCTCTGTATTATCCCTAACCAGCCCAAATCCTTCTATATCCTCTTTGCCAAAGTGAAGGATTCCGAAGGACTGGGGCTATTAGGACTTTTCAGTGGAGGAGGATCCAGAAGGATTTGGGCCATAGTGGGTTTCTGCTATGAGAGGATTTAGAAGGAATTGGGCTATCAGGCTGTATTTGACATAAGAGAAAGAGAAGGATTAGGGTCTTATGCAGCTTGGCCAAAGTGGGATTCAGAAGGATCTGGGCTGCTGGGGGAGGGGAATGTGATGAAGCCTAAACAATTTTTTGTTTGATTATTGGCAAGGTAAGTGTAGCAAGTTAAGTGGGTCTATTGCAAGGTCAAGGGGTCAGTGCTGGGGGTCCCTAGGCATTGAATGTTTATGTATTACTGATAAGAAACACATATGCTTAGTGTGCACACCAATGGAATTTCTATGACCATTGTCCTGGTATGAAAAGGTCATATGTAGCATGGGCACTTCCATTTGTTTGAGGGTAATTTTATAACCATTCTGTCACAGGAGGATCTGGAAGGATTCAGGCCGTTAGCCATATTAAGAAAAACCAGGAGGATTTAGAAGGATTTGGGTACTTTGAGCTTTTGACTCTCTAATACTGAAGGATATAGGAGGATTTGGGCTATGTGTAAGCAAAAGGGCCTAGTCCGTTAGGGTTAAAAAAGTCAATTTGTTATCATTTACAGTACATGTATTTGTACACCACCGGACTCGGCATGCTTTCAACAAAAATGAAAACGGGTATCCGGGTATCCGAAGTTTCCTGATTTCGGGGGTATCCGGTTCCAAAAATATCCGAAAACACAGTCCTAATTTAATCCCTCTTTTGTCCGGTGCCAGGACAAGTACCTGACTCTGCCTCTTGTACCCTCTTCTTCTGAGTTCATTTCACACCTGACTAAATTCTGCTCACTCTTGCATTTATGTATGTGTGCATGTTTGTATATCGTCCATTTTGCCTTGAGAAAGAACCTGCTAGGTTTGAAACATAAGGCCAATAACTACACTCACTGGCCAAAAAAGTATTGCAACATGCTCAAAATAGCACTTTACAAGTAACAGGTGAGATGATCATTTAATCCGATTTCATCGATCGTGTATTACATAATTTCCGAGCAAGAACAGTAAAAAAGAACATTGACTTCAAAGCACAGGCACTTTCAAGAAGTCTGAAGTAGTGTAAATAAAATAAAATAAATTATTGTAACACAGTTCTCCAAACTGAACTTTGGGGATGTTGCAATACTTATGGCCAGTGAGTGTACTATTTTGCATTTAGTTTCAATAACAATAACTTTCACAGCAAGTGCACAAATTACCAAAATTTAAATTAAAATATAATTATCATTACTGAACCAATTAACACCTCAATGCCCCCACCCTCTTGCTGTCCGATGAGTAAAACAAAACAAAATACCGGCCAGACTGGTACATGCTGAATTTAACTATGCACCCTATTTTTCTAAAAAATGTTGGCATTTTATTTGTGCACAATTTATTGGATGGCAGCCATTTTGTTGACGGAAAGAATGTCGTATCCAACCACCACTTTTTAAGGGTTTTTTGGTAATTTTTTGCAACCACTACCCACTAACCAGTTAAAAATTATTTGGGGGTACAGAAAGCAAAACTATCTTTAAAATCCACTTTTATGATGGTTTTCGGGCTTTATGTCCCTTCTAAAAAAAATCCTCCCCTTCAGAAAATAGAACAATCCTATTATAGTTGCCACTGCGCATGTATGATAACCGTGTTAGTATATGTCCATCATCATCCATATGTTCTTCACCTTACTGATCATGTAAGATTACATTATTGGTTATAATGAAGAAGAAAATGTGACTACTTCAGCTCTTTCCATATAACCTTTGTGAACAGTGCAGGCTTGATAGTGAGATCTTTAAAAAATATATTATTTCGTCAACCACCTTAAATACAAAATCAAGTCAAGAAATTAACTAATAGCTATTCTTTAGACTAAATTACATATAGACCTATATTTAAAATATATATATATTGGCCTGGTTGGCTAGGATAAAGGCCATTTAAATATAAATAAATATTTCAATCACGACTGTTCCGGTCTGAATAAAAAATACATACAGGGCCTATATTATTATTGTTAGTAAAGTAATTTTGTTTTTTCCTTGTATTTTTCCAGGTAAGGGGTTGACTTTATGTAGTGGTACAAGTTGACTTGACTTGGGGTACGAGTTGGCAAAGGTACAAGTTGACTCTTTGATGGTGATGACAGTTGGTTTGGGATTATTCAGATATATTATAATCCTAACATTTGTGTTTATTGATTTGATTTATTCGCAAAATCCACAAATATCCACATTACAAATCGGCCAAGACTGAAGACAAGTCTGAAGAAAAGGCACTGTATTGTCAAATGTATCTGCTTGGGCAAACTTACCTAATCACAAAATTTTAGATTGTAATAATTAGATCATTTTTTAACTGGTTAGTGGTTGCAAAGAAAATTTAAAAAAAACCTTAAAAAGTGGCGGTTGGATGCAACATTCTTTCCGCCCCTTTTTTGTACTACATCATGCTCGCATGTACAAAAAAGGGCCAAGGTTAAGGAGGAAGTCGCTAAATCCCCATTACTACTAGCTTCAAACACATTTCCATTCAATCATTACAGCGAACATAAAACGTGAATTGCATACATAATTTATATTTTATTAACATATTTTATTTTAAATTATCCATCTTCTTAACGAAGCAGTTAGCCTACGTTGGTTACATAAACCATGGATGAAGGTGCATAAACAAGCGGCGGTGTTATTATTACCTGTCCTGAATTATCATTCAAACGCCAACAGCCAAATTAAGTAGCACTAACGTTAGCAGCAAGTTCATTTATGATTTAGGAAAGGTAAGGTTAGGTACAGTTGCTGCCCTACGTTTACCAGATCCTCGTCAAAATTGTAAGTAGTCGGGCACTCAATCAAGCATGCAGTAACGCTAACGTTATAGTACATGTATCAACATTGCACATTAGGTCACGGATCGTCTGCTGCATGCTATGCTTCTTCGCTTCTTGATCTTGTGCGGTAATTGCATGCAGCTAGCATGCAGTATATACACGTACACGCACGCGAGCCGTTCGTGCCCGGCCGGCCGGCCGGGCCTAGCTAGGCACCCGTCGGGCGTTACGCGTACGGTACGTACGGCCATGAGGAGAAGCGAAACGTCTGCTATCGTTAGAAGGCGCATTGATTAGCGCTTCTCCAATATACGGCTCTTGCGCTTCCGTAACTCTATGCATTTGTATACTAAAAATGAATTTTTGACTTTATTTTCTCAAATTAAAAAAAAATGCTCCACAACCGTGAATTACTATTATTATATTAGCCTATAATAGAAAGGCTTTACTTCTGAATTAATTTTGTAGTTTAAAAAAATGTATAAACAAAGTAATAAAAACAAATTTATGAAAATGTTGAAAAACCTAGTCTTGATCCATCCCAATACTTCCTACTTGCAAAGCGAGTGTTCTAACCACCGTGAGACTACCATGCCAGTCGAATTTGTCCGTGAATTAATTGTTGAACTTGAACCCTTTTTAAATTAGATTTTTATGCCAATTTCTAAGCCACTGATGAAGTGTACTGCAAAAAAAAATAGCAGTCGGGTATCAGTTAATTTTAGGTGAGGTACGCTGTATAAAATTATAATGCACATGTGCACATACATGTCTTTTCCTTCCTCCATGTATCAAGTAAAGACTTGATCTCAAAGACCAGCTGCATGTATGGGAACTGGAAAGGATCAGCAATTGTTTTTATTTTGCGAAATGCGGGCTGTGAACAGTGGTAGGTCATGGGTCCTTCTCCCAACCGCTCCCCATCATACTAGGCTTTAGTAGTTTTTGTTCAGTTTTATACTTTTAACCTCCTCCTCAATAATATAGCTTTCAACACGTGGAACCACACATCGTTTGTCCAATGCTGCTGTGGATAACAAACAAAATAATCCGACTTTTTCCCCCAACAATTTTTATCAAACACCGCGGCAAACACCCGCCGGGCATGGGAAGCAGGCTCACAAACTAAGGCTGATTTGACAGTGGGATGTCGCCGAGAAAGTGAATCCGGAAATCTTTTTTGCTTGTTTTGGAGTTTATTTTTTATTTTATTTTAGAACAGTGTAGGACTCTGTACAACATAAAGAAATGGTTTATACAAACAAGTTGCTTGTGGGCGGACATGGATTGGGGAATCCCCATTTTTTATCCCCCCCCCCACCCCCCGGGTTTCTCAGTTCTCCCATGCTCTCTCGCTACCGCTTGAATAGTCCGAATGCTTCTTCCGTTCAGTCTCCTATTTTTAGAAAGTTGTCGCTGTGAGCAGCTCACAGCGACAAATTACATAATTATTCTAAAAATAGGAGACTGTGAACGGAAGAAGCGTTCGGACTACCGCTTGAACTACTTGTCTAAATTAGACGACTGCATTTTACTCTGTAACACCAACCATCCAGTTCCCAGAAGTCTCATCATGATTTTGGATATTGAACGCGTTAAGGATAACTGACTATTCAAGTTTGTGAGATTTTCTCGTTATGTCGCGACGCGTCGGTCTCGCATTTCACGAGACTTTGCGTTGTTGGTGTATAACTAGTACTGCACTGCTAGGCAACTCACCAAAACAATCGACAACATTATTGCCGAGCAACCTTTTGTTTTCTCTCAATCTTGCAGATCGGATTCGATTTTAAGAAGCTCCCATTTTCTGGAACAATCATAACATTAACAGACTAAGCTCACTTGAGGGTAGCACATAGCAGTGTTGTTTACGAGTACATTTAATTCATCTGTGAGAAGAAACTGACTAGGAACTGGAATTTAACGTTAGTTTAAAATATATCCTCTTGGCTTGGTAAGTAACTTGTAAACATGGAGGTAGAATTCTGTTAATGTTATTTGGCTCATGAGTCATGGACTCAGTGACAATGGTCATCATTGTCTGTCGTCAATTAAATTGACGCGCCATGTATCGTCCATGTAGGCCTACGTAATTCGCCGCACTCGTGAAATGACGCACCTACTTTTGGCTTAGCATTTCTCGGAAAACTTACAAAATTATGGCGTATTACTGGCTGCATAAACTTATCTAAGTCGTGCTTGTTACAGAAATAAAAATTATAGTGAAATTATATGATTTACTGGAAAGTTAGTGCTTGTGAAAGTGGAAAAAGTTGTTTAACCACTGATTTTACTAGATACAAATAGTAAGAGATTTACATGACCTCAATTTTTTTTCACGAACATCTGTGATTTTATTGTTCTATGCCGTCAACAAGCTGTTGTCTGTGGAAACCAAAATATATGAATGCTTTGCATTTGTAATGATTTTTTAAAGAAATACTGATCCTCAAAATGGACACATTCCTTATAGAAGAACCGAACGAAGACTACTTAATTCGTTGGTGTTTATTTCGACAGTAGTGGAAAATTATTGAGAAAATGAAACATTAATATCATGGTTATGAAAAGAAATCTTTTATTTGACAAAATGTTAACAGCATTTTTACACATTTCAAAGTTTTAAAGTAGGCTACTTTTTGCAAAAATTTTAACCACCTTCCATTTTATTGGTCTTTCAAGAATATTGATTAAAAGTTTTGAGAGCTTCTCCAAATTATACCATTTTATTTTAAAAATCGAAAACAATATTTTTATTTTCAAGATTAAAAACAATTTTACAACCATCTGGAATAAGATGAAGCATGATTCAACTGTTTTTCTTCTTGGGTACATTTTCTGTGCCCCCATAAACTTTAACAGTTTGGGGGTCAGTCATTATACCAACATCAATTATCTGATGACTACAATTCTGTGCGTCTCAAAAAACGGTGCTCAAGACGTCCACGCATATGATCATGCATTGAAATTCTGCATTTATACAAGAGAATCCTTCACTGAAACAAACTGAAACACCAAACTGCTAATTTCATTTGTAAGTTACCGTCCAGTTGATTATATAACCTGAGGTGCGTCATTTAGGGTAAATTGAGGATATATATGTATGTGCAGCTGCAATATTTGTTCAATGGCCAGCAAACAATAGGGCTGTGCATTTTCAGATATTTTTGGAACCGGATACCCAAAATCAGGAAACTTCGGATAGGCCTACCTGGATACCCGTTTTCAGTGGTGTACAAATACATGTAGGCCCTACTGTAAATGGTAACACATTGACTTTTACAATACAGAGGATACTATACTTAAATCGATCTTTTCTTTATTGGAGTGTAATCTCTTGAATTTAAAGATAATTGTCTGTACAAGTGCACTGTTCAAGAGTCACAGATTTCTGTTTGCACCGCTCAAATGTTAAGTCCGAATTTAAAAAAATCGTTTACGGGTAATTGGAACCGAAAAATGGAACTTGGTAATGACCGTTTCGGTCGGGTATCCGGATACCCGGATACCCGGCACAGCCCTAGCAAACAACGAAGGGGGAAGTCGTGGTCAAAACGTTGTAGAGACTAGAGGGACAATTACTAACGTTAGTTCCAAGTTATCGTCGGACAGTGTGATTGATGATTCGCTACATTAAAAACCCCAAATGCATGGCCAATCACTGGACATACCTCCAGACTTTGGCCCTAACATTATCCTCTCATGAAATGAATAAAAAAAAACTATTTAATTTGAATAAAGACTTTCACAGTAATATGCGCCTTGTTTTTGATGGGGCAAAATTGTTTATTTTGAACAGGTTAGGTTATTTCATACTCAAGAAATATTCAAACCCTAACATTAATAAAAAAATAATAAAACATTGAATCTGCTATTTTGCTATGGTTTTATGAAATTTATGATTGAGAGAATCAGATTTATTAGTTCTCGGCGATGTGATGTGATCGTAAGTACATAAAGCATTGGAAAAACATGTGAGGTGGAGTCCACAATAAGGCGGTGCATTTAAAAATGAGTCTCTCAATTCATTCTCTTTAACATTACAGTGTTATCCAGAAAAAACTACAGACTCATAATGGCAAATGTCCTTCCCGGTGCGAAGCCCAAGTCACTCCACAGACCTAAGAACTGGTCCGAAGAAGTGGAGGAAGCTTACAGACTCCAAATTGCTGGCTACAGAGATGCCATGGAGTACGCATCTGTCAGGGGCGAGGTCTGTTGTGCAAATATTTTACCTTGATTATTGGCAGACTTTTGAGATGATAGGTAGCAGCAGACTGGTGGTCCTTTTCCCATTGTTCCCATTATTATGATCACGCAAACGATTTCGAGAATCATCAACAAAGACCAGTAAATCTGCTGCCATCTAGAATCTACATGCATAAAGTCTGCCATTGGATTCCTTTCTCAGGGGTGTGATTTGTCCGGATTTTTCCGGATTTTTACAAATCGCAAGGTTGTGATCCTCCGGATTTTAAAGATTTAAGCAATAAAGGAAAGCAAAGCAAACGCTCAGAACTATAGATTTCAGCCCAGCGCTGTTCACAACAGCGGCCCCAATACCCCTAGCAAAATTTACGTGGATTTTTCAAAACTGCCCAATCACACCTCTGACTTCTTGTATGATGTCAGACTAGCTGCATGTATAAATAATAACAGAATAATACAAATAGTTGTTTTTAATAAAAATGTTTTTTTTTACTGAAAAATGCGATCAGAAAAATATGTCGCTGATATTAAATATTATTTTAGCTGTTTTCAATTAGTTAATTAACTCTTTAACTATATGTACATGCATACATGCATAATACGAATATTCAAATATACATTTTTATGTAGACCAATCACCTTATGCAATTGTAAAAGGCCTATAGCTGATGTGTGTAGTTCTGTTTTCTTATTGGTGATATTCAAATAAGGCTAATGCATTAGTATTAGTCACAGGGTTACTTCAGACTTTAAAAGTTAAATTTTTTGACAGTTTATCTTTTTTTTCCCGCAAAATTACAGATTGACAGATGGCCCACTTCAGGCTACATCAAGAAACTTCAACGCAAAGACGGAAACTTCTATTATTTCAATAAAGGAAGGGAGTGTGAAGATAAAGACATCCGCAAGATTAAACTGTACACTTACTAGATGTAAACAACGACTGGCCGTTCATTTACTCACGTGAACTTTCTTTAATCTACCAAGTGTTCACTTTGTAGAAACTCGATCTGTTTTTAGTTTTTTATAATTATAAACCCGAACTTTCATGTATACCGCAATGTATTTTGTTTTATTGTGGGATTTTCGCACAGTTGATCCTGTTTACAATAACATGCAGTGTCAGTGTCGTGGCCGAGCGGTCTAGCGCACCGAACTCAAGTTCTGGTGTTGCCAGCAGCAGGGTGTGGGTTCGAGCCCCGGTCGTGACACTTGTATCCTTGAGCAAGGTACTTAACCATAATTGCTTCGTCCTTCGGATGGGACGAAGTCAGTAGGTCCCGTGTGTTGTATAATGCACGAAAAGTGGATTGTCGTGGCCGAGTGGTCTAGCGCACCGAACTCAAGTTCTGGTGTTGCCAGCAGCAGAGTGTGGGTTCGAGACCCGGCCGTGACACCTGTGTCCTTGAGCAAGACACTTAACCATAATTGCTTCTCTCCACCCAGGGGTTAAATGGGTACCTGTGAAGGCAGAGATGGTTTGCTCTCTATGCGCTAGAAATGGCAGCAATTGAGCTGTATACTCCCCAGGGAGCTGAGATGGTTTCAGGAATGATTTATGAGCCTTATGAGCCTTATGAGCAGGGATAATAATATAATGCGCCTTGAGCGCCACTTAGTTGGTGGATACGTGCGCTATATAAATCTATACATTATTATTTATTATTAAAGATTGTCACAAACAGCACTTTTGTAAGATACAATATCTCAACAATATCTGGGAAATGGGGCCAACATAATTTAGAGTTGGTGAATTTTGTTCAGGGTTTGTGAGGAATAAATTGATTCATATAAGTGCAACTTGTTAAAGAGTAAAAACTTTTCAAAAACAAACATAACTTAATTATTCAAGACAAAACTGAAATTTGGTACTTTAACCCTAACTACCCCAAATCCTGCAAAATCCTCCAAGGGGACACTTTTGGGGAAAAATTCAGCACTGTAGGAAACTGGTACTTTCACCTCTTTAAATGGGGCAAAATTACTACCTGGCAAGAAGTACAGGCCATAAGTGCTGAATATGAAAGATCAACGAAAATGCATGGTACATTTTGAATATAAGGGCATGTTTCCAAAATTGGATTTTGGAGGATTCAGAAAGGTTCCTACCCAGAATATCTAGGGGGTTAGGGTTAATGCCAATACTTAATAATTTCTGTAAATTTCTTAAATGTACTTTATTTGTGAATAATTAGGTATTATTTGTATTTTCAGAAGATTGTAACACATTGTAATATTATATACTAAGGAAGAATTTAAATGAATGTGCTCCATATGCAAAGAATCTGTCCATTTAAATACAGCAATCACAAACCAGAAATAATTTGGACATGGTGCTTTTAATTACAAACCTCCGTGCCAGCAGTTTCTGTTTAGTTTAGAATGTGTATATTTAAGACGTTATGAGGAAACGATACAAATGATTGCGTTTACAGACAACCCTTATGTATTTATCATACATTTAGTCTTCTTCATAAGACCAGTCAACATCAATTTCCTTTTTGGAAATTACAGTTCAATCATTTGAGTAAACCTTTGGATTTTATCATAAATTTCTTATTGTTTAGGTTTACCAAAGTATGCATTAACTACAAGGTTGAAACTGATAATTAGAGAGGAGAGAGCTAGGCACATAGGTGCAAAAACCATTGTTGTCCCATCACATAAGAAATTGCTTCTTGTCATCTAGATAGATGCGCACTATGGGTTGTCCATTATTCTGACTTACGTATAAGTGTAGGAGTGCATTCTTATTCACGGCACATTAAATTTTGTATCCTGTACGCATTTGTAATGTATACCACGTTTAATACAGTGTGTGAAGTAAGCTTCTTGCTGCTTATTATTTGTAAATAAAGTTTGAAAAAGAATCTATAAGCAAATAAACATCTGATTATAATCCAAGTTTTATTTTGTTTCCAATGTTATTGACATTGGCTTCATGCTTACAAAACACTGAGGGCGAAATTTTCTTGCAGACCTGTTGTCTGGGCCCAAGTTCATAGCAGAAAATATTGCCAGGGGTGCGACTTGACCAAAGTAAAAAAATCCTGAAAAATGGGTAGCAGGCCTGGGTCTTACTTTGGTCTTGAGGATAAAGCCCCCTGAACCTCCTAGGTGTTTAATTTTTGGAGGATTTACAAACTCCACAAACAAGAGAATTGAGGTTTGGACACAATACAGGCTACTTCTTTCTTTCCTTGGTGGCTACTTTTCTTTCAAGAAATTATTTAGGCGAAGGGAACAATCTTGAGAAATCACAGGCCTGTATTGCTATGTAAATTTATCTACTAAACAAAATATAGCCGAGAACCTTGCACGTCAAAAATGGCTGTGCTCAGCAAGTTTGTCTGCTTAAAAGATCTATGAAACAGGTCTTTATGAAACGGGTCTTCGTGAAACGGGTCTTCGTGAAATGGGTCTTTGTGAAACGGGTCCTTATGAAACAGGTCTTTATGAAATAGGTCTTGCAAGTTGGGGAGGAACCATGGGCAAATGCAGGAGGGGAAACATTTGGGGCTGTTTTTGATGTCATTTTGTATTGATTTTGCTTATTTAACTTGTCACTCATGCAATGATAACAAATGGAACAAATGGAACAAATGAAACCATTATTTTTGTCAAAAGTCTTAAATCATTTAATAGCCTTGTTACTGTCACATGTTTAGTACAATGTCAGAAAACACAATAATACTTATAAACAGTGCCATGGCAGATGGTCCAACAGTACCTTAACCAAGTGGTAGTCACATAAGGCCTATTCTCAACACCACATTGTACTTGAATTCTTTCTGGAAAAAAAAGTTGATCAGTGGGTGAGGCACGTGCCGACATGTCTTATATGTTTACAGTGTAAGTTCATCATACATATTAAAACCCTAAGCCCCATTTGATGTCATTTTGTATTGATTTTGCTTATTTAAGTTGTCACTCATGCAATGATAACAAATGAAACCATTATTTTTGTCAAAAGTCTTAAATCATTTAATAGCCTTGTTACTGTCACATGTTTAGTACAATGTCAGAAAACACAATAATACTTATAAACAGTGCCATGGCAGATGGTCCAACAGTACCTTAACCAAGTGGTAGTCACATAAGGCCTATTCTCAACACCACATTGTACTTGAATTCTTTCTGGAAAAAAAAGTTGATCAGTGGGTGAGGCACGTGCCGACATGTCTTATATGTTTACAGTGTAAGTTCATCATACATATTAAAACCCTAACCCCCTAGGTATTCTGGCTAGGAACCTTCCTGAATCCTCCAAAATCCATCAGTGCACTTTTGGAAACGTGCCCTTATCTTCAAAATGCACCATGCATTTTTGTTGATCTTTCATATTCAGCACTTATGGCCTGTACTTCTTGCCAGGTAGTAATTTTGCCCCATTTGAAGAGGTGAAAGCACCAGTTTCCAACAGTGCTGATTTTTTTCCAAAAAAGTGCCCCTTGTAGGATTTTGGAGGATATGGGGTGGTTAGGATTAATGCAGAATTCAGATACTTAGCTGGAGAATATTCACAAATAACTGTCTTATTATGGGCCTCCTTGTTCCTCGACCCATACTAGTAATAAGAGCACAACATCGTGTGCCCAGGAAGGACGTAACACTTTTAAGAGGGAACAGCACACGTGCGCTTACGTCCTGTTACCAGGCGTGCCCTGAAGGACGCAAGACAGATTAAGGTAAGCGCGCACTTACGTCCTTTTTACCAGAGGTTCCCAGAAGGACAGAAGAGGGAACAGTGTAGGCGCGATTACGTTCTTTTACCGGGCACGCAACGACATAACAGACCACTTGACCTCGGCATGTTATACCTGCAGATGTATTAAACATGTCCCTCTTGTAACCTTGTATACTCTCTGACAATGTTAATGTTTGGAGTCTGATCCACCAAATTGGGGACTTTTCAAATGTCTGGTGGACAAAAATAATGTACACAAAACATACATTAACCCTCCTACTACGACAAGGGTCAAAATCAGTCAAAATGTTGATATACTTGCCAAGGTGCACTTAAAAGTCCACCACTGTCAAACCTTACGTGTAGTAAGTACATTTACAGGTCAAAATGAGTCAACTGTTTTTGACTGGTAAAAGCATTGTCTGGTATTGTTCAGGGTGGTCAAAATGACAGTAAAAAACAGTCAAAAATGCCCCTTGTGTGCATATTTGGGTCAAAAAGTCAAAACAGGCAGTTGACTGGTTTTGACTCTGTAGCAACTTCCCACTAAAGTGCAGCAATAGTAGGAAGGTTAAAAAAAAAAAAAATTACAGACATGTTATGATCATCACATTTCCCTGTTTTACTAATTCTTATAATTATGAAAATGTTTTTTTGTGACATGAGCATTTTTTCAGTGTTTCAGTATTCAAAGCTTGTCAGCACTACTCGAGTTACAAACGATGCTGTATACATTCAAATGTTGTCCTCCAATGTGGTAATTGTGGACAACATGTAAAGCACAGCTGTAGCTAATTGGGGTTTGCAGTAGTAACTTGAAACCGCCAAATTGGAGTAAGCTTTTTGCTACATGCTCACTTGGTCCTTCCTATGCATGTTTTTTGATACAGTCGCACCCCTGGCTACAGCCCTAACATATTGGCCCCAGCCCTGTGACGGTTTTTTAGATACAAAACACTGCCTAGACAATTGAATATATTCCATACAACACCAGAACAGGGTCAATTGCCTACTAACTGAAAATGTTACACAAAACAAGATCATGTTTGACAGAAAAAAAGTTACTCCGTGTTCTGTGTCTAGTTTAGTTTCTTCAGAACGGAATATATGTACACTAAGATTTTGAAGGTGTTTCATCATAGAGCTACGTATGTATATGGTTCTATGAACCCAACATCTTAAGAATAAGAAGACATCTAACTGTGCAAGTTATCAGGACCGTAGCGAGGGGGGTGCCGGGTGGGCAGGTGTGACCCACCCCCCAATAATTTTTCTCAGTCGCCATTTAGAGCCTCAGTCGGCAAATGAAGCATCAAAGGTACTAGAACAAGGGTTGGTCCAGAATAAATTTTCAGTCGGCAAACCTAGAGATATGGGTTTGCCGACTGCAAATGTATCGTGTTTGCCGACTGCAAATGTATCGTGTTTCTAAGCACTGGAAATTTGCCGAGTTGTTTGTTTGTCATAAGTGGTTTAAAAGCTGCTGTTTCAGGTGGCAGTTTGCCCATTTACGGGGGGAAACCAAGTAAATTTGTCTGGTCATATTATTGTGTCAGTAAACTTGCCAACAAAAAATATTTGCGCCCCCCAAATCTGATGTCAGTCAGCAAATTGGCTTCCACACCCCCCCCCCCCCCCCAAAGAAAATGCCTTCACTACACTCCTGCAAGTTATATGCACTTTGATTTAAAAAGGGTACAAGGTTGGCAAACACCAACCCACGTGTACTCAGGATAAGTTTATCAGTTGAATGAAATATGAAATAAGCATTAGTTTATAAACCCTAGCATTATCTACATTTCTGCAACAATTGCCTCAATTTCTTCTTTAGTGAACATCAGAAAATTGTTCTCTCTCGTTACGGTTGCCATCTGCAAAAAAAAAGGGAAAACAATTCAAAATAAGGACAACAAGGTTCAGATAATGGGTTTTTGGAGGGTGTTTCATCTTAAATAATCTGTTGATAGTAGAAGCTACCCTACACATCAAAGAATATAGTCCCTCTCTGTATTATATGCCACAATGATGGATATTTAAGAAGTAAATAAATAATTTCACATATTTAGTATTTTATTTAATTTCAAACATTTAAAAAATGCTCCTTAACTTTAACCTCAATCTAATAAGAATATAGGAACAATTTTTTGACATCTTTCTAAATAATCCAGCCGGCATATCTAATTTATAGTCAACTGAAACCTTGGCCATAGATTGTTTTTTTTATTGGAAACTGATAATAATGATCTTACCTCTACATTGGTTGAGCTAAGTTTTTCTTCCATGACCTGTTTGAGAATCACAAGGGCCTCCTTGCAAGCTTCTTTCAATGTCATCGACTGTAGGCAGTGAAAAGGGAAAGTTTACTCAACAAATCAGTAAAAAAATGTTGTTTTTATTAAAAACAACTATTTGTATTATTCAGTTATTATTTATACATGCAACTAATCATAAACATGAAGTCAGAGGTGTGATTGGGTAGTTTTGAAAAATCCACTTAAATTTTGCAAGGGGTATTGGGGGCGGCTGTTGTGAACAGCGCTGGGGTGAAAACTACAGTTCTGAGCATTTGCTTTCCTTTCCTTTATTGCTTAAATCTTTAAAATCCAGAGGATCACAACATTGCTATTTGTAAAAATCCGAAAATACGGAAAAAATCCGGACAAATCACACCCCAGCTATAATGTGTTCCATCAGATTGGTACTCAAACTAGTCACACCAGGCTCTCCTCAAGAGCAGCTTAAAACAATGACAACAGAGAATAACCCTACTTCGCAATCAAATACAACACCACAGGATTAACCGCATCAACCCATCTACACAATATTGTGTAGAAGTTTGTACATTAATTTTACATGATTTTCAGCTTGCATGGGAGGCAAACTCGCAAAAGAATTGTTGAAATCTCACAATATCTGACTAGTGCCCCTGAACAAAGATATTGACAAAATAGGGAAACCACCAAGTTGGTAGAGTGCCGGCACGTCAACCCAGAGGTTGCAGGTTTAAATCCTGATCTAGTCAATTTTTCTTTGTTCATCCCAAACGATGTATCTATGTATCTAATTGGTTTCTCTTGCGGTGTACTCGATTTCTAACAACATACTCATTTAGCCCCCTATGAAATTCCATCAGTCACGAAATAAGGGTAACTATTGCTTGCCTTGTGGTAGACCTCTTGTAACTGTGACTGTGCTCCTTCTGAGCCTGATCCTATAGCCTTTGCCTCGTACTGGATGTAAGTACCAGAGGGATCCATGTGGAATCTGCAGAATGGCGTAAGCCACATGGATAAAAGTTTTAAAAATGCATAATTATAACATTTTTGTAGAGTCCCATACAATGGAAGACAAAGCAGGAAATGAACTTCATTAGTGCATCTGTAATAAGGGTATAGATGTTTGTCACGTGGTCTTAACTGCAGATTAACCCTAACCTTGCCAAATCCTCCAGAATCCTCTTTGCTAAAGTGAAGGATTGAGGTTACATGCTACATGCTCTTTGCTAAAGTGAAGGATTTTGGAGGAGTGAGGTTATTAGGCATACTTGCCTTTCCATGGTACATGTACATCCATGTTTGTTGTAGTGATTGCAAGGTCAGTGCTTGGGTCAGTGGACACTGTTTATTGCTCCATGCATGCAGGGAGGGTCCCTGGCCATGTACATGTATCACAGATTAGAAACACATGTGTGCATACATGTCATGTGCTTGCTTTACTACTGAAGGATTTTGGAGGATTCAGGTTATGTGTCAGCAAATGGGCCTAGGGAGTTAGGGTTAAAGACAAATGGCGGACATGGCCTAGGGTGATAATGGAAACATCTGGACTAATCAGATTGTTTTTAACTGTCTGTGGCATTTAACAAAACAAACTATCCCATTCAGGCCACTCGAAGCCATTAGCTGTTGCCAGTGGCCTCCTATGGTTACCCTTCTGTGCACTGTCACACCACTGAGATTGCAGGGTAAGGTGGTCTCCCATTGATGCATTGCAGGCCATACTAATATGTTCAAACATTTACAGTGGCCTTTGGTGGCACACAGTTGATTTTGTAAGATTACTTGGAAAGGACAGCAGGCTTGTACATGTATGTACTGAAGGTTGCTCAAGAACAGAATTTTGTGGATCGGAGTGGCCTCCATGTGTAGGAGGGTTTTAATGTAAGGATGTTAAAGTAAAAAATGAAACTCAATCTTGCCAGCCATAAAATACAAGATACTGACAAACAGTGCTCAAATTACTTCTGATGGCAAAAGTATAATCTACTTTTGTCAAAACAAATAAGCAAGGCTACAAAAAATATATGAATGTAGCACATGTAACAATGGCTTGAAAACAATGTCAAGAGTTTCATTTTGATCTAAATAAAAAGAAATATTAGATTTTTGCACATTTCTGCAGGGAAAGAGCACCGACACAGGAGTCTGGAGATGACAAATGCAGGGACCAGAAACCAGTGACTTTTTTTGTTGCCTTTAAAACAGCATATATCCCTCCTATAGGTTTAACACTCAAAGACACTCAAAATTTGTATGTCTCTCTTAACCCATTGACTTTGTGCAGTGCACTCAAATACATGCAAGCACATGTGGCTGTGATAGGAGGTCAAACCCAAAGACACTCAAAATTTGTATGTAACTCCCAACCGATTGACTTTGTGCAGTGCACTCAAATAAATGCAAGGACATGTGGCTAGGATAGGTCAAACCAAAACCACTCGACAGTACATACACAGCTCTGTGTGACTCTGTGGTTTGACCTACCAATTGGCAATGCAACCAAAAATACTCAAGTGACTGTCTGTGGGTGCCGTGCTGACTGGGCCAAATTTCAGCATGGGCATAGGAGGGTTAAATATCAATCAAAGGATGGTTTACTTACAGTCTGGGTCCTTTCTCATCAATGCCGGCAAATAGCAGTGCAACACCAAATGGTCGACTCTGTGGGAGAATGCCAAAAAAAAAACTTGGGTTGGTAATTCTGTTCAACATTTCCTCGTGATGAAACAGGTTCCTGGTTAAATTGACTAAATGTAGCTACTAGTACCAGAAAGACTTTCATTTAATAACCCTCCTACTTTTGGTGCCTTTTTCAGATAAGTTGATGCACCATTTGAAACCATTTGCTTTTGTGGTTTTGAATGGTGAAATAACTGTGTACAGTATTGATTCCCCAATTGGTTTTGAATGGTAGGTCTGGTAATACAAAACCTTGTTTGGATCTTTCCAAATGGTAGTACAGCTAATAAAAAACCTTGTTTGGATACTTCTATAAAGTGGTGAATCAATGGACCCTCTATGGTGGCGACTTGAATGAATGGTTTTGAATGACAGGTCTGCTATACCCTAAAGACCCTAGTGCCATTTTTAAGTGGTAGATCAATTACTTGTACACTGGCCACCATGTGTTAAAACTCCATAGGGTAAACCCCAAGACACAACATGTTTATCTGAATCAACCATCCATAAAGACTCAATATTTACTAAGCAGTATCCAGTGCATTTGAATGATAACCCACTGTGTAGTACATTCACCATTTGAATCCATTCGGCTATGTGAAACACACCAAGGTGTAGTGTATCCACCATTCAAAACCATTTGAATGGATTTGAATGGTAGTAAAGCTTGCTACCAACACTGTTCAAATGGTATCACCATGTGTGTACAAAACCAATGGGCATTTTGGTAAGTGGAAATTTTGAATGGTTTCAAATGGTCAAACAGTAGGAGGGATAATCCCTAGAATGATAGCTCAGTCTTCCGAGGTCCCAAGTCCTTCATCAATATTTTTCTTTGCTAATGTCTCCATACCGATGTTTTCCTTATCGGTTTAAAAACATCAAACATGGTCAGTAGCATAAAAACATACTAAATTGAGCTGTGTACAATATTAAAAGTCAACATTTGATAATAAACTGATCCAAAAGGTCACATGTGAAAAAAGACAAGAATAAATACACAAATATATAAATAAACAAGATAAAAGCCACAAATTGCGCCCATACACGTGTGTATGTATATGCTATGTGCATGGACACAAATGTTGTTGATGACTTGAAAGTAGTTTGTCTTATTTCTCTTACCATGGCTCCGCTGTCAGCATCATCATCACCAAACTGCATCGCTAGATTGGAGACGGCTTGTGTAACGGCCTCAACTGACATCTTCTCATTATAGGTAAACCAATGGCTCTGTGGATTTTTACAAATTGTAATTAATTTTAGAACAACGGGTGTAGGTTTTTTTTTTAAGATGACAAGAGCATTCTTGTGAAATTGTCATGTAAACCTATTGGTTCTTTTCAGAACCTCACAACTCAAAAGTGATCATTAATTCAAATGGTGTCTTCGCAAATTTAAATTTTTTTAACCCTCCTACTATAGCTGCACTTTAGTGGCAAATAGCTGTAGAGGTAAAAAATCAGTCAACTTTCCAGAAAATTGTGAGGCAAAAAGAAATTTTTAGAAAAAAAAGCCTGATATTAGGAAAAATCCTGAGAAATCACCTGAGAAATCACCGGAAATCAAAGTATTTTCAATCAAATAATCTTACTTGAGCCTCTACTCGAGCCCTGTCGATCATCGTCCTGGAGTCTGCAATAAGACCACTCATAGCGCACCCAATGTGACTATCCACTTCCACAATCTTCTCAATGCTTGCCACCTCCATGAGGGAAGATGTCACCCGCTTCTCAACTGCTAAGACGCAGCCTTCAGCTGTCTGAATACCAATCGCTGTTGAGCCAAGCTGAAGAAGGGGGGGGGGGGGGGAGTAATTCATTAAAAATAACTGGAGTAATTTATCAACAGCAAATGAAAAGTGTGTACATTTTATATTGAATCTTAAAATATCTGTGATACTGAGATGCTTGTTTTTTAGAGCGTTTGTTCCCATAAAAGGACAAAGTTCAGAAAGAGGAAGGTTGTCTAAGTCATTTTCGTTGTCCTTTTTGATAAAATGATAAAATTCAAATCTGAAATGGATCACTGGCCGGTGATCTAATTCTATATTTTAATGCAAACAAACAAATCTGAATGCATTTTTACTATTTTCTTGTCAACCCTTCTATGACTGCAAGGGTCAAAATCAGTCAAAATGTTTATATACATGCCAAGGTATATCTAGTGCAGTCGAACACTGTCAAACCTTCCGTGCAATAAGTACATTTACAAGTTAAAATGCGTCAACCTTTTTTGACTGGTAAAAGCCTTGTCTGGTATTGTTCAGGGTGGTCAAATTGACAGTAAAAACCAGTCAAAAATGCCCCTGTGTGCACATTTGGGTCAACAGTCAAAACAGGCAGTTGACTGATTTTGACCTCAATAGCAACTAAAGTGCAGGTATAGTAGGAGGGTTAATGACATATCAAAATGATGAAACTTTTACAGGTTGGTTTCTGTACATATCTCTTCATGGTGTACACACCCTTTAACCCTAAGAACTTTCCTAATCCACCAAAATCAAACACCATGCTGTCTAACTACCACCCAATCTGGGATTGAGACAACTGGCTCACTTGTAAAGTATCCCTGGATGTGATAAACCAAGTCCATCAAAATACAACAAAACTAGCCATTGGAGCTTGATGGATTTGGATTGCTAGGGTTAAGTCTTCAAATTAAAGAGCATAAAACGACACAAAAATCATAACAACCCTTGTGAGGTCTTCCAGAATCAGTATGCATTTTCATTTATTAACCATCCTATGCCCATGCTGAAATTTGGCCCAGTTAGCACGGCACCCACAGACACTCACTTGAGTATTTTTGGTTGCATTGCCAATTGGTAGGTCAAACCAGAGTCACACAGAGCTGTGTATGTACTGTCAGTGGTTTTGGTTTGACCTTTGTGCACTGCACAAAGTCAATGGGTTGGGAGTTACATACAAATTTTGAGTGTCTTTGGGTTTGACCTCCTATCACAGCCACATGTGCTTGCATGTATTTGAGTGCACTGCACAAAGTCAATGGGTTAAGAGAGACATACAAATTTTGAGTGTCTTTGAGTGTTAAACCTATAGGAGGATTAATGGACCATTTTTTGTTGATGGGGTTTAATTGAATAGTTAATTGAATTTCTTGCATAGATTTCTTACCTTGATAGCTTCAATGGCATATTCTACTTGAAATAGCCTGCCCTCTGGTGAAAATGTGTTCACACCTCTGTGTTAAAAATAATTATGGAGTCATTATAATATTAACAGTAACGCAGAAACCAGCAGGGGTACAATGTATCTTTTCCAACTGCAACCAATCTGAATGCATTTTGAAGTTTCCTTGTTAACATTTAACATAAAAGGCTGAAACTTGGTTATTAAATGTATATCACAATAAAACCACAAAACCGTCATAATTCTGATGAGTTTTACCTGTCGTACTCTGATCTTGTCTGAAACATGTTGCTGTATATATTTTTGTATCTGCAAGAAACAAAGATAGAATAGTCAAATACTTAATAAATGTAAAAATGATAGGATTTTGGCAATATTCTTATGAACAATTACCTCCCAGTTTTGAGCCTGTGGATGGGATCTAGACTGTGACCGAGTACCAAGAAAATCTAGATCCCAGCATAAATTTGTGGTTCATCTCCAAACATAGACAGATAGACCCATCAACCGTGAAATCTTCTGATTTGAGCGAGCAAAAAATAATTACTGGAGAGGGAACCTGGATTACCGTACTTAAACATATTGTTCTACCAACTCAGCGGAAAGAATGTCAAACCCAACCGCCACTTGTGCACAATAAAGCATGTTTTTATAAGACGGATGTGCATATGTTCATTGCACAAAATCTCCCAAATAATGTTTCCAATCCTCACTTGACTACCCTTTCCTCTCCTTAAGTGTATCCTCTATCATCATTTAAAGGAAAAATCTGTGACATTTGTCATATTTGGATAGAAAAGTGACAGTTGTACTCTACATTCTTTCCAGAATCCTTTTAGTTATTTAGACAAGCTCTCTTCTTCAAACAAATATGTACATTTAATCAGGTTGGAACAAGTGAGATTCATTTACACCTTAGGTGTCAGGGCTGCAATTCAAAACTGGATATCATAAAAGGAGTCTGGAACTATTTTGTTCAAACATTTTTCACAGGACACAAAATAGTTCTCAAGTTTTAACTTTCGGCAGAAATATTTTGGTGTGTATGTAATGTTACATGTAAGTTAACGTTAACCCCATTCTAGAGCCAATACACTGGACTCCCTCCGTATCCTTGGCCCTAGCACCACATGTACAAAAATGGAGCAATTTTTCTTTTTTTTCAACTTTTGATCTGCTAATTATTACAACCTAAAACTTAGTAATTAGGTAACCTTGCCCATTATTCTGGGATATCTCACTTTCATGAAATTTTCAAAACATTTTTAAAATTTAAAAAATAATAATTAAATTTTAATTAAATTTCACCAAAATTACCGATCTCACAATAGTGAACTTTATGCCAAATGTGTCTGCTTGGGCAAGCTTACTAAGCTTGGGCAATAACACAAATATCGAATATCACGATACTTTTTTTATTCGATTACGATATCAAGAACCTTTCTAAGTTAGAGATATCGGCAAATAGCGATTAAAAAAATATATCGCAATTAAAAAAAATCAGGTACATACCTGTGAGTATCGGCTCTAAAGCAATCATGCATGAATGAAAAAATAATCGTGATATTATTGAAAATCGTGATACATGTTTGCCGATATATTGTAGATGAAAAAAAATCGATATCGCCCATGCTTATCTAACACAAAATTTTAGATCATAATAATTTGCACAACAAAAGTTGAAAAATCGCTCCCTTTTTGGGGCTAGGGTCAAGGATAAGCCTTATCGCTAATAGCAGCTGCAAGGAATTGTGGGATGTCTGTGGGCGCAACAGCGCCACTGCGTGCCACGCGGACAAACAAAATATTATTGACGTCACAAAAGCTGCGCCAAACAGATGCCCCTTTTTGTATCCCTGTATGCTTTGCAGCAGTTGCTTCAGTGCTATTAGCGATAAACCTTATACGGAGGGAGTCCAGTGTATTGGCCCTAGAATGGGGCTAACGTTACAACATTTGCTAACAATAAGTAATTAATTTTGATAACCATTAGGCCTAACAAACGTTAGGGCCTAACCGGCGTTACTGCGGGTATCAGGTCAACTCGGACCCAAACCAACTCGGACCCATGCCAACTCGGACCCACGCCAACTCGGACCCACTACCAACTCGGACCTATGCCGACTCGGACCCACTACCAACTCGGACTCATGCCAACTCGGACCCACTACCAACTCGGACCCAAAACCAACTCGGACCCACTACCAACTCGGACCCAACCAGTACCAACTCGGACCCAACCAGTACCAACTCGGACCCAACTAGTACTAATCCTCGGACCCAACAATGACTGAATCAGTTCTTGTTGGTAGTTTCAGGAATATTTAGGTTTTGACCTGGAAAGCTTTCGCGGTGGATTTTTTTGTTGTTGGCCCAAACCAGTCTCGGAAAGATTAAAACATAAACTATTTTTTTTTTTTTAATACAGACGCAGTTTTTGGATCAAGTTTTTGGATGTTCGTAGTTCTACAAATCTCTTTTTGACTTAGTGAGTTTTAGAAACCCCCACCCCTCCCCCAAAAATAAATAATAATAAGAAATCTGATGACATCTTTTTGTACATGTCAGAGCCTCAATGTATACATTGCCCTCAGTGCCCCCCCCGTTAAAAAATTGGTGTCCCCCAGGTGGCCCCTACTAACCCTTTTGGCTACGTTTTACATTTTCCTTATTCATTCTGTAGTTTGTTTGTGTACCAAACAAACAAACAACACCCAATCAAATTTAACGAATGTCACAGAAATGTCATCATGTAAAGGAAAATATGAACGCAGTTCGGCATCCCTTGATCAGTTCATTGAAGCCGGTCAAAAAGATCAAGGCCGCGCCGATTGGAATTGTATTTTCAAGCGTGGGCATAATTCCAACTTTTCAAGATGCGAAAATATATCTATCATGCATAAAACTGTTGTTATATTGAGAAAAAATGGTGTGACCGATGTTGCAATTATTTTATAATAATAATTTTTAAAAAATGCATATTGTATTGCACTTTATGTAAAATAACTCAAATTGCCCCACAATAGAATTAAATCTGGGCAAAGATAATACTAAGTTACTTAAAGTGCTATCTACAGAGAACAAGACAAATGCTTATATATGGAAGCAAACAAAAAATAAAAAGCAAGTAGGTATTCACAATGCGACAGACACAAAATAAAATTCTAATCAATATCTTTTAAAATTTGCCAAACATTGTCAAATGGAATAATGGGTCCGAGTTGGTAGTGGTTGGGTCTGAGTTGGTAGTGGGTCCGAGTTGGTTTTGGGTCCGAGTTGGTAGTGGGTCCGAGTTGGTAGTGGGTCCGAGTTGGCATGAGTCCGAGTTGGCATGAGTCCGAGTTGGTAGTGGGTCCGAGTTGGCGTGAGTCCGAGTTGGTAGTGGGTCCGAGTTGGCATGGGTCCGAGTTGGCATGGGTCCGAGTTGGCATGGGTCCGAGTTGGCATGGGTCCGAGTTGGCATGGGTCCGAGATGGTTTGGGTCCGAGTTGGATCGAAACCTTACTGCGTTAGGCGTTAGCAAATCTTATTTTGTTTTTGCAAATTGTGAATTTTGTGTAGCATTTTACTGCGATACAAACGAAATTGTCACAATGGTCAAGTTGTCTTGGTCGAGGTGCCACAATAACCATGGCATTGGAATATCCGTTAAATGGCTGCCGTAACAAGTGATAAATAATGTGTCCGGAAACTGGACAAAAAATCACTTTTTCATTTTTTGTTTTAACAAATAAACCAAACAGTTTCTTAATTTCACAAAATAAATTGTTTGACAGCAACGTTTACTGACATAAAACATTTACCTTGTTTATGCAAAAGATTTTGAACAAATTCAATCTGCCGCTTACCTTGTCCTTGTTTAAAAAAGCAAACCAAGCACACGACAAACACGACGAAATGTAGATGTTAATTTCCAAACACCACAAGGCGATCGTTTCTCGACGATCTCGCGTACAACGATCCGAATTGAATAAAGCTCTAAAACGAATGAGGGCGCTGCTAAATTGTAGAAACGAAATGATTAAGTGCTTCTGACTTTCTTGCACTGTAAAGTATTCGTCTCTATGTACATGTACACTGTCGTATTAAGAAGGACTTACTACAAATAGGTTTGGCTTCAATTAGACTCTTTAAAAAATTTAAGGAAATCCCCTTAGTTCTAAGGAAATTATAAACGAAAACAAAGAGAATTAAAACATGAGAATTAAAAATTACTACAGTGCAACCTTACCCCTGAAACTAGACTATAAAATTTATCTTAGCACTCCGATTACCCCTTTAAAGTTTCCTTTCTTGAAACTAATACTTGAGGGCGCTATGAGCAGTGGTTATGCCAGTAAATTAAAGGGACAGTGTATCTTCACGATTAGAGCAGACTTTTGACAGGGCATGGATTTGGTGTCTTCGTGTGATGACCACATTGACTGAAAAATATAGGCTCATTTATGCAGCAGCAACGATATTATGACCTTATCACATGTGGGGTATTATGATCAGTCGCTACGTTATTCACTAGCCCTCCGATTCCATGCCTTGTTGATCGTGATGATATTGTCCCTTTAATGTTTTGAAGATCGTGTCCATTTCCTTTCTTTAAATTAATACTTGAGGGCGCTATGAACATTGGTTAATAATAATAATAATAATGTGTGGACTTATATAGCGCACGTATCCACCAACTGAGTGGTGCTCAAGGCGCATTCCCCTGCTCATAAGGCTCATAAATCATTCCTGAAACCATCTCAGCTCCCTGGGGAGTATACAGCTCAATTGCTGCCATTACAGCGCATAATGGGCTAACCAACCAACTCTGCCCTCACAGGTACCCATTTAACCCCTGGGTGGAGAGACTCTTTTGGTTAAGTGTCTTGCTCAAGGACACAAGTGTCACGGCCGGGAATCGAACCCACATTCTGCTGCTAACACCAGAACTTGAGTCCGGTAAGCTAGACCGCTCGGCCACGACACTCCACAATAAATTAAAGGGACAGTATAATTTCACGATCAGAGCAGACTGTTGACAGGGCATGGAATTGTGTGATGACCACACTGACTGAAAAATATATACTGGCTCATTTATGCAGCAGCAACGGTATTATGACCTTATCACATTGTACGGTGGTATTATTTTCAGTCACTGAGTTATTCTAAATTTAGCGCTCCGATTTCATGTATTAAATATATTTTCAAAGAGCCTTTGTAAGCGATACTTCCTTTCAGTAATTAAGTGATGAAGTAATGTTTAAAAATAGGTTTTCTGAGAAAGCTTAATTTAGCCGAAGCTTGGGCGATATCAATTTTTTTCATCCACGATATATCGGCAAACATATATCGCGATTTTCGATAGTATCGCGATTATTTTTTCATTCATGCATGATTGCTTTAGAGCCGATAACCACAGGTATGTACCCCTCTGCAAGCATCACAATAAATTGCAAATTGGTTTGCAATAGTGTGTATGTAGTACTTCTGAAGAAGTTCGCTTTTGTTTCTCATTTCCAAAAGCTGAAAAGACTGTTCTAATTTTGTTTCCATGGAATTTCTGACTTGTCTCACAATGATGATTTTTTTTATCGCGATATATATTTTTTAATCGCGATTTGCCGATATCTCGATAACTTAAAAAGGTTCTCGATATCGTAATCGAATAAAAAAAGTATCGCGATATTCGATATTATCGTGTTATCGCCCAAGCTTAGCTTAATTGTACACTATAAGTTTAAAATTTGCTAGAAGGATGATTTTCGTATAAAAGTGGGACACATTCGGTATAGCAGGAGGATATATATAATGAGAACGGATTAGAACTAGAAGAGCATGTGTAAGACGTGTTGAGAAGGGTGTGGCTCTTCGCTTACTGAACGGCATTTTTACAGATAATGTGTGGCCGTGCATCAGATCGTTGGTAAAATAAAATGGTAAATAAAGCAAAATCTGGTTATATATTTGCTCGGGTGTAGATTTCATTGGTGATTTTTATCAGCACTTTGTCCTATTGGAGGGAACGTTTCAATCTTAGAGAGAAGATATCAATCTAACTGCGTTCTGCATTGGAAAAAGTTTGAAGAACCTTTTTTAACTAACTATATTTTCTTGATTTCATGAAGAAGAAAAAATAGGCCTACAAAGCTGTATTTGCCCTCTGGATTTTCCGGAGAGTACCATAATTGCAGGAAAAAGAAAGTATAATGAAAGTATAAAGTGACTGGAAAATGATTTTCAGTAAAATATTAAAAATATAAAGTCGTAATTTTTTTTTTAAATCAGAAGAATTAAATAAAACCCTTGTTAATAGAATCATTGTCTTTAATTCAACGAATTGTACCTAAATAGTGCTTAACAAATCCAAAATTCAAAATAGCCCTGTAGTGTACGTTGATGAGCGTACAACGCACGTGAACATGTATGAGTGGAAAATGTTTTTCAATAAAATATTAAAAATATAAACAGTCGTCCAAAAAATCTCAAAAAATCAGAAGAATTAAATGAAACCCTTGTTAATAGAATCATCTTCTTTAATTGAATGAAATGTGCCAAAAGAGTCCTCTAAAAATGTAGTCTCAAATGTATACACCTTGCGGACACAGCCGTACAACGCACGGCGAGATACACTTACCAGAGATTTTGAAAAATATAAAGGTCATCCAGGAATAGATACAAAAAATATACTTAAGTATTATAGGCCTAATAGTCATCTATTAAAAGATTCATGGTCATTATTTTAATGAGAACATGGCAAAACCATGAACGCGCGCGCGGCATTAAACGCGGCAAATAAAAAGCAAATAAAAATTCATTAATCGATTGCTTTGAAGCAAGTCTAATCTTTGCAGCGCCCTCATTCGTTTCAGAGCTTCATTGACTTCGGATCCTTGTTCGCGAGATCGCCTTGTGGTACATGGTGTTTGGAAATTAACATCTACCAACACGAAACCTTCAAATTTTGCGAACACATGCCGGAAGTTGGTTTTTGACCCCTTGACACAGCCATGGTGTTATAAGTAAAATTGACTCGCGTTTTTTTCTAAACTCGATAAATAACTACTTTTTCATCTGTATTTTAATTTCCAACAAAATGTTTGATATGATAAGCGACGTGTTACAATCAAATAACATGATATTCAAAACCTCCCATACCTTTTTCTTTTTCTCCAAAAGAAAATTCTTAGCACACTGGCGATTTCTTAGGAAAATTTAGATGTTTCCGGTCTCCTTTTCTCTACCAGACTGAAGCTAGCCGCGAATTGGGCCAGAAAAGCCATCCGCGAATTCGCAGCCGCGAATTCACGGTTGGGAATTCCCAACCGCGAATTCAGAAAAGGGAATGAGCGGCACAATTTACTGACGTAGGTGAAATTATTAACAGTTAATTTTACCAATTACCTTTTATTTAAATGTATTTTTATTAAATAATCATAAAGAACATGTCAATGCCGTCACTTCGTTTATGTTAAAGCAGATTTGGCCAACTAATTAGTGTCTAATTAGACCGTGTTTAAAGGGACAATTTTCGAAGGTGTCTGCACTTTTTCAGGCCTTTTCTACTTTTTTGTACGAAAAGGGGTTCACATTAAACAAAACGTACCAAACATCTTTTATAAATATTAAATTTATTTGATAATCATAAAGAACATGTCATTGTCCACACTTAATTTCCGTTAAGGCAAATTTGGCCAATTAATTAGTGTCTAATGAGACCGTGTTTAAAGGGACATTATTTTCAAATTTGGCTAAAATTTATTCACGTTTTGGTGCAAAAGGCTGTTGCCCCTGCTGGCTCCCCTGCTGGCTCCCCTGCTGGCCCCTGCTGGCCCCCTGCTGGCCTCCCCTGCTGGCCTCTGCTGGCCCCTGCCCCTGCTGGCCCCCTGCTGGCCCCTGCTGGCCCCCTGCTGGCCCCTGCTGGCCCTGCTGGCCCCTGCTGGCCCCCTGCTGGCCTCCCTGCTGGCCCCCTGCTGGCCCCTGCTGGCCCCCTGCTGGCCTCTGCTGGCCCCCCGCTGGCCTCTGCTGGCCCCCCCGCTGGCCCCCTGCTGGCCCCCCTGGCCCCCTGCTGGCCCCCCCGCTGGCCCCCTGCTGGCCCCCTGCTGGCCCCCCTGCTGGCCCCCTGCTGGCCCCCCGCTGTCCCCCCGCTGGCCCCCCGCTGTCCCCCCGCTGTCCCCCCGCTGGCCCCCGCTGGCCCCCGCTGCCTGGGAAAAAACTTCACTCTGGACTCCTTACCACAGTGGGTCTCGAACCCATCTGGGGAATCTTCAGTTTCTATTTCACAGTGATTTAAACAGTTGAGCCACTTCTTGTGCCCACCTCCACCCCAAAAATGCTAATATATAAACCTCAAAGTCTATACTTTAGCACCCTCTATCTGGAAGTCGTCTCATGGAATATGGACTTATGCAATTATTTTAAGCACAGCAAGTGGTCTAGTGGATAAGACTCTTGACTAATAAGTGAGAGATCCTGAGTTCAAGCCCAGTGTTTTTGATTTTTATTCTGACTGATGTCATTCTAAGGTTTATATCTAAGGTTTATAATTAAACTCAAACGCATTTGTACCAACTACAGCAAGTGGTCTAGTGGATACTAATGTTGACTTGTAAGCAGGAGGTCCTAGGTTCAAACCCAGTGTAAATATTTCTTTTGGACTAGGACTGATGTCATTCTAATTAATTAAACTGAAACGCTATTATCTTAAGCGCAGCTAGTGGTCTAGTGGATAAGAGTCTTGACTTGTAAGTAGGAAGTCATAAGTTCGAGCCCAGGATGTCATCGTTTTGAGTTTAGTTTTTTAAATTTTCATTCGGACTGATGTCATTCTAATGTTTATGTCTAAGGTTTATAAATAAACTCAAACACAAATATTCTAATGACAGAAATTGGTCCAGTGGATCATGGAGGAAGAAAACAGAAGGAGTCACAACGAAGGCATATCAAAGGTTCAATGTCTTTTGCCGCGGTCGTACAATTTCTAAGCCAGCGCTAATCGTTTAATCCGATTATCGAGGAGAACTACAGCCTCTTATCTCATAACCAATTAGCACTTCGGAGTGAAAATACGTTACGGCCGCCCGCTATGCTTACCAGTTTTACGACCGCGATAATCCCCTTGTGTACAATGTCTTTTGCCGCTCGGCCTGCTCGCGACCAGCATACATAATTGGAGGGTAGAAATCTGTAGCAAACGAATAAACACAAAACGTATGCGCACTACTTTTCGCGGGCTTTTTATATTGCGCAGTTCATTGTCTTTAATAGCGATTTTTCCACCGAGTATTTTGGTGTTTTGATCGTCGAATTTGGCGAATCCGAAGCTGACTTACGGTAAATATAACATTCAGATGTTACAATAAAGTGTCTTTTTAGCAACTTATTTTAAGGATATTTCCGGTGATCTCCGGAAGCCAACAAATTGTCAAATTCAAAGACGTGTTGTTTATCTTTTTATCATTTCAATCCTCATATTTGTACGATGCTGTGCAATGAAGATATTGCAGTGTTGGATTCGTAGGTCGAGTTGGATCGGAAGCCAGCCTTCCGTGTAGTGCATTAGGACAACGCGTCAGCAATACGCGCAATGCGCATGTGCAAAGAAAGCCTGGCTGTAGTTCTCCTCGATAATCGGATTAAACGATTAGCGCTGGCTTAGAAATTTTACGACCGCGGCAAAAGACATTGAACCTTTGATATGCCTTCGTTGTGACTCCTTCTGTTTTCTTCCTCCATGAGTGGATCAGTGGCGCACCCAAGGGGGGGCATCGGGGGGCTCGAGCCCCCCCCCCCCCAGGGCCCGCTGATGTTTTATTTTTTTTTTTTAAAGAAGGGGCCGGGAAAGAGAGCAAAATCTGAGCCCAAGTCTTGTCTACAGAGGAGTTCGGCAAGGAGTAGGGCAGTGGTACAAGGGATGGGGACTCAGGAGACTCAAGCTCACCTCCAAAAGTTTTCCATTTATTCCACTCACTATTATATTTTACGGCGTTGCGTATGCATGTGCATGTAAGCTTGAAGGGCCACCAGTATATATAACAAGCATTTTTAGACATTCTCCCCCCCCCCCGCCCCTGCCATGGTACACCCTGATCAGGGAGCAGCTTTACTTAATTTTATTTTCATTTTCTGTTGTCCGTTTCTCTTCTTGACCACCAGGAAACATTTAACATGTGCCGTAGGTTCACTGACGAGCACGATTAGGGACATGGCTACAGCCGCGCCAGCGGTTATGGTTTGGGTCCGCCATGTCTCTCCCCCATATTGGATTTCAAAAAAACAAAAACAATTTGAGCCCCCCCCCCCCCCCCCAATAAAATCCTGGGTGCGCCACTGCAGTGGATAACACTCTTGGCTTATAAGTAGGAGGTCCTGAGTCCAATCCCAGTGCTTTTTATTTTTATTCTGACTGATGTCATTCTAAGGTCCCAATTTCAAGCCCACTGATTTTTATTTTTATTCTGACTTAGCAGCTCTATGAAATTAAGCCCAGACCTAATTGTAGCCCGTATAATTCTGTGAAAAATATGATTTAATACAAATACCATACTAATTTGTACTTGATGTGAGATACTAATTGTATACCTTATGAGATTCCAACTGTATAATCCATATTACTATTGCAACAAAGTACTTCAACTACACATGTGTAAAGGAGGTTGGTTATATAGATGGGAATTAATTGTCTTTTGTATGATACCCTGGTGGATATCGTCTGGTCTGAGGGTCCGGTTGGAACTACGATGCAGGGTGATATAACGTATTCTTATTTGTATTGAAGGAAACGTTTGATTAAAGATTATATAGTTTGTGAATTAAAGGGACAACATAGTCATGATCAGAGCACATTTTCATCAGGACATGGAGTCGGTGTTCAAGTTTAAAGATGAACAAAATAACTAAAAATGACTGGATCATTTATGCAACAGCAACAATAATATATGACCTTATCGTGTGGGAAGCCAGCTTGGGAAGCCAGCTTGGGAAGCCAGCTTGGGAAGCCAGCTTGGGAAGCCAGCTTGGGAAGCCAGCTTGGGAAGCCAGCTTGGGAAGCCAGCTTGGGAAGCCAGCTTGGGAAGCCAGCTTGGGAAGCCAGCTTGGGAAGCCAGCTTGGGAAGCCAGCTTGGGAAGCCAGCTTGGGAAGCCAGCTTTTTGTACAAATCGTTAATTGTCAAAAAATATTTACTAAAAGATGACACCACTTTGACCTTATTCCTGTCCAAACCGGAAGTCAAACTTTAATATTTAAAAAAAATCATATCTCAACAACCACAAGGGGTAAATTCACAATCTTTCCACCATTGTACAGATCATCAATTGTCAACAAATATTTACACAAATGTATAGTGAAACGCTTTGGAGCGTAAGGGGGTCATTCAACACCAAATAATTCAATGAATTTACAGGATAAACTGTTGGTAGTCTTGGAACATTTCACAGCCAGTTTTATTATATTCCTCCAATCTCCAAAAGAATCAACTCTTCACTTAATTAAAAGTTCCTCGCCTCCACCTTGTCTTTTCCTACTCTCGCCTCCCGTCTTTTTCCCAAAACCTTCCACCCTCACCTTTGACCTCCCTCTACATTCTTTCCATCTACGGGCTCCCCATGACAGCGCCCTCTCGTGGTTAGGAACGCCAATACTAGCAGCTCACATACCAGAAACTCCCCTACTTTTTAATGATCTACTCCTGGAGATCGATTTCTTCGACCTTTCAAACTGGTACCAGTTTTGTTTAACAAAACAAACATTTTCATGCAAAGTGTAAGAACATTAATGAACAATTTAACTGCCACCAAAGTCTTTTGCCCTCTTTACTAAAAACAACCTTTAGAAATTCTACCAGCCAACCCCATATCTTTTAATACAAATAAATATAAAACAAAACCTACCAAACACGAGATTCAAAGAATTTCAAAAGTTGTTGGAGTGACCTCTCATACTGCACCATCCCTAATTGGTTGAGGTGCACGCCATCCCAGTTGTAGCGTGCATGCTTTAGTCCCCGATGGTGGCATACCCACCATCCATCCTCTACGAAAGTTGTACACTCCAACATTCTCTTAAAAATCTCAACCCTCTCATTAAACATTTCTAGTGAGACCTGATTATTCCTAAGTCCGCCAGTGCGAGGTAGCACCGGTAGGAACACTACTGCCTCTGGATGTACACCCCATTTTGGAAGATCTCCAATAAATTTACATAGTGAGGCATGTACTTTACTAGGACTTGATACCTTCGAACACAGGTCATTCGTCCCCAAATCAACTACAAGTACAGTCGGCTGAATCTTTCCCAACTCTGTGAGATAACGACCTAGGTTTTCCTGAATCCTTGTAATTGTGAGCCCGCCCGCCCTCCCCAAGACACGTTACTGGAACCATGCCTCGCTGCAACTGTACTTCATACACAAACCGTCGCCTATTTCTTAATCTTTTTACAAAACTATGCCCAAATAATACAAAACCACCCATACTGCCTTATGATGCTCTTGGGCGTGGTGGTTGCTCTGTGGAAGCTGGATAACCCCAAATCCTTCCAAAAAAAAACACCACCACGGATTCCTGCAAACCTGCAAGAACATTAACACAAAATTTGTTAAGTACAATTCACCATAAGCAGGACTGGCTCCTTCCGGTTGTATTCACTGCCCGAGGAAGACTGGATACTCCAAGTCTCTTCCCGCGAGTAGATCCACAACACACAAGGAACCCACGACTGCCCGTTTAACAAAACTAGTCATTACTGACTTAGGTAAAAGAAAAGACTGATAGTCCAGAAAACCTGGTAATGCCATCAGGTTGAATGCAGCCATGTAGAACAGGACATAAAAACAAAATCCTACAACATTACGTACAATGCCAGTGACACACGTGCACACAGAGAGAACTAAACAACCCATTGCAAACTACGAAATTCTGCGTGAATTAAAAAGGATCACCAAAGTTAATTCAGACCGAGTATCAGCAGGAAGCCAAGGTCAGATTTGCTCACAGGAAGGCTGGATACCCCAAGCCACTTCCACAGAACACACCTGAAACCATGACCAGTCTGTGCGGCGGGTTACCATGCATCCCTTTTGTGGTTCTCTGTGATCGCCTGGGTTGAACCATTCCGCCCAACAAATCCATAGGGGCCTCCCCTACTATTTCAGGGTCTACCACTTTATCAACTCCATTTGAGTTTGGAATGCTAGCCTTAGTAATGACCAGGTCCCACTCTGAACTGTCAGAGGAGTCACTTTCATCACCTGGCTGTCACCGCCAAAGGGTCTAACTGGGCGGATTTGATAAACATCATTTTGTTCGTTTCTCCACAACACAGTATACGAATCTCTGTCGTATACATTCTCTAATTTGTGTCGGCCCTTGAAAGCACATTTTCTTAGGAGCACCATGACCCTACCGGCAATGGCACAGCATTGGCCTTGGCATTATGAGCCACTTCATTCTGATGAGCCCTCCGCTCCATCCGTTCCCTCACCAGGACACCTGCTCTTTCCAACAACTCTGATTGCTGCCTAACTAAATCCTGATCCCAATTTATATCAGTACGCCCCAGAATCTGGTCTAGAGGAATCAACGGTTCCCTCCCAAACATCAGTGTAAATGGCGCTACACCTGTAGTACAATGGGGGTAGAATTATATACGAATACCACATGCGGCAGAAAATCCGCCACTTTCTGCGCTCTGTCTCACTGAACGATTTGATCAATCCGAACAATGTACGATTGAATCGCTCTGCCTGAGCATTCCCTTCGGGGTGATACGGCGTCGTTCGTGACTTCTTAATGCCATACAGCGCACACAATTCGCACACAATCTCCCCCTCAAAATTTCTGCCTTGATCGCTGTGCAATCTGTTTGGTATTCCGAACCGTGTAAACCAATTATCCCGCAGTGCTCTGGCTACAGTCTGTGCTGTTTGGTCCCTACAAAGCACTGCCTGCACGTACTTGGTGTAAACATCGGTCATGACCAACACATCTTCGTATCCCCCACGCCCTCTATCGACCTTCACAAAGTCAACGGCTAGAACTTCCAAGGGTCTGAACGCCATTAGATGACGCATTGGAACCTTGGGAACTGGTTCAGACACCCTTGCCCTGACACAACGCTCACATTTCCGGATATGGGCTCTGACATCAGAAGCCATTTTAGGCCAATAAGCCCGCCTCCTGAGAAGAGAACACGAGCGGGTTACTCCTTGATGTCCCCATCCCTCATGACAACCCTCAATAGCCTTAGAGCAGATGCATTTGGGCAAGAGTATCTGAAACACCTCCCCAAGAACTGGATCTTCCACTCTACAACAAAGAACCCCGTCCTTTTGAACAAAGCGGGACCACTGCCATAACCAGCGTCTTAACTCTGGTGAGTCATGCAAAACAACTACAGGCAATCTACATGCACGTGTGTCACCTCGATGTACATGTACCTTAGGCCTACAAGATATACAAAGTTAAACAATATATATCATACAATCAAAATGCACAATAAAATTACTGCATAATCTTGTGCAATATCAGGTGCTGTGATGTGATGTTCCAAATTGTTCATCAAAACTAATCATTTATCATGACAGCCTAGCTGATCCTACCAACTGGTCTTGTCTCTCCTTGACAACTGCCTTTCACGTTGCTGTGGACTGTGGTCCTGCCGGCAGTACTGCCACAAATTGCCTTCTGGATGATCGCCGACACTTGATAGTGGCACCCTGCGTGCCCTCAGCCAAGTCCAAGCCGCCACTTAGCCCTACATTGGCCTTCTCACCGACGGTATAACTCGATGTGGTCGTGTCAATCCCCAGTTATCCTCCGCTGAACTCTCAAGCTCGACGAATGTGCGAAACCACTGCACGCTCAAAACTGTCTTGGATGGACACAGAATAGGTTACTTCACGTTCAGTCCACTAACACAGCACTCGGTGTACCACTAAAGCAATGGCGACAGTCCACTTGTGTAACACTCGGCATGAAACGGCACTCCACGGCAGCACCATCAAAATTTTACACGACCCCATCCGTGTTACCATTTGTAGTGAAACGCTTTGGAGCGTAAGGGGGTCATTCAACACCAAATAATTCAATGAATTTACAGGATAAACTGTTGGTAGTCTTGGAATATTTCACAGCCAGTACTTTTATTATATTCCCCCAATCTCCAAAAGAATCAACTCTTCACTTAAGTAAAAGTTCCTCGCCTCCACCTTGTCTTTTCCTACTCTCGCCTCCCGTCTTTTTCCCAAAACCTTCCAGTTCCACCCTCACCTTTGACCTCCCTCTACATTCTTTCCATCTACGGGCTCCCCATGACAGCGCCCTCTCGTGGTTAGGAACGCCAATACTAGCAGCTCACATACCACACAAAGGTGACCTCAATTTGACCTTTACTTCCTGTCCAAACCGGAAGTCAAAATTTAATATTTAAAAAAATAATATCTCAACAACCACAAGAGGTAAATTCAAAAATGTTGTACCATTGTATAGATTATTAATTGTCAAAAAATATTTACACAAAGGTGATCCCAATTTGACATTACTTCTTGTCCAAACCGGAAGTCAAAGTTTCATATTTAAAAAAGTCATATCTCAACAACCACAAGAGGTAAATTCACAGTTTTTGCACCATTGTTACTGATTGTTAATTGTCAAAAATATTTACAAAAACATGACCCCAATTTCACCTTTACTTCCTGTCCAAACCGGAAGTCATAGTTTAATATTAAAAAATATCATATCTCAACAACCACAAGAGGTAAGTTCACAATTTTTGCACCGTTGTACAGAGCGTTACTTGTCAAAAAATATTTTTTTAAAGGTGACCCCAATTTGACCTTTACTTCCTGTCCAAACCGGAAGTCAAAGTTTAATAATGAAAAAAAATCATATCTCAACAACCACAAGAGGTAAATTCACAATTTTTGTACCATTGTACAGATCGTGAATTGTCAAAACAATTTTACACAAAGGTGACCCCAATTTGACCTTTACTTCCTGTCTAAACCGGAAGTCAATGTTTAATATTAAACAAATAATGATGCAAAGTTTCTTTAAAAAACATTATGACATCATCATCACTGCCCTGACAAAACTCGAACACCTATGTGTTTGTAATATCACAAACACTGCCGTCTAGTTTCTTCTTAAAATCATCTCGTGCCCATTAAACAATTAATAAATATAACCAAACTGATTAATTAAAGGAACAAAATTCACAACATTATGAATAGGTACTTATCGTACCTGCTCTCTTCAACATCAAGTTCATAAAAAAGAAATCGCAGTCACTAGGTCTATACTCCCATAACAAAAACATGTTTTTATAACATTTCTCATGTTAATTCATTTGAGGCCAGAATTGAGCTTCAAATAATTTGTTACCACTAGACAGGGTGGCTGGGATGGCCAGTACTTGTTTACAATTGCTGCAGTGTAATAGCGTGGTCTAATTGATTTACGACCTGGTTTGTCCAGCAGACCAGCAGTCGATTGTCTCATGAAATCGATGCCCCTCACTGCAGCCACAACACCAACATTAATTTTGGGTCTAAGAGATGTTTGGTACATTTTGTTTTTAGTGAACCACTTTTCGCACAAAAAATTTGAAAATGCCAGAAAAAGTGTAGAAAAATTCAACAATTGTCCCTTTAAACACGGTCTAATTAGACACTAATTAATAGGCCAAATTTGCCTTAACGGAAATTAAGTGTGGACAATGACATGCTCTTTATGATTATCAAATAAAATATTAATATTTCTAAGAGAGGTTTGGTACATTTTGTTTTTAGTGAACCCCTTTTCGTACAAAAAATGAGAAAAGGCCTGAACAATTAAGTGCAGACACCTTCGAATATTTGTCCATTTAAACACGGTCTAATTAGACACTAATTAATGGGCCAAATTTGCCTTAACGGAAATTAAGTGTAGGCAATGAGATGCTCTTTATGATTATCAAATAAAAAAATAATATTTATAAAAGATGTTTGGTACATTTTGTTCAATATGAACCCCTTTTCATACAAAAAGGAGAAAAGGCCTGAAAAAGTGCATGACACCTTCGAAAATTGTCCCTTTAAACACGGTCTAATTAGACACTAATTAATGGGTCAAATTTGCCTTAACGGAAATTAAGTGTGGGCAATGACATGTTCTTTATGAGTATCAAATAAAATATTAATATTTCTGAGAGATGTTTGGTACATTTTGTTTTTAGTGAACCCCTTTTCGTACAAAAAATGAGAAAAGGCCTGAACAAGTGCAGACACCTTCGAATATTTGTCCATTTAAACACGGTCTAATTAGACAACAATTAATGGGCAAAATTTGCCTTAGCGGAAATTAAGTGTGGGCATAGACATGTTCTTTATGATTATCAAATAAAAAATTAATATTTATACGAGATGTTTGGTACATTTTGTTTTTTTAGAGAACCCCTTTTTGTACAAAAAAGAAGAAATGCGTGAATAAATTTAGCCAAATTCGAAAATTTTTCCATTTAAACACAGTCTAATTAGATGCTAATTAATCTGCCAAATTTGCCTTAACGGAAATTAAGTGTGGACAATGATATGTTCTTTATGATTATCAAAAAAAAAATATTTATACGAGATGTTTGGTACATTTTGTTTTTAGTGAACCCCTTTTTGTATAAAAAAGAAGAAATGCGTGAAAAATTTTAGCCAAATTCGAAATTTGTCCCTTTAAACACGGTCTAATTAGACACTAATTAATGGGCCAAATTTGCCTTAACGGAAATTAAGTGTGGACAATGACATGTTCTTTATGATTATCAAATAAAAAATTAATATTTCTGAGAGATGTTTGGTACATTTTGTTTTAGTGAACCCCTTTTCGTACAAAAAATGAGAAAAGGCCTGAAAAAGTGCAGACACCTTCGAATATTTGTCCCTTTAAACACGGTCTAATTAGACACTAATTAATGGGTCAAATTTGCCTTAACGCAAATTAAGTGTGGGCATAGACATGTTCTTTATGATTATCAAATAAAAAATTAAAATTAATATGAGATGTTTGGTACATTTTGTTTTTAGTGAACCCTTTTTGTACAAAAAATGAGAAAAGGCCTGAAAAAGTGCAGACACCTTCGAATATTTGTCCCTTTAAACACGGTCTAATTAGACACTAATTAGTGGGCCAAATTTGCTTTAACAGGAATGAAGTGAGGGCATTGACATATTCTTTATGATTATTTAACAAAAAGTACATTTAAATAAAAGGTAATTGGTAAAATTAACTGTTAATAGTTTCACCTACGTCAGTAAATTGTGTCGCTCATTCCTTTTCTGAATTCGCGGCTGTGAATTCGCGGTTGGGAATTCCCAACCGCGAATTCGCGGCTGCCAATTAATTGCGGATGGCTTTTCTGGCCCAATTCGCGGCTAGCTTCAGTCTGGTCTTTTCTCTATCTCCAGAGCAGCATGCCATTCCCATGGTATCCGGCATCTACAATGTATCAAATTGAGATTTGTATGTTGTGTACCAGTGAATTACTCAGCCTGCAGAACAACTTTTTATTCCTAAAAGATATTAGGCAAAATAAAGGCAACCTCGTCTTCAAACTGCTCGACCTCACTTTGTTTTTCAGTGTAAAGAGCTACACCATGTGGACAAGGTTAACTGAAGTGGCCTTTACTGTTCTAGGGATAAAATAAAGTCGGCTAATACTGCACATACAGTCGACGTTGACGATGAGTCGAATGATGATGACATCATCATCTTATAGAGAAAACGTGAACTTTGGTTTAACTGTAGCTGTAGGCCTACTGTGGATTTTTTGTGTTGTCTGCAGATTTTATCTGATTCATCAAAAATGTTTAAATGAAAGTATTCTTTCATCAGCTCAGACAGAAGAAGAGAAAAATGTCTTATCCATACCATATGGAGTCTGATGACTCCTTTGATTATCTGTTTAAAATCGTGTTAATCGGCGATGCCGGTGTCGGCAAAACTTGTGTTGTGCAGCGGTTTAAATCAGGAACCTTCCTGGAGAAACAGCACAGTACGATCGGTGTTGATTTCACCATGAAATCACTGATTGTTGACGGCAAGAAAGTAAAGGTAGGCCTATTTTATTTCATGATTTTTTTATTATTAATCTGATAATTCATTGTTTCATTAAGATTTACTCATGTTGTTAACTTTACTTGAAATAAAATTTACTTGAAATAAAATTAAAGATTTATTAATATTATTTAAATTTTTATAGAATGTCACGTTTAATACGTGAACAATAGTCATAGAGCACTGAAAAGGATAAACATGATAAATAGAGAGTAGCAATAGAATGAATAAAGAGGATTACCGAGACCCCTCCATTTATGCTATTCAGTCAGTATCATCGATGGTATAATTGCCCATTAAACCCCCAAAAAGTCCCCGGTTTCTGGTCTCTGCGCGTGTCACCTCAGCGGTCCTACTAAAAACCGACAACTGACGACAACTCACGACAACTGACGACAACTCACGGCAACACGTTCTAAATGCACTGAAAACTCAAAAATAAAGTTTTAAATATGTTTATAAGAGACAGTGGCATACATAAAGAATTCCAGTTTTTGAAAATGTGGTTTTAATTAGCAATAAAAAATGATTTTCTTCGCTGCAGTAACGTGTTGTTAGTATTGGCCGCCATCTTGCTTGCGCAACGCAAAAGGACTGTACCATTATGTCAAAGGGTGAAAAAAAATTGTCGGCCCATGCCAGGCAGGAGGGGAAGTCTTTTGTTGTATTTTTATGGAGTGTAAATTGTAAAACAATAACAATGAATAGCAATATAATTACAATCATGTATAATTATATTTACAGATGTAGACAACATATAAATTTTTGTGAAGTATTATAGGTCTGGTATTGTCACTGCCAGGAAAAATGTTAAGTTTATTTATATTTATTTATTTATATTTATTTATATATTTATTTATATTTATTTATTTTTGTTTATTTATTTATTATTTATTAATATTATTATTTTTTAGAAAATGTAAATGTTTTCTGAAGCTCTTAATCATGATTGACATCCCAGTGGTGATCAAGTACTTGAAGTAGTTCTTTATCGGTGAATCAAAGAGTCCTATGTGTTGCTGCTGAGCAATTAATTTTCGCCAATAAGTATGAATAACAGCTGTCATGATAGTTGGTCTATACTTTATAAAACTCTTTTGACAAAATTTATGTTTTCTTATTCAATCAACAAGTAACTGTGTCTGCATTGTCAGAAAACTACATTACCGTAGGTCAAAAACATCACAAGAACAACCATGACTTTTAATTTTGTTCAAACTTTATTCGCAGATTAGTAAACATTCACGAGAATAATACAAACAAGCAGAATAAAGATTAAAAAGTACAACTATTTTCACTATATTTTGGATTTATTGAATTTATTTAAACCAGTCGGCCTAAACATAGTTAAAACTTACACTTTAAATACACTTTATATTAATATTTTACAAAATAAAATACCAGGACACAATATATACTACAAACATTATAAAATTATAACCATTGTACATGAAAATAAATTTTGTGCGCGGGACACAGGCACACGGACACAGCCCGCGTTATGTCACCTGCTTTGTAGTCTGGTTTACTTTCACCCTTTCACATAATGGTACAGTCCTCTACGTTGCACAAGCAAGATGGCGGCCAATACTACTGCAGCGAAGAAAATCATATTTTATTGCTAATTAAAACCACCTTTTCAAAAACTGAAACCCTGTATGTATGCCACTGTCCCTTATAAATATATGTTTAACTTTATTTTTGAGTTTTCAGTGTATTTAGAACGTGTTGTTGTGAGTTGTCGTCAGTTGTCGTGAGTTGTCGTCAGTTGTCGGTTTTTAGTAGGACCCCACCTCAGACCTGAATGTCGCATTTAAAAAAAAATTTCCCCTGTGAAATGATGTCCAATTACAGCCAAAATTGCTAGATCGCTTGGAATTCTGCCATGCTGTGTTTTAAACAACTTTTTCACATAGGAGTGTGAACGTTTGCCCGATTTGTGAGGCCTCTTCCAGTCTTAGCCACCATACTTGGTATATGGGAAATTTGGTCCCAGCGTACAATAAACATGTATCACATATTTCTCTGTTGGCAAAAAAAAAAGATTACCAAAAAGAAAAAAAAAGCACGTCACCACACCAATTTTGAAGCTGACCTATGACCAGAAACCGGAGACTTTTTTTGGCATTAAAGGCAGGTAACACTTGCCATGTAGCATTTATCATGTTTTTAGAAAAGTAAAACTTGACAATAACATGCTCCACATCAGATGATCATGACGTCAAGCAATTCTCCCTCCCCTTAAACAACATAACAACAACAACAACAACAACAACAACAACAACAACAACAACAACAACAACAACAACAACAACAACAACAACAACAACTACTAGAGGAATAGAGTTTGTAAAAAACAAACTCAAGGTGTTTGGTTGTTCATCATGTTATGGCGTCATCACCTAAAGTTGTTTAAAAATACATTAATTTAATCTATTGGCTATGGAGTTCAGTCCGGCGTGCGACTCGACTTAAGACTACTGCCTCGTGTTCTATGTGTGCACAAATGATATGTGTGGAAAAGGCCGTGCTTCAGAATAGTGCTTCACAATATTTTCAGTTAACTTCCAGTTTCGACCGGAAGGAGAGGTCAGATTAGGGTCATGTTTGTGTACGAAATGTGACATAGTTCAAGGTCTTTAAGATGATGAAAAGATTGTGAAAATATCATGAGATATATGAATTTTTGAAATATTAAACTTGCGGTTTTGACCGGAAGGACAGGTCAGATTGGGGTCATGTCTGTGTACGAAATGTCACATAATTCAAGATCTATACGATGATGCAAAGATTGCGAAGATAGCTTTTGTGGTTCATGAGATATGATTTTTTGAAATATTACACTTTGTTTTAGTGTAATTCGATATTTGATGACATCATGACGTCACAACTTTACCTGAAACTACATGTTTATGTCTAACTATGTGTTAAGTTGTAAGGTTCTGTGAACTCTGCAACTATGTTTTTTGTCTCTGGACAAAAAAAATCTCCGTGAGAAGAATAAGAACCCTTGACATAGATGATTTATTAACCAGCTCGTATACACAAAGTATAGTGCCGGGTGAATCCTAGATATGAAGGATTTTTTAACCAGCTCGTATGTACACAAAGTATAGCGCCGGGTGAATCCCCGATATGAAGGATTTTTTAACCAGCTCGTATGTACACAAAGTATAGCGCCGGGTGAATCCCCGATATGAAGTATTTTTTAACCAACTCATGTGTACACATAGTATAGCGCCAGGTGAAACCGCAATATGGATAATATTGTAGGTTCAACTCGCCCTATACAACGTGTACAAATAGCACAGCTACAAAATCATCCATATCAGGAGTTCCATTTTTTTGAAATATTATAATTCGATATCTGATGACCTCATCATGACGTCACAACTTTACCTGAAACTACAGGTTAAGGTCTAACTATGTGTTAAGTTTTAAGGTTCTGTGAACTCTGCAACTATGTTTTTGTCTCTGGATTAGTCTTATTGAGAAGAAGAAGAAAAAAAGAAAGAAAAAAAAACCGAACAATATCAAGAGGTGTTTGGGCACCAACCCAAACACCTAATAATAATGTGGACTTATATAGCGCACGTATCCACCAAACTGGTGCTCAAGGCGCATTATATTATTACCCCTGCTCATCAGGCTCATAAATCATTCCTGAAACCGTCTCATGTCATAAACTAGAAATTAGTGAAAATGCATTCATATTTGTTGTATTCTTACTAATTTAAACTGGGAATTATTTACCTTTTCTTTAAAATGACAGCACCTGTCGGGCAAAATTATTTTTTAGGGATAATACCATCATCAGCTTTTCCCTAAAAGTTTTACATTGTAATGTTGCCGTTTTGTTATTTTGGATTACCAATCCTAGTGATTAATAATGTTTTAATATGGTCGCTTGCTTTATCAACTGGTGCAGTGATTAACATTATTTTTCCTCTTGTTTCCTTTTATCCTTTGATCATTGCACAGCTTCAAGTGTGGGACACAGCCGGCCAGGAGCGATTCCGCACCATCACACAGAGCTATTACCGCAGTGCCAATGGCGTTATTATAGCTTATGACATCACAAAGAAGGAGACGTTTAACAATGTACCGCGGTGGATTGAAGATGTGCAGAAGTATGCTGGAAATGCCGTAGCTCAAGTTTTAATAGGTATTGTTTAAAAGTTAACCCTCCTACAATCAGTGCAATTTTTGGAACAACCCATTCAGGCCACTCCAATCTGTATCAGTTGTTGCCAGTGGCCTCATATGGTTACCCTTCTGTGCACTGTCACACCACTGAGATTGCAGGGTAAAGTGGTCTCCCATTGATACATTGCAGGCCATGCTAATATGTTCAAACAACCAGCTACAACCAGCTGTAAATATGTCCATGTATTTTTACTGTAAACACACCTATACAAAACCACTAAAGACTGTGGTTTGTAATGGCCTTCAGTGTGTGTTGAGTATGTAATCGGAGATGGTCTTATTTACAGTGGCCTTGGATGGCACTGGGTTGATTTTGTAAGATTACTTGGAAAGGAGAGCAGTGGCTTGTATGCGTGAAAGGTTGGTGAAGAACATATTGGAAATTTAGTGGATCGGAGTGGCCTCCATGTGAAGAAGGGTTAATCTAGCTTGGATACAACCACACAGGCACAGTATGATAAAAACTTAAATTGAGCCCCTTATTCGTAAAGGGAAGGTACAACTTTAGTTATTACCAGATTATCAAATTAATAATTATCTATAAGATTAAAGGCTTTGCATGGTGGAGTATTGATATCGTTTCGGTTTGCGGTAACACCATGTGTTCTCCCCTAAACCATAATCTCACAAAGCAACAGTCAAGATGTGAGTTGTGTGATAAGGTTCTTTTCAGAACCTTGTACCTCAGAACATAACATAACAGAACATACAAATACGCATGTCGACTTTCAAGCAAAAAAACAGAAGTCACAGGTTCTAAACTAACATCTGTCAATGTCTTCATTCAATCAACTAAAGTCATCACTGTTACCATAACAATTTGTTTCCATCCACGTCACATTGCAGGGAACAAGAAAGACCTGGAGGACTTGAGGCAGGTGGACTTTGCCGACGCTCAGGCCATCGCCCAGCATCACAGTATGATCCAGTGTTTAGAAACATCAGCCAAGGACTCGACCAACGTGGAACAAACATTTGCCCTTTTAGCCCAAGAACTGAAACTCCAGCACGCCGGAGGGCCAGCACTAGACGGTGGCGATAGCTTAAAACTGAACTACAATGCCAAAAGAGTCGATGGATGGAACTGCTGTGGTTGATGATTGATGAGATGACATCTGACATCTGACCCAATTTCTTTTTGTGAATGGAATACGTGTACCTGTTGATATGTGTGTACAAAAGGAAAAAAAAAAATTCTGCATCAGTTGAGAATAGTCATGCTATAGATATTTTGGTTGAAATATTATTGCTCATCTCATGCTATTAAGTAGAAGCGGAATACTGCGAGAAAAATGTAGAATCATGCCGAGAATCTGTACAAATCAATGGAATAAATTTGAAATGTTCTTGCAGTACATGTACAAAACTGACTTGGTGTACAACAGTACATCCATAGAACGCAGTGATAGACGTAGAATGTATTCTAATCCCAGTTTAAATTCCTCCCTATACAATTTAAAGAGGTATGAGTACGATAGATTTACAATTACAGGAAATACACAGAGGTAAGGTAATTTTCCTTTGGTGAAGGGCTCTTTTATTAGAAAATAAACAAGGATGTTTAAAGGGGGCACCTAGCCAATGACTTCACAAGAGGCAGTTTCCTCCATTGGCAGATCTAGTCAAAGGTTGGGGGGGGGGGCATGCGCCTCCCATGTTTTATGGATGTGCTTGTTAATTTACCATACGTTTAGTTTGTGTTTCCCTCTTTTTGTCTGTGTGCCCCACACTTCTTTTGCCAGTGTGCCCCACCCTTTTTTTGTCAGCATGCCCCACTGTTTTGCCAGCGTGCCCCACCCTTCTTTTGCAATCATGCCCCACCCTTCTTTTGCTGGTGTGCCCCACCCTTCTTTTGTCATGCCCCACCCTTCTTTTGCCAGCATGCCCCACCCTTCTTTATTGTCAGTGTGCCCCACCCATTTTTGTCAGTGTACCCCCTTTTTAGAGACTATGGATCCGCCCCTGATGGAGGCAGTTGCCCTCAATTAGTCTTTTTGAAGTATGGTGGATACAATAGTATGATGGTGTTTGACTTGGGTAAAATACAAGAGTTTACCCAAGTCAAATAGCGCCCTCCTGGTGTGCCCGTCATACTTCAAAAAGGGCTAATTGCTTCTGTGTGAACTAGTGAAGTACAAGTGGTAATATAAAAGCCTTATAAGGGATTATCAATTTGTGTAGAACTGCTTATCCTTGATGGGGATTGGGTCGTACCCCCCCCCCCCCCCAAGATTCTATGAAAAAACCTGGACACTGACTGTCAAAGGGGGAACCACTGTTAACAGTCTATGTAATAATGTGAAAACTACACATTGAATTATTGAGTGTTTACTGTAAAAAATAATGAGTGTGAACGTTATTGGACCATCATGATAACCCAGTGCTCATCTAGTTTTTCCCACACATTTATATGGGATGAATCGTGAGCGTGCCTGAAATATGTTTTTAGGGTATGTCACTTGCACACATGTAAATTGCAGCCATTTTAATTGTGTAGTGCTTAATTCCATTTGGGACATTCTTGCTAAAAAGAAATGGTAAGATGCAGATTATGCACTTATTAATTTGGACACTTTGGAAAAAATGTATAAGAAAGACTTGTGCATGTACATGGCAAACCAAGGGTAGGATGTATCACTGATGTGGGACAATACACAGTGTTAAATGGACAATATCGTCACGATCAACAGGGCATGGAATCAGAGTGCTTGTTTTAGATTAACTCTGTGACTGAAAATAATACCCCACATATTAAGGATATATTACCATTGCTGCTGCATAAATGAGCCAGTAATTTCAGTTACTGTGTTCATCTTTAACTAGGACACCGATTCCATGCACTGTGGAAAGTCTGCTCTGATCGTGACGATATTGCCCCTTTAAGTGTCGTATACTTGACAATTAAAGCGGGAAAAGTTGGTCTTCCTTTTATAAAAAAAATGTTAAACAAAAACAGCCATTTTTAGTTTCAATTAAAAAAAAAAGTATTTCAACATTTTTTATTAAAGGATGTATTGGTTATTAAAACAATCATTGCAGCAAATTTATTGATGCTTTTTGATTGAAAATGTGTACACATTGATCCATTTGCTGACAATCTAGTTTGTGTGGCCGTCAGGTACCAACTTTTGGTTAACCAGTTAACAAACTGACTGGTAACTCCAAGCACTATTCTCAATGCCAGAGGTTTATATAACATTTAGTCAGCCCCAGAACAATTAGTTATCAGTTTAAGAAGACATGTACAGGTGTATATTAATAATAATCATAATAATAATAATAATGTGTGGACTTATATAGCGCACGTATCCACCAACTGAGTGGTGCTCAAGGCGCATTATATCATTACCCCTGCTGATAAGGCTCATAAATCATTCCTGAAACCATCTCAGCTCCCTGGGGAGTATACAGCTCAATTGCTGCCATTACAGCGCATATAGGCCTAATCAACCAATTCTGCCCTCACAGGTACCCATTTAACCCCTGGGTGGAGAGAAGCAATTACGGTTAAGTGTCTTGCTCAAGGACACAAGTGTCACGGCCGGGATTCGAACCCACATTCTGCTGCTAACACCAGAACTTGAGTCCGGTAAGCTAGACCGCTCGGCCACGACACTCCACCTGCACCTTTATTTATTTTTTTCCAGTTGGGAAGAACAGGCAATTTCAAGTTATCAATGTCTTTCCTTGAACAAGAGTTTTCAGTCGTATCTATTGCCAACATTTTCCATGACAGAGGATGGAAGACACAGAGAAAGCACCCATAGTCGCGCATGCGCACCCAATGAGTTAGTTTAGTGACATCATATGCATATGGTCTGTTGTAATGTGTGAACAAATGTTAACCCTCCTACTACAGCTGCACTTTAGTGGGAAGTTGCCATAGAAGTCAAAACCAGTCACCTGCCTAATTTGACTATTGACCCAAATGTGCACACAGGGGCATTTTTGACTGGTTTTTAATGTCATTTTGACCACCCTGAACAATACTAGACAATGCTTTTACCAGTCAAAAATGGTCGACTCATTTTGACCTGTAAATGTAATTACTACACGTAAGGTTTGACAGTGTTTGACTTTTAAGTGCACTAGATATACCTTGGCAAGCATATCAACATGTTGATTGATTTTAACCCTTGTAGTATCGGAGGGTTAAAGTCAAACCAGATGTATTGTCCAAATGACACCTTGCTTTGCCTGCTTGAAAACCAAATACAAACTGTTCTTCATGGTGTTTTATTTTTTTCTGTAAAGATATAATTAAATAAAAAAGATAATGTGGTTGTAATTTTTGCCAGTGCTTTCTGGGAAAAAATATTTTTATGTAAGGAAATACAAAATAAAGAAACATAATTATGCATACTTCAGAAAAGCAGTGTTTTTTTTATAAGAGAGTCTGTTCAAGTTACATGGTACAACATTGGTTATGTTGGTAAAACTGCTGTTGGATTACTCCATGAATTTGGGATACATGAGTGGAAGTGCTGATTTGTAGTAACTTAACCATCTTTAAGTTACCCCCCCCCCCATATGACCATGCACAATCATGTGCACTCCTAATAAGGGTTAATGACCCAAGAATGTGCACTCATAATAAGGCTGGGGCAAGGTGTCCCTTGTAGGTAAATGTACCATTTTTTTATCATTTGATCGAACGAGAACAAACACTGAAAACACTGGCGCCAAAAACTGAAACAGAACCCTAAGAAGTTTGAGGCATACAGAAAATATGATGCAGCAAGAGCCAGACTCAAAAGAACAGAATGTAGAATAGAATAAAGTAAGCCTAGGAATGAACATCTTACAAAGGAGAGAGCAGCCAAAACAATGAGAGAATACCGACGGAAGAACAAGAAAGAAAGGAATAAAAAGCAAACCAAAAATGTGGATGTCCAGAGCTGCAACAAAAGATCAAGAGAAGCAAAGAAAAAAGTGGGCTGAACTGAAGAGATGCCAAAGAGCTAACATGACAAAAGAACAGAAAAATTCAGAACAAAGGAAAGACATATGGCTAGTGTATGGTTTTCGGCCAAAATAACAAAGTCTTAAGTTTCTGGTCTCCGCGGTGCATCACCTCAGACCCGTGTGTTGACAATTTTATTTATTTTTTTGGCTATAAAACAATGTCTAATAGCTAAAATTTCTGGATTGATTGGAATTCTGTCGCACGACATTTTAAATGACTTTTTCACACGGGTATAAATGTTTTCCCAATTTGTGCTCCCTCTCTTAGCCACCATACTTTGTGTATTGGAAATTTGGTCTAGTTCCAATAACCAAAAAACTGGAGACTTTTTATTTTGGCCTTAACAAACTGATCTAATGCTGAAATACTCATTTCCTGTGAGTGAAATTCATATGAAATTTCGAGTTTATTTATTTAAAACTGACCAAAAACTGCTATGTAATGTCTCATTTGTATTAAAGGGACAATATCATCACGATCAACAGGGCATGGAATTGGAGTGCTAGATAAATTCAGACTAAAAATAATACCCCCACATGATAAGGTCATAACTGAAAATAATACCCCCACATGATAAGGTCATAACTGAAAATAATACCCCCACATGATAAGGTTATAACAGACTATTATCAGCTTTTCACTAAATAAATTTCATATAAAAATTCAACTATTTTAGTTAATCTTAAATTACCAATCCTATACCTTACAGTACATTTTACTATATATACAGTTAGCTATCTCTTAGATGTGTAAGCATGGCTTCTAAACTCAGTGTTAAAGCTGGTATACACTTTTGGAAAAATGCCTGTTAACCCTAACCCCCTTGACATTTTGGCTAGAAACCATTCCAAATCCTCCAAAATCCATCAACATGCAAGTCAAAAGGTACCCCCACCTTTGATGGAATTGGTCAAGTGGCAAATGCAAAGCATTCATGGCTTGGCTATACACAGTCATGAATCCAACAAAAAGCAGCCGGTGGAGTTTGATGGAATTGGTACACATGGCTACATGCTCTATTCGCTGGGCTATACTGTGGAGTACTGAATCCATCAAAATCAGGCAAAACCAGGAGAAGGATTTTTGGAGGATTTGGGGTAGTTGGGGTTAATGGCCATACTTAACAAGAATCAAGTTATATGTATAAAAACCAACCTGTGAAAGTCTCAGCTTATTTCATGATGTAGTTAACAAGAAAATAGTGAAAATGCATTCAGATTGTTTGATCCATTCCAACATGGAATTTCTGTCTTTGGAAAAGAATTTAATTTTGGATATGATTTCACTAATTATGATAAAAATGATAGCACCCGAGACAAAAATATTTCAAGGGATGTTTGATACATACCCATCATCTCCTTAAAACCAAATAAGTTTCATCCTTATGTATTTGGGTCATTCCACCAGGTTGTGCAAGGTGTCCCTTGTTATATAGGTAAATGTACTATTTATTATCACTTATTATGTGCCTATTCAAGGCACAACGATTGATTTCATTCTATTTTGAAGAACAACTGAGAATGTGCACTCATAAATAAGGATGATGAATGGTACATCTACCTATGTAACAAGGACACCATGTCACAAAGCTTGCCCTAACCTGGTGGAATGACCCAAGAATGTGCACTCATAATAAGGATAATGAATGGTACATCTACCTACGTAACAAGGACACCATGTCACAAAGCTTGCCCCAACTTGGTGGCATGACCGATTTTGAGATTACCAATAGAGTGTATACTGGCTTTAGAGCATTTGAGTTTCGCTTTGAAGAATTTAATTTAATAAACTAAATGTGATATTTTTAGAACTGAGCTTTAAAAACACCCTGCTCGTTAAACCCAGAGTATTCAAACATATGCCAACAATTGCATGTATGGTTTCCATGTCATATTCTTTATAGTGGCTGCACAGTGCATAATATGTCAGCTTGTCATACCAATGAATCTTACCTGAATATGTTAATTTCAATTTCTGGTGTATTTATAAATACACCCACGGTCAATAATAGCATGACAGTAAATAATCATAATAATGGGAATTTATAGAGTACACTTTTACACCAACAATGAGCTGAACGCACTAGTATAATGCCATACTAGAAAATAAACAAAAAAGCATACAATGTTACAATACAATGAAGGCATTTATATAGCACTCTTACACAAACGGTATCACAGCGCTTTACAGTGAGATGCAAGTACAATTTAAAAATACACAGTGCCTAAAATAAATGAGTCTTGAGAGATGTTTTAACCCTCCTATGGTTTGACGTTTCAAAACCTTTCAAAATCTGCTTACGGGCCAAAATGGCTATCAATTATTATGAACCCTTTAAAACCCTCCAGAATTTGTTGCTACTGAACAACCACACCTTTCAATACCCTTTGAAAGGTATTGAAACATTTCAACACCAGTTTGTTCAGAGAGTTGTTACACCTTTCGAAACCTTTCACAGGTCCCTTTTGTCAGACAGTTTTCTCACCTTTCAAAACCCTTCAATACAGCAAACTTGAAAGGTTTTGAAAGGTCTGACAATTCTATGGCAACTGCACTGTATATAGGAGGGTTAAATTGACTCAATGAAGAAGCATGACGGATACCAGATGGTAGCTCATCCAAATGCTGGGTGCAGCAGTATAGAAACCCTTGTTAGCCGCAGTTAAATGTGTAGTTGGCTTTTTGAAGATCCGGGAATCAGAATTTGAACGGAGTCCACTGTGGTTAGGTTGGTATGGTATAATAAGCTCACAGAGATAGGATGGCGCAGATCAGAGTCAGTGACACATTTATAGGCAATAGTCAATGGTTTGAAATCAATCCGGTCTCGAATGGGAAGCCATGTTAAAGGTAAATAATATATGATTGGTACAGTGGATCAAACATTTCCAGCTAGTCAAAATTGTACGTAAAACCTACGTAGTGTAAAGCTGATGATGGTAGAAATCTTCCCTAGAAATCATTTTGTCTGGAGGTGCTGTTATTTTTAAGTAAATTAAAATATCTGTAAATGAATCCATGCTTTAATTATAAGAATCAAGTGAAAGTTTCAGCTTATTTCATTGTGTCGTTTAGGCCTTCAGGAAAATAGTGAAAATGCATTCGGATTTTTAAATTTCCCTCAAACACGTCTCTGCAAGACAACAATTTATTTACAAAGTATTTTGATTAATTGAACTAAAGAGAGATAGTACGGTAAAGGAAATGCACCCTAGAGAGAAATACATGTATTTCAAGGGATGTTTGATTCCAGGAATGTTTGATACCATCAATCAACCATGGAGGCACCAATTAAGTTTTATGTCAATCTATGATCATTTATATTTTCCAAGAATACCAAATACACATAGGGATTTTTCAGTCTATACAGAACACATACTGTTCATATTTGTGTATGATAGACTTCATATTCGTACAAACCAAGAACAACTGAAATGTTTACATATCCATGAAAATGATGATGAAAGGGAAACATGCACTAACACACGAGGGCAGTGTGCTACAAGGTATTAGCATGGAGACTGTAACATAGGCATGGTAGCAAAGATTTCAATACACAAGCTTGACACCATAGACAGAAACCTGGTGTGCCAGTTTGTTGATGAATTTTAAAAAACAATGTATGTTCTGTCAGTATTCTGTGTCAGCCTGATGAAACTCTAGATTTCGGCAGTAAAAGAAAATGGAACAGAGACATGTTTTATTTACAAATTTAAAGGAAAAGATACATCAGTATTTGGTAACATACGTTCATATTAACCCTGTAGTTGACCTCCAACCAGAAACCTGCGATTTATTTGCTTTGGCCTTAGTTAATATGCTTTAAAAAATTTTAACACTATGCCACACCAATGCACAAAAAGTGTACATACATGTACATGTACATTGAAATGGTAAATGTAGTATTTGTGATGTTATTGGCACTCAATGATTTTTATTGTTTTCCCACAAATGACATCTCACCAGTAAAAAGGGATCCACCAGTCAAAAACCATTTACAACAAACCAAGCAATAATAATAATAATAATAATGTGTGGACTTATATAGCGCACGTATCCACCAACTAAGTGGTGCTCAAGGCGCATTCTTTTTTACGTGCATTACACAACACACGGGACCTACGGCTTTACGTCCCATCCGAAGGACGAAGCAATTATGGTTAAGTACCTTGCTCAAGGACACAAGTGTCACGACCGGGGCTCGAACTCACACCCTGCTGCTGGCAACACCAGAACTTGAGTTCGGTGCGCTAGACCGCTCGGCCACGAATACAATGAGCCTAAGGAATTTGATATAAGCAGGAGTAGTCCTTTTATTCAAAAACTTTAAATTAATTACATGATAAATGTGTCTACATCTCTTTTATTGGTTGGGGTGTATTCTACAAATACAGTTAAAGGACAAGCTAAGAACTTAGAACCGAACAAAAAATAATGAAGTTAATAGGTTATTTAAATATTTTCTAAAGAAAATCTGCCATATTAAGATGTGAACTGAACACATAGGGCTGGGTATACAAAAAACATTAAATACATCTCTGTATGCAAATCTAACACCATTACACATGATACTAAAAAAAGCACACTGTTAAAATGATGTGCTTGATCTGTAAAAGTTGTGTGCTTTTTAAAAATGTAAACATGCTTACTGATACTCAAATATTCCAAGAATGTGTGCTCAAGACACTACAGTGTACTTTATAAGCTCACGTTTTAGTTTAAGTTTGCCAGTTTTTTTCAGCTTTATTAAACCGTCATATTGCTGCTTTAGTTATATGGATATTTACAAAATATCCTTTCATCCTCGAGGCATTTAAAAAAAGTTTATATCTCAACTTTTGTTAACTTGTACTTTCCCACTTGTCACTTCTACATTTTAACTTAATCACTTCGAAACAGAACAAAAATACCTTTTTATTTAAACTCCATTTTCTATAGAAAAGAATTTACAGAGCAGATGACAGAATAAATAGTTTAAAAATATGCTTTTGTGGCATGGAATATTCAATGTACAATAGCTTAAGAACAGTGATTGTTATTTCAGCGAAAAGTGATATTTACAGAAAGTGCTCAATTATTTACAAAGTTGCCTTTTCACATGTTTAGGGGGCTGACAATGATACTAGTTAAAGCTGAGCGGGTTATGAAAAATTTATGCGTTCCAATCACCTCATATTTCTCAGTTTATGAATTGTGAACTGGAGGTAATCAATGCTTACCCGAGTTCATGACTTGGAAGAATGCAATTTGCATAATAAATCTTGAACGTTAGCAAACATGACACGATTGGAATGCACCATAGAGTTCCGAAGAGGGACATCAACGCTGTCATTGTTTCGTCATTGTTCTAAAATTACAAAACGTACCAAATGGTTACAAATATTTCTGTGTTTTACAAGCTGTCATTCAGCATTACTTAGGCACTCTATATACCCATATTTTAATGCAATGAAAGTATAAACACATGCATACAACAAATTTCTTTTATCAAGATAAGGTGCAGGCTCCTCTTTTTATAATAACTCATGCTCCCTTTCAATAGCTAATATAGCTTAAAGGGACAGTAGAGGGCATGGAATCAGAGTGCTAGATTCAGATTAATTCAGTGACTGAACATTATACCCCACATGATAAAGTCATTTTACCATTGCTGCTGCATAAATGAGCCAGTAATTTCCAGTCACTGTGTTCATCTTAAACTAGGACAATGATTCCATACCCTGTTGAAAATCTACTCCGATTGTGACAATATTTTCCCCTTTAACATCTGCCGACAATATCTTTAAAGAAACAAATCTGCTAGGTTCGAAACGTAAGGCCAATAACCATTATTTTAAAATTTAAAAGAAATTTAAAAGAACTGGCTAAAGCCAAGCTGCTGTAAAATTCACCGACAAGAAGTCGATCACTCCTGAAAGACAATTAGTGTTTTCATGTGAACATCACATTGCTATATTCAGACATAATTTACATAATTTCATACACATCAACAAATGTATCAATGAATACATGATATCCATGTGGAAAGGCCAAGTCATTTCTGAATAATCTTCTCCGTCAATCAACACTATGTTTCTGCCAAGCAGTGGAGTAGTCGGGATTTCGTCCAGAGGAGAGGGGGCACTTGGGTGGTACGAAAATTTTAAAATTTCACCTGAGGTTACAGCCGTTCCATGGGAGGCCTGTGCCCCTTCCCCTAGTACATGTAGCTATGTCACTGCTGCCAAGCAAATACATTTTTCATGGTATTCATAATTCTTTGAGTCTGGAAATCATTTGGCAAAATTTTCATCACTACTAAAATAATAAAAGATGAACAGCGTAATTGTTGTTAATGACATGGTATAAAGTTAACAAGTTGTTCAATCACATAAAAGATCACACTGAACAATAATTTTCCCCAATTTTTTATAGTATTCAATACTATTTTCAATCACAATTGACTACCCTTCACAAAAAATATAATAATTGCTACAAATATAACATTAGAGATTACTCGACATTTAAATCCAAAAGTGACTTGAAAGTTTAAACTGCAAAGTTTGCATTGCACAATGTCAGTACAGATCCACCCTCCATCTCTGGTGTTAAGCACAATTTCCTTATGACAACCCCCTACAGTTTAATCACATTCTCTGCAGAGCTCCACTGCTCAATAGTTTTGCATCCCTGTCTTTTAACAACCCTAAATATTTGTTTTCAAGCAAACACGCAAGTCTTACTTGATGCTCAAGATTTCCTTGATGACAAAGATACTGAAGCCTTCCTGATTGGATCTTGCCATATTAGGTCTTACTGACTCCATGACTGAAGAGAGCTATGGATTTTATTCGCACAGTGCATGAGCTGTTGAAGGTACATGTTAGACCACTGTGGGTAAAAGGGCAGCGATAGTGCGTCGCGTTTGGCATATTTTGCAGTTGATGTGCGTACGCATGGAATATCTCCAGCGATCATTGGCTGTTAGAAGTACATGCGTGTGTAGTACCATAACATACGCACATAAGCACATAAAGTGTACACACATAAGCACATAAAGTGTACACACATAAGCACATAAAGTGTACGCACAACGCTCACACAACGCAAAGTGGCTTTCATCAAGACACTGGGTGCAAATTCACCGCTAGAGGGCTACGATGTGCACTGAGCGAATAGCTGCTGAGAAATGTTAACCATATACATGTACTCATGGCACAACCGGAAACAGACAATTTTCTTGCATTAACCCTAACCACCCCCAAATCCTGCAAAATCCTCCAAGGGGCACTTTTTGGGAAAAAATTCAGCACCGTTGGAAGAATGGTACTGTCACCTCTTCAAATTACTACTTTGCAATTAGTACAGGCCATAAGTGCTGAATATGAAAGATTAACAAAAATGCATGGTGCATTTTGAAGATTCAGGAGGGTTCCTAGCCAGAATACCTAGGGGTTAGGGTTAAACATAAGATTGTGATTAACAAAAAAGAAAAAGCAGGTTTATTGATGCGTGGTGTTATACCACATATATATATATATATATATATATATATTAATATGGGTTTATTAACATGTAGAGTCCCCATTAAACCCTTAATACTAAAGACTGCTTATCACACACATTTTATATAAGGTAGTGGAATGACCTTATCTCATTTGAAACTTTCCCGATCAAATATAATGTTGACCGCATCCAGTACATTCTGTGCCGTTATGGTCGGCCTGATCAGGTCCTTATTGTACTCAAAGTCCCTGTGTCCGTGGTCCAACTCCATGTGGGCCTCGTCCAGGATGTCCACCTCATTGTGTTTGGAATGCACCCCCGTGTAGACGAGCACCGACTCCATGCAGACAGCGCAGCCGTCGTCAACGGCGTCGCTCATCATTGCCTCGCTCTCACAGAGGTGACTGTTGATTGCACTGACGGAGGCGGCAGTATCCACTACAGCAGTGTCTTCCTCGGGGATTTGGTGATGGGAGTCCGACATAGCCACTCCTTGGCGTATAGCCGCTGACTGGCGATTGCCAGGGATCTTGAGACGACTGTTGGACTTAGCAGTAAGGTACTGGTTGTATAGATTGGCACCATAGATGTCCGTCATGGGATTGTCGCTGTTAAAAAAAAAAAAAAGTACAAAACATAAATACTTAAGAGAGCAAATGACGGTGCACTTTAAGTTACAAACAGAATTAAAAATATCACTTTAGATTGTTCAATCAATTGTTGGAAAAACACAAATTCTAATGTTAAACAGTGCATTAATGAGCAGTTTAAACACTTTGATCAATCACATTTCACTGCACAAGCATTTTCTGATTGTTCCCAAGGCTAAGACATAATGACATCTTACAGATGCACGTCTGTATTTTTTTATTTTTTTTTATTTTTTTGCTATAAAACGATATCCAATTGCAGCCTTGATTGCTGGGTTGATTGTAATTCTGCTCTACTGTGTTTTAAACAACTTTTTCACATATGGGTATCAACGTTTGCCCGATTTTTTCAGGCCTCTTAGCCACCATACTTTGTGTATGGGAAATTTGGTCAGGTTCCAATAAGCATGTATACATGTATCACATATTTTACTGCTTAGCAAAAAAAAAAAAGTGCCTCACAGCAACGATTTTGAAGCCGACCTATAACCAGAAACTGGAGACTTTTTTGGGGGCCTTATATGCCCTCCTCCCCCCTTTGGTAGTATGCCTCCTTGACGCTGTGTGGCCCCTTACTCACCAACCTGGATCAGTCCCCGTGATTTATTCAGTTTGATAATAGGAACTCACCCAATGGCATAGAGCATCCGTAGTGGCCCTTCACAGCCCATTTCTCTTGCCTGTTGGCTCAGTACATTCTCGGCACAGTGGTAGGTTATCTGACTGGGTTTGCCCGTTAGAACTGTGTACAGGAGATCACGTCCTGTGATTTTCTGTGTATAAAGGATGCACATCAAGAAATGATATAAATATCAATGTGTGTATATATTGCAGAATCCTTCACAGTAATCCACACACTTTTAACCAATAAAACCCAGAACGACACTTATAAAAGCAGATAAAAACATTCTAAATTTTTAATAAGACACTTGGGAGCTGATTTCCCCATCAGGTTATAAATCACTTCCCTACAAAAACAAAAACAAAACAAAAAGCACATTTTACCTTGTAAAGTGACTCTAGACACACCATGAAGGAACCGTGACCTAACCTGAGGTCGAGAAGTAAGAAAATGAACATTACTAAATATTGATAATGCATTTATGAGAAATCTACTCGCACTGCACAGGGATGCCAGTTTTCCGGCTATTGCCGGAATTCCGGCTTTTTCATATTTTTCCCAAAGAAATCTGGCACTCCGTCTTTTGTCCAGCCAGAAACAAATTCACCTTTGTTGTGTGTGGGTCCATGTGTGTGTGTTGTGTTGTATGTATGCGTTGTATACACGGTGATCACAATGTGATCATAAAGATTGCATTTTGCAGCCCTCATTTTCTAAAAGTGTGGATCTGAAGAAAAAAAAATTATGCTCATGTAAAAAACGGGTTCAATTGGCGTTGGCTTGTATCAAAAGACAGCAAGGGATATTTTCTTTCTGTGCATATGAATAAACGTTCAGCTCTGGAGCAAAGAGCTACTGGCACCCCTGGCAGTGCACATTACACAATTGGGGGGGGGGGGGGTGAACTCATTCACAAAGCGTCTAGGCTATAGTCAAGTTCCCTCGAGTCCTTGACATAAAAGCATACCTTGGTAGAGGGGCCTCGGACATCCACATGAGGTCCACGTTACATCCAAGCACTGGCATATTAGGGTAGGGCACGTGGTCAGGGGTGTGGTTAAGCCGCCCGTTGGTGATCAATACATCAAGGATCAGTTGTAGATTTGTCTCCCACCTGATGGGCTCACCAAAGAGAACCACTGCCTCGATTTTGGGCAGGAAAATCTCCACATCGGGCTACAATAACAAAGAACCCAAAGTTTTGTCAATCTAGCTCTTCTTTTAATGGGAATACTTGCTGAATCATGGACAATTTGATGCTTAACGTTCAATGGTTTTGGTTTTTTAATTGATTTTGTCGCAATGATACAATCTTTGGCAACACATTTATCTACAGTACATCAGTGGGGCACGTTTCTTTTGAAGCACTTTTTTGCTACATTTATGCAACTCTAATTGGGATTCAATCAAAAGAAATGACAAATAAGTGGTTCGAAAAAGCCTTAGGTAAGTGAATAACAACATTACAAGCAGTTTGAGACCTGGATAAAAACTAGGGTCCACATTAAGCTTCTAGTCATTTGCTTGTGACATAAAACATGAATCATCCTTTCTCATGCACAACATCACATGTACAGTGTAACACAAAAAAACAAACAAAAAAAAACAAAAAACAAAAACAAAAAAAAGGGTATGCAAAGGGTGACGCCATGTTCCCAAGGTATCATGGCGGTTCAGTCTAAACATTCTTTGTTTCATTACTGTTCTACAACGCAACACTTACAAAAATGGTTCAGTGATTTTGGCAACATGACATTATTACCTCGGTTCTTTAACAGCTTTAACCCTCACAATAACCCTTCTGTGACTGCAAGGGTCAAAAATCAGTCAAAATGTTGATATACGTGCAGTAGGTACATTTACAGGTCAAAATGAGTCGACAGTTTTTGACTGGTAAAAGCATTGTCTGGTATTGTTCAGGGTGGTCAAAACGCCAGTAAAAACCAGTCAAAAATGCCCCTGTGAGCACATTTGGGTCAATAGGCAGTCGACTGATTTTGACCTCTATATCAACTTCCCACAAAAGTGCAGCTACAGTATGAGGATTAATATAATAACCCCAGCTGCCATTATAAGTGATCCATGTGTAGTACAGTTTATTTTGGTAACTGATTGACATGCACTTTAGAATACATGTATCTATGCATAGCTTCAATTTACACTCTGAAGATCTTTCTTGGTTTTTAAAGGTAAGGTACAACATAACAAAATGGTTGACAATTAATGTTGAACTTACTAAGTGTAAAGCCGATGATGGTATTAATCTTCCCTTTAACCCTAACTCCCTAAGCATTATTACTGAACAATAAAAATCCTTCAAAATCCTCCAACTGCTTTTGTTGTCTAGGGAGTTAGGGTTAATTAATTTATCCGAGGTTCTATAATTTCAAATAAAAGTGAAATAATTTCCAGTTTGAATTTAGGAATGAGAACTCTTTCCTAAATGTGCATTTCCACAAATTTCTTTCACTTGATTCAAAGAGACTAAGCATACTCTTAAAAGCAACATTACCAATGCTGTACCTTTCCTTTAACATTTGAACAGGTTTTTCCCCACCTAGAATACTTAGAGGCACTTACATTAGCTTTAGGAAGTCTTCTTTTATGGTCGACCATGTCAAGGTTGGGGAACATGTCACGTACTTCCTCTACTGTGGTCACTTTAGTAAATCCCAGACTGAAAGGGGAAAATTCTGGTCAAGGAAAAACATTTTTTTGTTGTTCACCTAGTCATAATAAAGGCATTACAGCATAGCTACATTATGAGTGAATGTTTGAAAAACAAGTTTTTTTTTTCCAGGCAACAGCAAGTTAACTTTATCTGTTTGGAACATAACAATGAACAACAAATATTATTTCATAACAAAGCCCACCTTTTAGCAATGCAACTTAATATCAGGGTGTGTCATCTACAGCAATTTAACTGTTTGGATGTAAAACAAGATTGAAGCATAATAAAACATAAATACAATGCAAACAACTGGCTCTTTGATACAATGATTCTTTTACTTGGAGTGTGTTTTAAATTTTTTTTCTTTTTTAAATTTTTTTTTAGTTACCATGAATATCAACAAAATACATGTAGTTACCAAATAAACAAAATGATTCTAAAAGAATTTGCACACAAATAAGAGTCAAGCTGGCATCACTTGGGAACGGACAATGGTCACTGACTTGACATAATATGTATCACACCTGACTGGTAATTGATCAATATCAAATGTACCTGTAGGGAGTATCACTACAAAATGCAGCGGCGTAGCCACGGGGGGGCCTGGGGGGCACGTGCCCCCCCACAAATTTCTAGTGCCCCCCCCCCCAGGTGCCCCCCACGAAAAATCCTCATAGTGCCCCAAAAAACAGAAAAGAAAAAGAAAAGGGAAAAAACCCATACCCCCTGGGCCCCCCCACTGAAAAGCAATGCCCCCCCCCCCCCACTGAAAAAGTCCTGGCTACGCCACTGACAAAATGCAATAACAGTATAATTTAAATGGGAAAACCAGAAGTACATGTAGCTTGATAAACATAATAATTTTATGTACAAAAACCTTGACCTGCAATGCATAGATTCAATGGCGTCATTGTAAACAGACATTGAATAAAAATACGTGTCCTGGAAACAATTTGATCTTTTGTATCCTAGTTGCAGTTGATGCAAAACCCTGCTCTTTTGAAGACTACAGTAAACAATTTTTGAGTGAATGAAGTGAAGGTTTGGGAAAACAATTAATACCAGGAGTGTTCCATGACCTTAAGCCAGTCTGATATGGCTTTATATTTGCATTTAAATGCTAGTTATTATTATTATTATTATTATTATTATTATGATTATGATGGGAGGAAATACAATAATGAATTCCATCAAACAGGCCTAGATGTTTTTCATCAGTGGCAGAGCAATAGTTCCAAAATTTTCATCCTGTCTTTCATTAAAGGGACAATATCGTCACAGGGCATGGAAAGAGGGTGCTAGTTTTAGATAAACTCAGTGACTATAAAAAAAAAAATATCCCACATGATATGGTTATATTACCGTTGCTGCTGCATAAATGAGCCAGTAATTTGCAGTCACTGTGTCCATCTTGAACTAGGACACTGATTCCATGCCCTGTTGAAAGTCTGCTCTGATCGTGACGATGTTGCCCCTTTAAAAACTTTGTTTCCAAGAAACCAGACTAACCTAGGACAAACAATTTTATTCCTCCCACACCAAAATACTTTTCCCCTAGAACTTGCCACTGGCATGAATACAACATTCAAAAATACATTTGGGGGCAAATGACAATTGTGACCATAACAGCCACTGTAAGGACAAAGGGTTATGCAACTTCAAGAGGATTCAAGAGGTATTCATTGATGCAATATATTGTTAAATATTTACCAGCACCTCCTGCAATTTTTTTTTCAAGATAAGATAAATCAAAGTACAATACTGGTGATTATCTCACAATGACAACTGTACACTGATGGATCTTTGTTATACTGATCACAATCTCAACATGGCAATTGTTCAACAATAGCCTCTGTTTTAAAGGGAGAGAATAACAGTGGTAAGGCCCACAAAAAAGGTCCCCGGTTTCTGGTCTCTTTGCACATTCCCTCGGCATATTTAGTGTTTTTTTTTTTTAATTTTTAAAATTTTGCTAAGGAACGATGTCCAATTGCAGACAAAATTGCTGAATCGATTGGAATTCTGCCACACTGTTTGAAACAACTTTTTCACATCAATGAACATTTGCCCGATTTGTGCGGCCTTTCTTAGCCACCATACTTTGTGTATGGGCAATTTGGTCTGGTCCAATAAACATTTACGTATTTATCACATATGTCACTGGTTGGCACAAAAATAAATAAAAAATTCCCCCCCCCCCCAAAAAAAAAAGAAAGCACATCACCTCACCAATTTTGAAGTTGGCCTAATAGCCTGATTAATTAACAAATTATTATCGAAAACGTTATGAAGTGTACACTTCTGTAATTTTTACAGAACATGAAATCTTTACAGACATGACAAATCGGCTTTCAGAAAATACTTCAAAAATATTGTAATCAGGACATTACCAATGTACATGTGTCGAGTGCTTCCAGCACAAACATGTTAAGTACATTTTTGACGATTTGGGTGTTTTAGCATAATATTATATACATAGTAATATTACACTCTTTAGAGGATGCACACATCAGATACAACATGCCAATGTCAGGCACTGATGGTGATAATTGCATGAGAAATAAGTCACTTTTGACAATAATCCAAACCTTGAATCGCATTTTTCTCCAAACTAAAAAATGCACTCAACATGTTTGTGCTCCAAGCACTCCATGTATTCCTTTTAAAAAGGTAGATTGATTTATGTACAATCATACTTTGCTAGTAACCATTGTGTTAGTCTTCTTTTTATTGGACAGGAGCAGACACACCCCTCATTGATCCATATCCACCCAGCTATGTACACAATGGACACAAACCTTGCCCTGGGACAATTCAGGTTCTTTAACCACAAGACTCCTGAATGAATACAGACTCACTATTATATGGGGGTGAATGGTTAGGCTTGTGGTTGGAATAAGGTAAATATCCCCAGCTGTCAATTTGCAATTGTTTGTGGAGCCAGGAGGGGTTCATTGTGATAAGTGAATCAATCTAGAGTTCAGAACCATGCCATCGTACATGCAAGATCATGTATCATAACAGGTGCCCTGAACCGTTGTGTACAGTCAGACAGGAGTTAATAATACTCAGAAATGATGGGTTCAACGTTCAAGTTCATTTGGTAAACTTATAATGGATTTTTTTTTTAGAATTGCTGATATTTTTATTCTATCTGTGACCATGCATGTTTCATTCCAGTATGCATTATTGCTAGGCAGTGTGATTCATGAAGTGACTAAAACCTGGCTGACAATTTAGTTTCACACCATCATGAACCAACAGTACATGTTCATCATGTGTGGCTTCACATTCTTCCTGTTTGCGAGTTGAAATTAAGTTGACGTTCAGGTCCAGACAGCAGGATATATTTTTGGAATTTCCCCAAACAAGCACGTGGGAGGAAAGCCCTATTACCAGGAAAATAACTGATTTTCTTTTTAATTGTTTTAGTTTTTTGATTTGTTCAATTTGGGGAGTTTTTGTAAGTATTCACCAATTTTCATTTTATTGTTTTTACAGTCCTAGAAATGTAGAACATTCCCATTTAAGGGTTTCTACATGTTTGATTGGGAGTAGAAAAAAAAAGTTGTCCTAAGTAGCTGGAAAGAATTTCAAATAATGAATCAATTCATAATTGCCCAGAACTTTTAATTTAGATTTTTCTACACTCACTGGCCATAAGTATTGCAACATTGAAATTCACACCAAAGTTCTGTTTGGAGAACTGTGTTACAATCATTTATTTTATTTTATTTACACTACTTAAGACTTCTTGAAAGTGCCTGTGTTTTGAAGTCAATGTTCTTTTTTACTGTTCTTGCTCAGAAACAAAGTCCTTCAATACTTTGTCGGGTAACCACGTGACCTGATAATTGCGGCCATCCGTCTAGGCAATGTCTCGTACAAATTCATGTTGCAATACTTTTGGCCAGTGAGTGCATTTTTACAAGAACACTTTCACATGACTTTCCAATGACAAATTGCTTCAATTTCAATTTCTACAACTGCATTCACTTGTGGTCACAATGGACACAATTTAACAACTGCCCTCTTGAGCACTATGTATAATCATATGCTCTGTTATTCGCACCGTGCATGAACCATTGAGGGCACATGTTGTTAGATCAATGTGGGCGAAAGGGCAACGATAGTGCGTCACATTTGGCATATTTTGCAGTTGATGCGCGTACATAGAGAATATCTCCAGCAATCATTGGCTGGCAGAAGTACACGCGTGCTTAGTACCATAACATATGCACATAAAGTGTACGCACAATGCTCACACTCCGCCAAAGTGGCTATCATTAAGACACTGGGTTGCAATTTCACCACTAGAGGGCTACGATGTGCACTGAGCGGATAGTGGTTTTAAACTAACTCTCCCATAATTAGGTCTTCTTCTCCTTCTCGATGAGCCTTGTCAAACAAACAAAAACAGTTCACAGGTCCTTCAATATTGACACATACTTAGACTATAACATGTAGTTGTCAATAACGTTGTGTCACAACTTGTGACATAGTTTCAGGTAAAGTTGTGTTGTCATGGTGATGTCATCAGATATCGAAATACACTAAAATCCAATTTTAATATTTCAAGAAATCATATCTCATGAAGCACAAATGATATTTACACAATTTTTGCATCGTCTTGCAGATCTTGAATTATGTGACATTTCGTACACAAACATGACCCAATCTGACCTCTCCTTCCAGTCAAAACCGGAAGTTTAACTGAAAAAAAAAAATCTGAAGCACTTTTATATGGTCTGCAGCCAACATGGTATGGTATTTGCGCGTGCCTTCCATGGACGAAATTACTATTGACATGTGACCTTTTCAAAAATGTGACTGATGACATCATCACCTGTCACAGCGCCCTCTGGTGGCAGGTTTAGAAAAATAATAATTTTCTATCTCAAAAACCATAGGAAATTTGAATGACTTCTGTGAATAAAGTGATTAGTGACATCTTATGTTTAAACAAAATATGTTTGGTGATGTCATCACAGTTCAGAGTGCCCCCCTAGCGGCATTTTTAAAAAGGGATTATTTTCCAATCTCAGATATTGAACCAAATCAGGTAGTAACATTATTTTTTATGATCATGATGAAGTTTTATTGTGTCATATATATGACCTTCAAATCACCTGATCTGACCTTTACTTCCGGTCTAAACAGTTCAAATTCAACACATTCTAATGCAAAATTAATAGGTCTTTTGAATATGAAATTGATATTGTTATAATAAAAGATGATACACCTTCGCAAAATATGATTGACATCATCGATGATAATTTGATTGAACCGTAAGTTGACACGAACACCGTGTGTTTGTTCTAACAAACACTTGAGCTCTAGTTGTTTTCTTGTTAATTGTCAGAAGTTTCAAATCATATGTATATACATGTACATTACATCTTGTATGTAATGTGTGACAAGATAAGCCGCTGCCTACATCTATGAGCCAACATGGAGGTAAAAATAGAAGTCTATTTTTACCTCCATGGTGCCAACAACAACAACAAAAATCAAGAAAATGTTGTCTGTTCAGTTTTACAGTGTAATCTGAAAGTGATATTACATATATGTAACTCAAATTTGATAAACATTTATCATAATCTTTCACATGTCCAGCACCACAAGCTACAAGCTGCACAGTCCTGGCTCAATGTCCACCATGTACAATCAGCATTGACCAGATGTCAAGTACATGTTGTCTGCCTCATATGCAAATGTTGACCATCAAGATTTGACCTTCACACGTCAGACTACATTCATGAATAGAAAAATAACCACATGCAGGTATGTGGACTTAAGCCCTTTTCACAGACCAAAAAAAACCCAGATTGTTTATCTTATCCCATGAGTGACTGCTTTTGCAAGCTTTCACAGGACACAAAGTAAAAAACCAAAATTCTATGACAGTACACATTATTATCATTGGTCATGCACTATCCAATATGTTCATCAAAAACTGCCACAAACAAATCTGTGCTGACATTGTTAAAACAAATTATATCATTATTATATCATAATTCTATAAAAGAACTGACCTTATCATTTTGGAGTTATGAGTAACAATATTATCTAGGGTACTAACATCGAAAACATGCAACCCTCCTATGTACAGTGCAGTTGCCATAGAATTGTCAGACCTTTCAAAACCTTTCAAGTTTGCTGTACTCAAGGGTTTTGAAAGGTGAGAAAACTGTCTGACAAAAGGGACCTATGAAAGGTTTCGAAAGGTGTAACAACTCTCTGAACAAACTGGTGTTGAAATGTTTCAATACCTTTCAAAGGGTATTGAAAGGTGTGGTTGTTCAGTAGCAACAAATTCTGGAGGGTTTTAAAGGGTTCATAATTATTGATAGCCATTTTGGCCAGTAAGCAGATTTTGAAAGGTTTTGAAAGGTCAAACCATAGGAGGGTTAAAATGGATGACAATTGTTCAAGCTACATGTACTATATGAGTAGACAAAACGTAGAATGATCACGACGGACCTCATTAAGTTACGGATGAACATTGTTTGAGATACATCGAAAAATGTAGAGCAATTGTGAAGGACCGATGTGCACATTGAATTGACACGTGCGTTATCACTAGTTGTAACAGTGCAGTGCATGCAGTCAATTGTGCACGATGGGTCTTCGCGCATGTGCAGTATGACCGCTTTCGCAGAGGACGTCAGTCAATAAACAACGGATCATTTCACACGAGGAGAGTACAAAATATCTCAATGTTTGAAAAAATTTCTCAAGGAATGTAGGACATCTCAAACATTGGTACATCCTTTCACACGAAGCTCATTTTGTAATATATCTCAAACATTGGTACATCCTTTCACGCGAAGCTCATTTTGTAATATCTCTCAAACATTGGTACATCCTTTCACACGAAGCTCATTTTGTAATATCTCTCAAACATTGAGAAAATCTCTCAAGGAATGTTTTTTCCCGTCGTGTGAAAAGGGCTTTACAGGCACGCTGAGCATTGATAACACATTCCGAGCTTATGCAATATGACTAGTACAATGACCCAAGTACCTGCACATGTATTTGTAATATTTGAGAAAGGTCATGTGGAGTACCACAAATGTGAATGTCAGTTTTTTAAAAAGGAGTGTCTGCAGTAGGCTTGGTATTTTCTGTTTAATTTGTGAAATGTGTACACATTTTGACACAGAACATTTACACGCGAAAACGATTATTGTTATTATGCCAATAAATGGCATGATGCAGACGGATTGTCTGTATTTAGTACGAAAAAAAATCCAAAATACGGCAATACGGATTTAGAAAAAAAATAGTACAAGCTGAAATATTTGGAATTACCCACGGAAGTGCCAATGACATTTAGGCCCATATCCAATCAAAGCCTGTCACAAAACATCCATCGATATTTCTGATTGTATTTTAAAAAAAATTAATTTTACAATAGTCGGCCCACTTGTTGCACTTCTTGAAATAAAAATGACTGGCCAAATATCACAGAAAAAGAAGGTTTCATTTTTTTAAATGTAGGATTCGTTTAAACGTTTTGTGAATTTGAAAACGTCTCGAGAATTTTTCTTTGTGTAAACGTGCAATCATCCCAACCCTAGTCTACAGCCACAAATCACACAAAATGAGGTACAGTAAATTTATATGGTGATAACAAGGGGAGGAGGGGAACCAATTGCACTTTCCAGTCTGGGGCCTATTTCCACAGGAAAATTAATTAATTTAATTAATGTCCAAAAGAGCCTAAACATTTAAAAATTTATCCCGAGAAATGAAATAAACAATTTAACATTTATATGCAATCAATTCTTGAACATTATCAAAAAGGATACTATTTGGCGATCTCCTTGATCGGTCCTTGCCCAGAGACAAGAACATGTTTCTCGTGAAACTGAGGAAACATCTTCAGGGGGCTGTGTGACATGACTACTTGTTCAGGATGGATCTAGAATAGAAAGCCCAAGAAAATCTTAGGAGGGTAATCAACTTGTACATCTTACATGCATGCAATACTAACAGGTCATTCATATTTTTTGTGTTTTTTTAAGAAAATGCACACCTTCTTTCAAGATCCACTTTTGATTAACAGAGTATGTATTATGCAAAGGTCGGACACCGTACCCCATCCCTTTCAAAATATTCAGTAAAAAAAAAAAAGGAACACACTAGATAATGTTTAAAAAAATGTATCGCCCGTGTTTTTGGCCATTTTTACGGAAATTGCCAAACATTTTTTTTTTCATCAGAACATCACTAAAAGGGAAAACAAATGCTTTGAAATTAAGTAATTCTCAAAATAGTCATGAGGGGCATGGATTTGCAGTAAATATATACCAAAATGAATTTAAATGGTGGGTCCCACCATAAAAAGATTTTGGCACTGTTTTACTGTAAAATGGACAACTTTTTGTGAAAAATATCTCATTTCAAAGTATTTATTTTCCTTTCTAAAGGGAATTTATCATTGTTCCAATGAAAACAAAACAAACAAATTCCAGAAAATGCAGGAGAAACACAGGCGATACATCTTTAAAGGATTGATAAATTAATTTAGACATTATACAAGATGAATGTGGCACTAAGCATCAAATTTTTTGCATGGGTAAGTATTAACCTTCCTGAGTAGTACGGTTTTTAATGCAACACATTATTTTCCAGTTAAAGTTTGTACCTTTATTCCCAACCAACTGGTCAGCTGCTTAGCTTTGGCTTGTCTCAAATTGTTCCCAGCGTTTGTGACAAACACCACTGGTACTCGTAGCCGGCCTTGTCCATCCGAGAGCATCTGAAATGCTTCCACTGCCTCATTTAAGACACGCTTCCCACGTACTATTACTCCATCAATGTCAAATAAAATTCCAAATTGAGGGGAGTGGGCATGCTCCTGAAATGAAGATGGGTTAAGAACAATCAGGAATGTATTCAGTAATCACCTGCCGAGTCTGTAATACTTAACGCCCCCCCAAAAAAAAATAAAAAAAATAAATAAAATGTCTCCGGTTTCTGGTCATAGGTCGGCTTTAAAATCGGTGTGGTGATGCATTTATTTATTTATTTATTTTTGAAATTTAATTTTGTTTTGCCAATCAATGAAAGACATGATAGTATAGCAAATAAAAAAGAAAACTAACGTTAAATGCCAACACGCAGGTCTGAGGTGACATGGCTCATATCACTGTGACTGAGTGTGACATAGTCATGACTCATGGTATTAACAATAACCGTTTTGGCTTTTTTCCATTGAAATGTGTTAAATGACAGACAAAACAACTGTGTTGTTTTTGTTGTTTTATTTCCTCTTGTTTGTAATATTTTTGATTAGCCTCTTTTATTTGAGAAATAACCTAGCATGAAATTAATAATAATAGCCTCTGTACGTTACAGTCAGTCACCATCCCCATCATGGTCTGCGTGTCCAAACTCAAACTGGCAAAAGCACTGGTTGTTTTTTTTCTCTTCAAAGTTCAAGAATCAAGACCTTCCTTAATGAAATATTAATAAATTAATAGATAGCACCAGCGCTTAAAAAATAAACAATTAACAATTATTTAATGTAAAATGGTTAGGACCAGTGGTTTTACCTTTGAGCTGTTCCCTTGATAGATTGAAAAACCATTGTGTGTTAACAAAAATGACAATGGACCACACAGCTGTACCGGTACGGGCCGAGTGACAATTTCTATTGAGGAAATAATTCATTAAGCCAACCACTACAAAACAAATGAATACGCACTCACCTCAGTACGAATACTAAATAATCGCCTCTGGTTATTTAATACACTAAAACTTCTTCGTATATGTGTGAAATTTCGTTGTACAATTTTCTGTAAACTCCTCGCTGTCGCCATGATTCTAAGCACAGAGACCGGAAAATGAACGTTTCGTCCAGACCAGTACATGCATCTGTTCAATCATGCACGCAACACACGAACACGAACGTGTGACGGATCGGACGGCTTCTACTAGAAGAAGGAACGAGAGTAGGCTGGCACCTATCGCAGGCACATGTTACAACAGCACATATTTAGGCCCAAGTGCCATACAAGAAAACAGCAGCATGGGACGTATCGTGATGTACCGGCGGAAAGTAGGCGTGACCAATGACATTGCAGGAATTACTTCACGTGACTGGACACTGCCCAGAAAAACGAATGACGTATATATTTCTGTTTACGGTGTTCGTATCCGGTTTCCGTGTTTGGACCAAGCGGGGGAGGCCTGTACTTGCTGCTTGTTTGCTTTCAAGTTCAAATTCAGTTCAATTACCACAAAATATGCCCCAAAATATATACAAAAACAAAGATAGACAAACGAAAAATGTGGCAAGCTTGTCGAGTGGAGACCCCCCAATATAAATCTATGTACACATGTACATGTATGTAGGAAATACAATTTTCTTGTTCATAAATAAACTGCGGGCAATTAAAACTCAGTGGATATTTCATACAGTCATACAATTACAATCATAGAGCAAGGATTTCCATGCACTGGCGTAGCCATGGCTGCTTTCCAGGTGGCAGAATACATTGTTTCTTCTCCTTGCTTATGATGTTATTTTCTTCCAAAAACCCAAATTTCCGAAATGTTGTCAAAAATCCGCCCGGGAAATTTGGTCCCCGCGTATACAATGTATCACGTATTTCCCTGTTGGCCAAAATGAAAAATAAATAAATGGCCGAAAAAAAAAGCGCATCACCGCACCGATTTTGAAGCCGACCGATGACCAGAAACCGGAAACCTTTTTTGGCCTTAACGCTTCAGTAAGTTTGTCCCTGGGTGATTTGCAGATGAACTGGCAAAAAGTACAGCACACTGCATGCACAGGAATGAACAAAAGGGGTTGTGGGGTCCATTTTATCAGAATTGTTTTCACGATGCGACTTGTTTACACGGACCATTTACACTTAGCGTGACCTATAGAGAACCAGGGTCATTTCCAGCAGGGCAAAAGTGTATGTAATTGGACGTAGTTTGTGCATTTTGGACTTCTCCACATAACATCAATACTTTTTAATTTTTAGAAGAACAAGATTTGCTGTTATGTTAGGGCCTTTTTTCTAACAACAACAAAAATCAAATTAATACATTTTCAACTGATATCTCAAAAAATCATATGTAGTTTCTTGTCATAGACCAGTGTACATTTTGTGCCTGGCGCTGTTATGGCTTTTTTGTAAACATGTGATGTCATTGGTCACATCGTCTATAGCCATATATATACATGTATATGTATTTATTTGTTGTGGGGGATGGGAGAGTGGGCATATGTGTCTTTACAAATAACTCCAAGTACTCTGAACCATATTTTGGATTCTCCAAATCACTAAAATCGCCATTTTTCCTAGAACGTCGCCGGCACCCCCTACACCCCATCAGTGGGTTTTGCTCCTGTACCAATGACACAATGCTCGCATAAATTATATGTGCTGAAAGAAATATTCAAGCGATATGCAAAATGTTAGAAAGGTACAGAAGTAACTACATGTATACAGAACGTTTGATGCCATTTCAGTGTAGCAGTTTATCATGTTTATTTACTGACTCAACCTAGCATTACAAAGAGGTTATATACATGTACATTTAGTTGTTTAAAAAAAAAAAAAAGTAAATAAAAATAAACAGTTCTGCAAACTACAACGAACCAAACCCAACCTAAAATTACTGTCATTTCTTTCAATAGAAAAATACTTTAAAATAGTAATCACTCCTTTGTCACAACTCCCCCCCCCCCCCCGATTGAGCTCAGTTACAAATAACTTTGAAAAACCTTTCTGTGAACTAAACAGTGTTGATCCTACCATAAATTAGTTTATCAAGGTGGGTTGGGAATACTGACTTATTCTTCTTTCAAATGAAGGACATACAGAAATAAAGAAAAGAACTACATTATACATTACTGTTTCCCTCCCCCCCCCCCAAAAAAAAAAAAAAAAAAAAAAAAGAAAGAAAGAAAAGAGTTTCCAAAAAGTGGGTGAAATATACAAGCAGTAACAGCTGGATTATACACGACCTTATAAAGAATATAAAGGCATGATTTTATTTCAAATGATTTTGAAAATCTGATTGTAAAAGTCATTCAAATTAAGACACAGCCCTGTGGGTTACTTTTCCTCTGAATTCCTCTTCCTTTCAGTTATGCTACTAATTTACAGTGGCAGAGCCAGGACTTCAGAGTGGGGGGGGCAAACATTTTTGGGGTAAATTTACCGACACAAAGTTTGTGAATTTCCAAACAGACACTATTTTGCCAACAAGTGGGGGAGGGGGGTTGCAGATGCCCTCTGCCCACCCCTTCCCCTTTGGCTACACCCCTGCTAATTTACATATACAAATATAAATGGTCATTGTTCACCATAATCCATGTGGAACCAAGGGCAGGGCTCTCTTGATTTTTCACCAAATTGAACAGTAAAATAAACAGGAAATTTATGTTGGCTTAAAGTAGCTTTGCTTGCTGGAACCCCCCCCCCCCCCCTCCCTCCCCTATAAACAAAGTACTCACATTTTCTAAGAAAGTGCCAACCAGTTTAGTTGTATCTCAATTTACAAATTGATTACTATACACCGTCCTTAATTCAAAAAATTACCTTTTATCAAAAGGTATACTGTGGCTTTAAAGGGCCTATGAAATAGGAATTGTTAAAGGGGCAGTATCGTCACGATCAGAACAGACTTTCAACAGGGCATAGAATCGGTGTCCTATAGTTTAACCAGTTCACGTCGGAGGCCGTGTATACACGCAATTTTTTTTGGGACAGCGGATCGGAGAGCGTCTAAACACGCCACAGGATTCTCGGGAATATTTGTATAGATTCCCGGTCGACGTGGCAATGAGCCATAAGCATACGGTGGAAGACGCGGTCTCCCCGGTCACGCTCAGGTGAGCACCATTGGTCGTGTTTGTGCGGTAATAATAAACCCGCCACGGGGTTCGGAAAAACTTTTTTATTCCCGGTGCGAACTGGTTAAGAACACATTGACTGAAATTTACTGGCTCATTTATGCAGCAAAAATGTTGATGCCTTTATCTAAGGGGTATTATTTTCAGTCACTGACTTAATCTAAAACTAGAACTCCGATTCCATGCCCTGTCGATCGTGACGATACTGTCCCTTTAAGCTTGAAAACATTATGAACAACCCTGTACCCATATTGACATCACTTTTCTATCTTTAAATTACTAATATTTTGGTGATTTGATACCTTTTTAGGAATTTGTTTGCTTTATAAATTATGTTAAAGATAATTTGCATATTCATGAGCAAATCAGTGATGTCACCGTGGGATGAGATGCAACATCATGGTTGATTTGTGCATTAAAGTTGAATGAATTCCTCAAATTAAAAAAAAAAAAATGTGTGTAATTCTTTCAACTTTAATAAGTATAGTCAATCTTCACTTTATGTCAAAAACTGACATACCATATTGTTTACACTGTCCACAAGCATTGATATTTGCCTAAAGCCAAAAGAAAATTCTCTGGTTTCTGGTCACAGATTGGCTTCAAAATCAGTGCAGTGACATATTTTTTTTGTGGTAATATTTTCAGTGAAATATGTGATACATTAGTGAAATATATGATACATTACTAAGCAGTTCTTGGAACCAGACCAAATTTATCATACACAAAGTATGGTGGCTAAGTGAGGCCTCACAAATTGTAAAAAAAAGTCGTTTTAAACACAGCACGGCAGAATTCCAATCGATCCAGCAATTTTTGCTACAACTGGACATTATTTCATAGCAAACGATAAATAAAAATTCCGAGGCGACACTCAAGGAGACCAGAAACCAGAGACTTTTTTGAGGGGCTAAATATGTATCTACAAATAATTGCATTGCATAGGCCCTTTAAGTGATTAATCCTACAATGATTCAGTCTGGGCTATAGTCCCATCAATGTCTTTGCTTCATTGCCTTGTTGTATTAATGCCTCGCTGGCATATTTCTCTAATAACTCCATCTTTTTCCTTCTCAATAACGCCTGCTCAACCTGTTCACAAACAACAAATTAGGAATCATTAATAATGATAAAATTGCAAGTGAATATTATAATAATAATAATAAAGTCTTGCACAGTGCCAAATCCATGAAAATTTGACGCTCAAGGCGCTTCATTTCACAACTTAAAGGGACAATAATCATCAAGATCCGAGCAGACTTTCAACAGGGCATGGATTCGGTGTCCTAGTTAAAGATGAACAAAGTGACTGAAAAGAACTGGCTCATTTATGCAGCAGCAACGGTAATATGACCTTATCATGTGGGGTATTATTTTCAGTCACCGAGGTAATCTAAAACTAGCTCTCCGATTCCATGCCCTGTTAATCATGATGATAGTGTCCCTTTAATAAAAACGGTAGGAAGAAATTCTTGCTTATGTAGGTCATTAGATTTTCCACCATTAACGGTCACCACATACAATACACTTTTGTATAAATTTTCAAAAATCAGTCACTGTCACTTAAAAGGGGTAACCTCTCAAGCGAAAAGCACTCTGTAAAATTGAGAATAGGACCATGAATTTCTATAATTAAAACATGGAATGAAACCCTTAATTGACTCATTCTTGATTGTGACTGTAATTAGTATAATTCATTCACAACCGTTTAAAAAATAAATAACTCAACATGCTGAATGCAACAAGATGCAATAAATAAAGTGGTTGCATCTTTTTCCCTCAGCAGAGAACAAAAGAGCCATTGTTCTAGCTGGTGGATCTTGTTGGATTGAGAAGGAAACAGCAGAGAACAAAAGAGCCATTGTTCTAGCTGGTGGATCTTGTTGGATTGAGAAGGAAACAGCAGAGAACAAAAGAGCCATTGTTCTAGCTGGTGGATCTTGTTGGATTGAGAAGGCTACACTTGTTGATGCATTGTGTTGCATTCGGCCTGTGAAATGCCAGTAGGGGGGATAAGGATTAATATCTAACCTCTTTTTGTGATGGTACTGGGACGTGGGCGACGTAACGAGGCTGACCCTCCTCCGTGTCCATCTCAGAGGTTTGCTCATCTTCATCAGACTGGATCAATCAAGGATAAATACAAAGAATATAAGGTTATTATAAGAAAACGGCCTATACAATGTGATGCATTGTATTTCGTCCATTTAACCTGCTAAGTTCAAAACGCAAGGCCAATAACCATTATATTGCATTTATTTAAATCTTTCAAAATACAATTCCATGACCATCAAAGTTTCTCACGAGCCATACAATGAAAGTATGGATAATTCACTCAAACTAATTTTGTTGATATATGTTGATATATTTGCTTGTTGATATATTTGCTTCCTTTATTTGACAGTTAAAACCCCTTTCACCTATGATCTCTACTGACCTCGGAGTCTTGCTTAATAGCATATATATCCTCCTCTGCTTCTTGCTCCTTGGTGACTTCTTCGCTTAGCAACCCTGCCTCCTTCTTAGACTTCCATTCACTTACTGCTGCTGCAACAACTGGATTTATGACAAGACAGAATAGTAGAATGTTAAAGGCAGTCAACAAGCACAGCAGCAAGCCAGTCAGGCAACCAAACTCTAAAATAGCAAGCCATAAGCCTTTAACAATAAGCTTGGCAATAACACGGTAATATCGAATGTCGTGATACCTTTTTTTTATTCAATTATAATATCAAGAACCTTTTCAAGTTATTGAGATATCGGCAAATCGCAATTAAACAAATATATCGTGATAAAAAAAATAGCCATTGTCAGTCAAGTCATAAATTCCATGGAAACCAAATTAAGACAGTCTTTTCAGCTTTCAGAAGTGACAAACAAAAGTGAACTTCTTCAGAAGTACATACACACGATGCAAACAAATTTGCGATTTATTGTGACGTTTGTAGAGGGGTACATACCTGTGGTTATTTGCTCTAAAGCAATCATGCGCGAATGAAAAAAAATAATCACGATACTATCGAAAATCGCGACATATGTTTGTCAATATATTGTGGATGAAAAAAATTGAAATTGCCCAAGCTTACTTAACAAATTGTGCTGAGCCTCTGCCAGAAGCATAAATTGTCAGTGCTTAGCAAATTTATCTCCTTAGCAGCTCTATATTAACCCTCCTACTGTTTGACCATTTGAAACCATTCAAAATTTCCACTTACCAAAATGCCCATTGGTTTTGTACACACATGGTGATACCATTTGAACAGTGTTGGTAGCAAGCTTTACTACCATTCAAATCCATTCAAATGCATAGAGGGTCCATTGATTCACCACTTAGAAGTATCCAAACAAGGTTTTGTATTAGCTGTACTATCATTTGGAAAGATCCAAACAAGATTTTGTATTAGCTGACCTACCATTCAAAACCATTTGGGGGAATCAATACTGTACAGTTATTTCACCATTCAAAACCACAAAAGCGAATGGTTTCAAATGGTGGATCAACTTATATGAAAAAGGTACCAGAAGTAGGAGGGTTAAAGTTGGCAACAAGAACCCATCAATTATTACGTAGTTCTTCAGCCAGCTTTATGCAGCCAGTTAATATAGTGTTATATCTATTGACTCAGAGAAGAATGACATCTGTCCCATTGCTAAAGTTTATAGTTCAATGCAAATGTAGGGTGTAGACGTGCTTAAAAAAGGCTGAGATCTAGGGGAACAGGGAATGTGGTCAACAGGGAGGGCAAATTTGCCCAAACTGAGATAATTATATGGTAAACTTTGAATTTGTAGACAAGGCTACTGCAGACCTTCCAACATTCAGTTTTCAAAAATAGTACTTTCTTCAAGCCGGTAGTCATTGTGTTGCGTGTCGCAATGCACACAGCTTTTTTGGTAGACATTTTGACCAGCTTACATGGTTAACCGCCTTTTAATTGTACAACGTGCAACGCAGCATCGTGTGTAATGTACACAACACGTGTGTGTACAGTCTGCATACATATCGTGTGTACAGAAGCCACGCTTCCACAGAGTATCAGTTTGCACGCACGTCGTCTATTCATAAACTAGTTGACAGTCCCTCGAACGTATTACAGTGAATGCGATTATGCGGACCGCACAACCGGGAACAACAGACCACACAGGAATAGACTGTGTTAAGTCTCGCCCATGAGACTTGCACGGCCTATGGCGCGCGAAATAAAAAAATAACAAATTAAAAAAGATTACAAAACAAAAACTTCGTACAAAATCGTACAAATGAAGAATAAAATCGTAAAATGGGTGAAAAATCATAAAAAGTACGCCAAAATCGTACATGTTGGGAGGTCTGCTACTGATCACCCCCCTCCCTTAACGGATCTACTAATGCTTGGATGGTGGCAAAAAGATACATGTGTACCCTGGGGTAAAACCATGTGAACATTATTTCTTGTCTTCATAGATACTCACTCTCTTTCTCATATTCTGCCTCCAGGGGTACTAACACCCCGTCATCCTCATCTCTGTAACCATAGTAATCTGCATCAACGAATTTCATCAGTTCTGCTCTCGTCTTTCTTGGAGGTGGTGGAGCTGCATAAAAGAAAAGGATAGACTTCATCTTCTTACAATACAAGGTACATGTACACGAAGCAGAAAAACGACCAAACTTTCACACTCAGTTTTCTTGAAACACAATTTTGCACATTAATTGCTTACGACCTTTTGCCGGTCACACTTTCGTTACGTATTTCTTCCGGGCACACGATGAAATAACAATGTGTTCTGCATCTATATCTGACTTCTTTCACAGGGACTTGTACTCACGTTCATGCTCAAAGAGTTCCCTGACTCCTGGTAGATCCTTGGCTGCTCCAAAGTACTTATAACCTCGATTTCCTGGTACCTCCTTCCCCTCTTTGTCCAACATCTTGGGTCCAATTTTCTGCGTACCAAAAACATTAACGTCAAAATCAACCATGACTCAATGTGGAGAACAATGTTCAGGACGGACATAATTAAAGGAGTTATCAAATTTTAAGGTATACTGCGTAGGCGGCCAGTGAGCAAATGACTCCCAGAGTGGGAGAGTTCAAAGTTTTTGTGCAAAGTTAAAAGGTAATTTTTTTACAATATCTTTAGACTTCTTTGCAGATAATAATTTTTTTTTTAATATGCAGAAATCAACAGTTAATATTTGCAAGAGCGAATGGTCATTATTGTAAACTGCATTATAAATTCAATTTTATCATGGTTATTCACAACACTGATTTTAAAAGGAGCAGCAACATATAGATAACAACATTAACAAGGACATACTTGTAATTTAATTAATTAAATAATAAAAACGGATGTAATAATGAAGACACAACCTCCATGTATAATGGATCATTGTACAATACAAAGACGACAATACTCAAACTAAATTGGTTTTGTATAAAAGGCAGTAACGAGAGACAGTAAAGGATTACACATAGATCAATATATTGTTCCACACAAGACCAATCAACATACATGTATATTTTGGTCTAGAGGACAAAGCCACTTAAACCTCCTGGATGTTTAATTTTAAACTCCACATCCCCACAAACAAGAAACTATACATGCTACTTCTTTCTTTCCTTAGCCCTCCTATGCCCAGGCTGATATTTGGCCCAGTCAGCACGGCACTCACAGACAGTCACTTATTTTTGGGTGCATTTCCAATTGGTAGGTCAAACCACAGAGTCACACACAGCTGTGTATGAGTGCACTGCACAAAGTCAATGGGTCGGGAGTTACATACAAATTTTGAGTGTCTTTGGGTTTGACCTCCTATCACATAGCCACATGTGTTTGCATGTATTTGAGTGCACTGCACAAAGTCAATGGGTTAAGAGAGACATACAAATTTTGAGTGTCTTTGAGTGTTAAACCTATAGGAGGGTTAGTGGCTACTTCTCTTCTTTCAAGAAAATTTTGAGGCAAAAATAATTATAATAAACTTATTGATTATAATATTAATTATAATAAACTGAATTTCACAAACACAGTAACTTGGGTTTCTCTAAAATACCGACTCTCGATAAAAATCAATAATCATTACAAAAAAAAAAAATTCTGCTGGAAAACCCAATGTATAAATAATGAACATTTTCAATCATTTCAAGGACAATGTTGCAATATCTGATATGGATACTTACCCTGTAGTCTGGGCCCCCTAGTTCCACAATCCGACTCTCCCAGTGGATTTTCTCTCTGAGTAATTTGTTAATTTCATCATTGAGATCCCGGATGCGGAACTCACCAAGACCAGCTGTTGTTGGAAGAAAGGAAAGGTAAGAGTTGTACATTTCAAACTCCGGCAATGTTTTATAGGGTCAAAGAGGCGTTAGTTACTGAAGAAATTAACAAACGACACAGTGAATTGTTGGGGAAAGGTTCTAATGAAAGTGAACATAGAAGTTTGCCCGATTTGTAATAGCTCGATTTGTGATAGCCACCATACTTGGGAAATGGGAAATTCGGACCAATAACTGCAACGCATATTGAGAATAAGGCCCAAAAGAATTCTCCAGTTTCTGGTCTCTGTGCGCATCGCCTCAGACCCGTGCATCGGCATTTTTAGTTTCTTTTTTTTTGTTTTTGCTATGAAACGATGTCCAATTGGAATTGTGCCGTGCTGTGTTTTAAATGACTTTTTACACACAGGGATATGAACATTTGCCCGATTAGTGAAGCTCTCTCCATGGGCGGATCCAGAACATTTTTTAGGGGAGGGGGGGATGAGAATCAAAAACAATTATTTTTCAGTACTACAAAACTTACAATGAAATAATCAAAGGGAGAGAAAAACAAAGCACAGTGAGGGGGAAATGAGAATGCGTTCTCCCCTCCCCCTCTCTCTCTCTTTTAATTTTTTTTTTTTTTTTTTTACGATTTTAGGGGGGGGGCTACAGCCCCCTTAGGCCGGCCCCCCCCCCCCCCCCTGGATCCGCCAATGCTCTCTCAGCCACCGTACTTTGTGTATGGGAAATTTGATCTGGTTCACAATAACAGTGTATACATGTATCACTTATTTCACTGGTTGGCAAAAAAATAAAAGATTACCAAAAAAAAAAAAAAAAGTATCACCGGACCGATTTTGAAGCTGACCTATGACCAGAAACTGGAGACCTTTTTTGGGGGGGCCTAAGGGCTGTATGGATAGCATTTCATGCATTGAAACGTGAACATAAAATAAAAGAGTGAACATTTATGTACCATTCTGTATTTGTGCCACCTTCTTGGACACCTCGGAAATAATCTGTCTTCTCCATTTCTCAGCTTTGTGTAGGTCCTCACACTCGGTGGCCAGATACGGCCGCTTCTCTGTGACTTTCCCTTCTTCCATCTGTGCTTGACGCCATCGTGCCAGCTTTGTCCTAAATAAGCACAGAAAAAGTGAAATAAAATGAAGTTATTATGTGTACAAATACAATATTCTCTTTTTAATATTCAGATCTGCTTTTTATTTTTGTTTTAATTCAAAGAAAATTAGTGTGATTAAATATATTGTTACAAATATTTTAATTTGCTACCGACCCTACTATACAAGGAAAAAAAAATTAACTACATCTACATGACAACAAAAAGGCAATATTGCTTTTTATTGCTCTGATGAACAAGTCGGTTTTGGAGGGGTTAAACAAAGCGGAATTCTAATTTAAAATGTTATTGGTACTCACATTGCTTTTTCAGAATTCCGAGCCTGAAAAAAAAGAAATTAATTAATAAATAATTAAATACAAACAAAAATCAAATTGTAGGTCAATAAGGAAATATTCCAATGTTACTTTTTTACAGGCAAAATGATCTCTCAAATACTGGATAGGGTCAGTCAAGAAACGTGTTGAAAAAGGCCAAAAAAATACTGCATAAAACCTTGACAATTGACAAAACATTAATGGGCAGATGAGAAAAGAATTATACAAGTGTATTTGAGGACAGATTTGCAAGCTCCAAAGTCCCTTAAGTGTGATGACATTTGTGTTGTTCGTACACAATTTCGTAAATCTACGGGGTATCAAGCGATAAAGGTTTAACAATAAATTTAGAGAGGGGCTGGCAAGGTCCCGATAATATGTAGAGGGAAGTTAAACATATCTCACCGGTGTTTGGGCCGATTTGACAACAAATAGATTTACCATTGGGCATTGTGTATAATTAATTAATTGTTTACTAATCAGCCCCACCAGGTATTTATTTAAAGTATATTTGTGTATGGCTATTAAAGCATGCAGTAAATTATATTATTTTAACCCGAAATACCATATTGTTTCCACTCGATTATAAAATCATTCGCCATTGGGCATTGTGTATAATTAATTAATTGTTTATTAATCAGCCCCACCAGGTCTTTAAAGTACATTTATGTATGGCTATTAAATTAAAGCAGTAATTTATACTATTTTAATCCGAAATACCATATTGTTTCCACTCGATTATAAAATCATTCTCCATTGGGCATAATTAATTGTTTACTAATCAGTTTCACCTTAAAATTAGCATCCGGTTTTTAAAAAATAGGATACTGGTTTGTTTTTTTATACTATTTTTAGGGTGGCCAACTTACATTGAAAAAATAGGTTTTTTTCAATAGGAATAAATTAGGTTTTTCCTATTTGGGCAATTCTCCATGGGAGAGAAAAAATTGTCAAGATTTTACATTAGCAAGAGAGGACACACTCCACCAGGCACCAATCGGAACACTTCCCATTCTACACACAATCCCAGCAAATACTACTTAAGGAGCTGCATCTCCAAACCTCTTCATTCTCCTGACGAAGATTAGAGCAGGCTAATCGAAATATTGAGAATAACCTGTGAAGTCCCCATGGTTCTCCCTGAACCATATTAACCCATGAAGTCCCCATGGTTCTCCCTGAACCATATTTCTCACTTAGCGACAGTACAGAAAAACAAGTTGCCCGACATTGGTTCTCCCTTGAACCTTTCTCACTTAACCGAAACGATAGCAATAGAGGAATATTTCATATTGAATCTAGACCAGAATTTTATAGGGAATCCAATCCAAGGGGTTAAAATTCGAAAAACACATGGATTTTTGGGTAGCAAGTCTCAAAATGTGTAATTTTCGTTAAAAATTCAAATTAAATTATCTTGGACATTGTGATTAGTGGAGGCTTTGTGGAAAACAATTGTTTGTGTGTCTAGATAGCCATTGTACCAAACATTACTTTTATAATTATATGTAACCAAAAAAATTAAAATTATTTTTCATGTTCTCCAAAAATTTATAAATAAAACATAAGAAAATCACACGTAATTCCGTAATAATGCGCAAAAGTAATTTTTGGGGCAAAGAAAATAAAAATAAAAATGATGGACATATACTTCAAATTATTGCAGGATATTTATTTCATGAAAAATCAGGCATTTTTGGTATACGATGACTTCCTCAGTCATGTCAGTTTGATCTTGTCAACTCCCCCGTTAGTGACCAGTCATTGTACATGCGCAGTGGCAACTATAATAGTAGGGTTTTCAGTTTGTACGTGCTTGACCGAAGCCCTCCACACGCACAGCGCAACGCCCGCAACAAAAAACATCAAAATTTTAAATCAAAAAATTCTATTATTACTTTTTACCGGTAACCAACTTCACACCGGTTCAATAATTTAAACAGCAATGGCATTGACTGGCATTGTGGCGACTGACATTGTGGCAACTGGCATGTCATGACGTCATTGGCATTGCCATTGCCTTTTTGTGGGGCTTGGAAGTTGGATTCAATGGATTGGATGGATTGCCTGGCTTGGCATTATTATTTACAATTTTGTTGTTGGTTGTCCTTATAAACTAGGACTACTATTACAGCAATATTACCATTTTGTATGCGCTCTATCCTGTAACACTCCGTGTGAATTAGGGAATTTGTAGAGTTGGAGCCTATCGTTAATTCATCACTTTTTCAACAGACTTGACGCAGCTATCGAACTACATTTTCCAATATTTTACGTTTTCTTTACGTGTGTCGCCCTCAAGCGGCGGCAGTTCAGCGCGATCTATTAAAAAAAAATTAAATGTATTTTCATTGGACAGTCTTGATTTTCTGTGGCTGCTGTAACCAATTAAAATTAGTTTTACTGGGATATCTTTTTCTTACAAAGGTTTTGATATCTGGTACCCTCTATTAATAGTGTACTTCTCCACGATGTTCTTCAACACGAATTGTGGGTACCATACTACATATACAAATGTATACAAATTTCATTTGGAACACGTGCGAATGCAATGAGACTGAGAGAATTGAGATAATCATGGTAAGTACTTAAGTAGTGACATTGTGTAGGTTTATGGTCTGGCTATTTTCCCTTTTTTTGATTAGAATATAAACCGTATAAGCCTAGACCTAGATAAAAAAACCAGTTCTGCACTTGAGCTTTTTCTATAAACCAACAAAGCCAAAGGGAAAGAATGTCGTATCCGACCGCCACTTTTTAACTTAGGGGATTTTTGGAATTGTTTGGCTTTGCACCCACCAAAAGTAATAGCAACTAGGCCTAACGTTACCAGTTAAAAAATTATTAAATTCTATTTTCTGAAGGGGAGGACTTTTTAAGAAGGGAAATAAAGTCTGAAAACCATCATAAAACTTTTAAAAGTGGATTTTAAAGATAGTTGTCGCTTTCTGTACCCCACTACGAAAAATGGCCTACATGTACATGAAATGGCACGGAGCGGCCGTGAGAGGGGGCCACGCAGCACCTCATTATATGACGTCATACGCGTCACGGATACTCGCCATATATGGCAATTTTCATGAATGAAATTGCCGCTCATGCGCATATACTTGCCATGAGTCACTCGCTGCATCTTTACTTCGATAGAGCTCGTGACGATCTTTCCAATGGTACCAAAATCTTACGATTTGGGCGTTTTCTTCAATTTTTTCTGGAATTTCTTTGATTTCAACCTGAGGATCAACAACTTGCAGATTCGTTGCTGATATTGTGAGTTTCGCAAGTTATATTTTTGTTACCATTTTAGTATGAAACCGCGCCACCCTCCAAATGTGTTCGGGATGTATTAAATAATCATTGACGACATGTATTATATGTATGGGATGGATGGATTGAGTGTGCCGCGGGATTATGCATGGAATTGTCATGAGCTGGATGGAGATTTTGATGCGCGCGTCCGTGGTGTGCATAGGTGTTTGCGCATGCGTACTTGCCATGTTGACTACCGCGGCACCGAAAATCACTGTGCATGCGGCATGCAAGTTTGCGTGCGCTTGCCAACGCGTGTCTGTGACGTCACGAGCTGAGGAGCTGACCAATCAGCACCGCGCTACATTTCGTGGTGTTTCATGGCGCACAGTGGCTATCCGTGGTACATGTCTAATGGGAAATTTTTCGCTGTGTACCCCCAAAAATCGATAGAATAATAGAAAGATCCTATTATAGTTGCCACTGGCACTGCATATGTACAATGACCGTGTTGGAGGAGTTGACAAGATCAGACTTACATGACTGAGGATGTCATCGTATACCAAAAATGCCTGATTTTTCATGAAATAAATATCCTGGAATAATTTGAAGTATAAGGTTTATCACTAATAGCACTGAAGCAACTGCTGCAAAGCATACAGGAATACAATTTGGGGCATCTGTTTGGCGGAGCTTTTGTGACGTCAATAATATTTTATTTGTCCGCGCGGCACGCTGTGGCGCTGTTGCGCCTACAGACATCCCACAATTCCTTGCAGCTGCTATTAGCGATAAACCTTATATGTCCATCATCATCCATATGTTCTCCACCTTACTAGGTAGGTAAGATTACATTTTTGGTTATATTGAGTGAGAAAATGTGGCGGTCGGATACGACATTCTATCCCAACAAAGACAAAGGCAATTGACTATAACTGTTTTTAATTTTACTTTTTTAAGTAAAGTTCTGTGTCTGTGTCTGTGTCTGTGTCTGTGATTGAATGTGATGGGCATAACATTAGCTAACGTTAGGGGAAACACATGGGTCCTGGGGTGGGGTTTAACGTTATATTGGTATTGGTACAGTGGGGTATCCCCCCAAAAAAAAAAAAAAACACAAACGAAATAAACAATTAAAAATAATAATTTTAAAAAATAAATAAAAAATAATAACGTTACTAATGTTAGGGGGCTTAAGGTTAATAAAAAGAGATGAAATCAATACAATTACAAATATCTAAACAAAAATAATAAATAAAATAGAAAGAATTAATTGATATTGTTTTGACCAGCGCACTGTAATGCATCAGAACTAAAGAAGCTTAATAATAATAATATTATGGTGTGTATCAGTAATCCACCCCTGTTGATGAGCCTCATATATAAATCACTCCTAAAAGCATCTCGGCTCTGAGGACTTGCCGTTACAGCTCAGTTACTTCCATTTTTACTCTTAGGGCTAAATAAACACAACAACCAACTCTGCTCTCATAGGTGTTATTTACTCCTGGGTGGAGAGAAGTAATCTTTACAACAAAGTGTACCACAGTCGCAGCCGGGTTTTCGAACCCACAATTCTGATGACTAAGCCGCCAGAACACAAACCAGATGCATTGAATTGCCTACATGGTATTGCCGCAAACCCAAACTGCTATCAATTTTCACCATGCAGAGCCTCATGTTGACTTATTTTTGTCATATTTGCCCTCACCAGTTACGAAGACAATCTAGACTGCGGCGGGAATACCTGTACAGGAAATCCCAGGAGGCAAAAGATCGTGTCATTAGTGAAAGGAAGAGAAAGCTAAAAGATGCCTTGGAAGGTAGGTATCTTGCTAGATCATAAACCAATCAAATCATTGGGAAGTAAAGTAAAAAGTAAATAACAAATTAACCCTAACCCCCTTGGTATTCTGACTAGGAACTTTCCCGAATCCTCCAAAATCCATCAGTGCACTTTTGGAAACATGCCCTTTATCTTCAAAATACACCATGCATTTTCGTTGATCTTTCATATTCAGCACTTATGGCCTGTACTTCTTGCCAGGTAGTAATTTTGCTCCATTTGAACAGGTGAAAGTACCAGTTTCCGACAGTGCTGAATTTTTCCTAAAAAGTGCCCCTTGGAGGATTTTGCAGGATTTGGGGTGGTTAGGGTTAAACGGTTCAAAAGTGCAGTTAAAGGGGGTGTACACCATTGAAAATGACCCAAAAAGAAACATACCAAATTGTTATTGAAATGCTTATTTGGATTTGAGATGGTGATAGTACCAAACAACCTGAGAAGTTATTCTGCCTGACATGTAATCGTAAGAAAATCTTAAATACAAATACAAATCGGAAATGGATCAACTGATAAGCCATTTCCACATTAGAATAAATACAAAAAAATCGGAATGCATTTTCACTGTTTTTCTCAACAACATAGTGGATGCATTTACAGAGTCTGTAATACAGAAATTTTATCCCCAAAAAAGTATATATATTGCCTCTAAATTTTGTCTTTGATGGACTCTGTTTCTTTTCCCCACTGTAAACTGGTTTTGGATGTGTCTGTTTTTGTCTGTTCAAGAATGCAGTCGCATTTGTTATTTGTAGCAAGTTTCTTGTTTCCCAATTTCCATACTCGAGTTTTTTTTGTTTAATCTCCAATATAAAGAGAACAAACTGATACCCACTGAGCTGAGGAAGGATGCATTGAGCTTACAGAAAGCCCTGGCGTATGATGATGAAGGCGGACAAGGTAAGTGTTCATTGTCCTTGTGCCTTGTAGTTTTTTATATAGAGTACTTACTGAAGTGTGACGTCATATTCCCATGGCAGTATGGCATGCTGGGTCTACACATTCTTTGTTTCGTTTGTGTTCTTTGATGCAACACTTACAAAATGGTTGAGTGATATTAGTTATACTGACGTGTGACGTCACATGCCCATGGCCGGCAGCTGAGTTCAAACATTCTTTATTTCGTTTGTGTTCTTTGTTGCAACATTTACAAAATGATTGAGTGATATTAGTGATATACTGAAGTGTGATTTCACATGCCCATGGCAGCTGACTGGGTTCAAACATTCTTTATTTCCTTTGTGTTCTATGATGCAACACTTACAGAATGGTTCATTGATTTTGTTAACGTCATTACGTTGGCTCTGTTTCCCCCTGAAAACAACAATATTGGGAGAAAAACGGGAGACCAGTGACACCATTGTAAACCACTACTCTTTCATGATAATTGTCTAGATTGGTTCTTTTCTGCTCCATACCCACTTTTGGTGGAAAATGTTTTTAAAATATCGTGTTGTGTGCAATTTGTTTTCAGTTTTTATTTGATCAATGCTAATTGTATAATTTTGGAGAACTCACTTTTAACCACATGTTTTGTGTGTTTTTTCTTGTGCTCGTTGAATGTTCTTTTTTGTGTTTTTACCAATTTGCTTGCTATGATTTTGAGTGTGTGTGTTTTTTAACAAAAAGTAAAGAAATACATAATATTTTTATATTATATTTTGTTATTTTAATTCCAAGAATAGTTATGTTTTATAAATTGTATTTAATGATCACTGTGCAATTCAGCCATTAGGCTGCTAAGGGCGAATAAATAAATCAATAATAATATATAGACCAAAGGCTTAGCATCCCGTCCAAAGGAAGCGGCCTCTGCCTACACAGAGCCGCGTAATCCAAAACCAGCACTTGGTGTCCCATCCAAACACTTACTGGAGTCAATGCAGCCTTCGTGAGTAACATCGGTCAAGAATTTTCCACAAAGCAAATAAATACTGGAATATGCTTTTTTTTCCCATCTCCGTTCAGAGTTGAATCACATTGATGATGAGTATCGCTGGGCCGGAGTGGAGGACCCTAAGATCATGTTAACCACCTCCAGGGATCCTAGCTCAAAACTCAAACAGTTCGCTAAAGTGAGTACCATTCATATTTTGGAAAAGAATGTAGAATACAACCGCCACTTTTCTATCCACATATGACAAATGTCACAGATTTTCCTTTAAAAGATGATGGAGGATACACTTAGGTAGACGAAAGTGTAGACAAGTGAGGATTGAAAATGATGTTTTGAGCAATGAATGTATGCACATTCAGTGAGATGTTGGCCATTTTGTCGTCTGCTAAAAACACATGCTTAGGCATTGTGCACAAGCGGCAGTTGGATTTGACATTATTTCCCATATTTTGACTCATGTTTTCTTCTTCTTGTGGAAAGGAAATATTTATTGACAATTAAATAATTTACCCAGTGAATGAAATTGAGTTGGAAACAGAGTTACCGAATTTTGTGAGTATCCATACTTCTAAATTATCTCTTTATGTCTTTACATGTGTACAACAATTTACCACTACCAATGACTTCAACAGGAAGTCAAGCTCATCTTCCCCAATGCCCAGCGGCTAAATCGCGGTAATTACGATGTCAACCAGTTGGTACAGGCTTGCAGGGCTAATGAGGTCACCGACCTGCTGATTATTCATGAGCACAGAGGTGTACCAGGTATGTTGTGAAAATGTTTTCTGTCTTTTTATTTTATACTCTAGGTCTTTGCGAAGAGTATTTTATTGATCATACTATCATTTAAGGCCAAACAAAAGTCTCTGTTTTCTGGTCCCCGGGCGTGTAGCCAAAAAGCCGTGCATTAGCATTTTTAATTTTCTTCCTTTTGCTATGAAACGATGCCCAATTGCAGCCCAATATGCTGGATTGATTGGAATTCTGCCGTGCTGTGTTTTAAACGACATTTTCACATAGGGGTATGAACGTTTACCCGAATTGTGAGGCCTCTCTTAACCACCATAATTTAATCTGGTTCCAAATAACCGTATATGTATTAAGTATTTCACTGGTTGACACACACAAAAAAAAATTTGAAAAAAAAAGAAAAAAACATGTCACTGCACCAGATTTGAAGCCGACCAGAAACCGAAGACTTTTTTTTTGGCCTAAACAATTTTTTTGAAACTATTTCTCTGATAACATTTTGCAAAGTATTACCTGTATTTAACTTCATTTATTGCAAAGTGGTGAAACCTATCAGTTCATACCTTAAGTCTACTACATAGCACTAATCCTCCAGCATCCAGTCTTCGCGCAAATCCTCCAGCAGTCTACCTAAGCAGTAGCATCTCCCAGAGTCCGGCATTCTCCTGAAGACGATCAGAGCATACTGATCGAAACGTCAAGTTGTAACCACCAGTTCTTTTCAGAAGTAATTACTACTCAATTGAGATTTTCACATGGTGTCATCGTAAACAGTCTTTACTTAAGTCTAAGTTCACAATTTATTGTAGTAGAGATGCATATATTTAATTTGTATTACTAATGATATCCCATTGAAAATGATCAGAAGATGACATGGATACAATCTGCAAATAAAGCTGTTAGCATTATTGTTAAAACTTGTAGCTTGGCATGGTGAAGAGGATAAGTAAGACTAATTGCAGTGACACCATGTGAAATTCTCAATTGAGTAGTAATTAGTTCTGAAAAGAACTGGAGGTTACAACTCGACGTTTTGATCAGTATGCTCTGATCGTCCTCAGGAAATTTTTTTTTATAAATTCTATGGTAAACTTGTTGTCTTGTATCTGTAGACTGCATACTTGTGTCTGCGGGAGGAACCTTAAATTTCTTCCATTGTTATATATCACCAAATGGCTTTTGGTTCCAATCAAGTAAGTGAACAATTTAAAATGCAGTATTATTTTTTTTACAATTTCTTCCATAGACGCCCTCCAGGTATGCCATCTTCCATATGGACCCACTGCGTTCTTCACGCTTCTCAACACAGTAATGAGACATGATATACCAAACATTGGTACAATGTCCGAAGTCTATCCGCATCTGATCTTCAACAACTTCAAGTCAAAATTGGGCAAAAGAGTAAGTTCCACCAGAGACCATTTTACCAAAAAATAAAAAATAAATGCTCAGTAGCCAGTCAGTATTATTATAAATGTTACCTCAGCCTTCATACAGGGCCATATATATGTGTGTGTGTTCGTGAGTGCATTGCTATTTTATTATACTGAAAACTAAATAGGGCAAAAGAGTCATTTTAACGAGGAACCGTTGAACGCAAAATGCTTAGTAGTAAGTCAGCACAAATGTCGGCCCAGTCTTCATACAATGATATGTACATTTATGTAGATTTTTGCTTGCAAAATTTTATAGCATGGAAAACTAAATAGGGGAAAAGGGTAATTTTAACGAGGGCCATTTTATGAACAACGTTCAGTTGCCAGTCAGAGTTAGCACAAATGTTGACTGTATGTTGACTGTATGTTGACTGTCCTACAGTGCATATTAGCAGAAGTCTGTTACCTGCCTGAAGTGTGCCACTCGTGTGCTAACCTAGTCCATGGCACAGTACCAGAAGTCTGTTACCTACATGAAGTGTGCCACTCGTGTACTAACCTAGTCCATGGCATATTACCAGAAGTCTGTTACCTGCCTGAAGTGTGCCACTCGTGTGCTAACCTAGTCCCATAGCACAGTACCAGAAGTCTATTACCTACATGAAGTGTGCAACTCGTGTGCTAACCTAGTCCACGGCATAGTACTCCCAAGAACAATGGATTTGGCCCATTCGTGACGTTTTGTTCCACAAACTGACATGCCATATCTCAAAAAGAAGCAGTGCAGTCTGGGAGACTTTCCCGGCGTGTGAGAGAACGGTATCTTGTGCGCACACTCGCGCGCCCGTTGTTTGCCCCACAAATGGTTCGCCTGCGTCTAGCTGAAGATTGACTTAGTTCCCTTAGTTGGAACTTTAATATAAGTATATTATCTCTTTTGCATTTCTCTTTGCAGGTTATGAACATTCTGAAGTATTTATTTCCAGTACCAAAAGAGGACAGTAAACGGGTGATTACATTTGCCAACCAAGATGATGTAATTTCCTTCAGGTGAGGATTATGATTTGTAAGGTTCTTCAGCTGCGTAGTTTCACTGCATAAATTCACAGAGGCTTAGAATTCTTTTAGAAGTGCGATGTGTATGCTAGCAAACTTGTAGCTGAGTACTTTTTCATGAGTACGAGTAAAGAAAAATGTACTCGAGTACGAGTATGAGTACGACAATTCTATTGTTGTAGCTGAGTACTTTTTCATGAGTACGAGTAAAGAAAATTCTATTCTTCATTTCAGACATCACACCTACAAGAAGACAGACCACAAGAATGTAGAATTGTCAGAAGTGGGACCAAGGTTTGAAATGAAATGTAAGTGACATCATAGGTTTGTCTTCACCCTAACCTTCCCAAATCCTCCAAAATCCTCTTTGCTAAAGTGAAGGATTTTGAAGGATTGAGGTTACATGCTACATGCTCTTTGCTAAAGTGAAGGATTTTGGAGGATTGAGGTTATTAGGCATACTTGCCTTTCCGTGGTACATGTACATCCATGTTTGTTGTAGTGATTGCAAGGTCAGTGCTTGGGTCAGTGGACACTGTTTATTGCTCCATGCATGCAGGGAGGGTCCCTGGTCATGTACATGTATCACAGATTAGAAACACATGTGTGCATACATGTCATGTGCTTGCTTTACTACTGAAGGATTTTGGAAGATTCGGGTTATGTGTAAGCAAATAGGCCTAGGGAGTTAGGGTTTTAACCATTCAATTAATTATGGCCTTTTATGAGGAAGATATTACCTGTGTAATATAAGCATAGGGAATGAATTTATGATGTCTGCATCATGTGCCAGCAAATCCATCTTGTTTTTCTTCTTTACAAATCCACATGGCCAAACTGAGGCTGGCAGGAAAATAGTCTGGCCCCATTTATGTTATGACAATTTGTATTTGCATACAGGAAATCAGACAAAGATGGCCACAATGCGATTACGATCTGGATGAGCATTTTGACTGCAGTCAGTAACCAATTCCAGTTAAAAGCAAACAAACAATAATTGATTTGATTTTTGTTCACCCACAACGACTTGTATGAAGCACTGTATACTCCTAGCTTTCCGAGTGTCTGCAGAAAAGGTTTTTGAACCCACGACTTGGCATTAATTGATGAAAATAATTGTTGGAATTGTGGTATCTGCTGCTATACAAGATTCTAGTCGGCCTATTGTGATCGGACAAGCTCGGTGGCCGACGAGAAGTTTAAACGTCTGCACTAGCCCTAACCACCTAGGTATTCTGGCTAGGAACCTTCCTGAATCCTCCAAAATCCATCAGTGCACTTTTGGAAACATGCCCTTATCTTCAAAATGCACCATGCATTTTCGTTGATCTTTCATATTCAGCACTTATGGCCTGTACTTCTTGCCAAGTAGTAATTTTGTCCCATTGAGAAGAGGTGAAAGTATCAGTTTCCAACAGTGCTGAATTTTTCCCAAAAAGTGCCCCTTGGAGGATTTTGCAGGATTTTGCAGGATTTGGGGTGGTTAGGGCAAGTAAGCAGGAGGTAATGGGTTTGAATCCTGCCTGAGTTACCTGTGGTGTTTTCTTTTTTCATAGACACTCGGAAAGCACCGAGTATAGAGTGCGTCATACATACATCAGTGTAGGGGCAAAAATGAAATCAATTGTTTATTATTCTGGCGCAAGAATTTCATCAATAAAATAAACAATATCTGCTACAGGCCATGTTGGAGTTGTTCACTTTATTTCTTCTCATTTGGGTTATTTATTTTAAATTTTTTGCAGTGTACCAGATCCGTCTGGGTACCATCGAGAAGTCGGATCCAGGCGACACGGAGTGGGTGTCAAGACCTTACATGAACACCGCCAAGAAACGCAAATATCTTAGTGATAATAAATGAGGAATCAATCAGGCCTGGTCGGGCCAATCTCATAAAGCTGCTAGTAGTAAGCAGAGTTTAAACATGCTTAGCAGTAAAATATGCTCAGCAGGGTTTAGTTGGTCACCGGTGAATTTTCTGTACAAAATGTACACAGTTTGGTTGGTAGTCCATTTACAAATGGCTTAGCGAAATTATTTGCTCAGCAACATTTTCTGCTTAGCAACTTGATGAAATTGGCCAAAAGAATGTGTCACACAGGTGGGAATCTAGGGTCTAGGGGGCCACAATAAATATGGCCAAAAGAATGTGTCACACGGGTGGGAATCTAGGGTCTAGGGGGGGGCCACAATATAGACAATGTACTACCCCGTTCCACCACTGATGTCACAACAGATCATTAACCCTCCTACTATAACTGCACACAGGGGCATTTTTGACTGGTTTTTTACTGTCATTTTGACCACACTGAACAATACCAGACATTGCTTTTACCAGTCAAAAAATGGTCGACTCATTTTGACCTGTAAATGTACTTACTACACGTAAGGTTTGACAGTGTTTGACTTTTAAGTGCACTAGATATACCTTGGCAAGTATATCAACATTTTGACTGATTTTGACCCTTGTAGTAGTAGGAGGGTTAATAAATGAAATTGTCAAGATATTATGTATTTGAAGTCCTCTTATTCTAAATCATGTTTACTCAATACATGTATTTATTGTAAATAATCCATGTTTTTATGAATAAAAACATAAATCAAACAAAAGAGTTTTATGTGTATTTTTTGTATTATAAGACAATGCAACCTGACATTTATTTTTGTTTGTCAAATTTGTACAAATATCTATTGGAATTCTGTAGACGGGGCTTTAGAGGGCAGTTTGCATGGTTATGAGGTAGGGGTCACTAAAATGCTTCCTCCAAAATGATGTAAAAAGAACATACGAATTTCCATCAAATTTCCAAGTATTATCTCCCATAGAACTTAGAAGTGCCTGGAAGGCGGCAGCTCAATTCCTGCCCCTGATTAGGGAAAATAAATGATGCATGAGTTCCTGACCCTGCCAAAAAGCAATACATTACTGGTGAATCAAAGTCACTTTCTGGGGCCTAAAATTATTCGTCAATATATTATTGTTTCGATTCCGGTTCGGGATGTGGATGCAACAGTACGCATGCCGTTAGCTTAGGCCGGCTGTTGGGAGATTTTTATGCACGTGCGATATGCATTATACAGCTTGCAATAAATCCATAGGCATAAGTATATATCGGTAACAATTCTATAGGTAATAACCTAAAGGCATTGTTTTTTAATATGTAATAATTTTAGTTATGAGTGGTTGCTCAATTTGATACGCTGTGTACTTATTATACACATTATATTCTTAACTGAATAAAACGATATAACAACAACATAATTATATGCACACGTTACGAATTATTAGACTGGAGAATTGGCATAGCGCCACCCGTTGTCAAACGTTTGCCAGGGAAAATTTACGTTAACGCGTGCAGCTAGCCTAAGCATAATTTGTTTTATATTCACGATTATACCAACACCTGGCTCGATTAATTAGTAAGATATGATTTCATATCGTGGTTTGTGTGAGCTTAACTTGGCTATCGTAAAGGAGAATAAATCACAAGTCTTCGTTATCCAAACCTATTTCGCTTAACAAACTTACCGTGTACTTTCTATTTAACGATATAAATTTAATGAATGATACTAACGTTCATGTGAGCCTCCGTAGTCTAATGGATAAGACATCGGCCTCCTAAGCCGGGGGTTGCGGGTTCGAGTCCCGTCGGAGGTGTCTTATTTTTTTTTCTCAATTTGTTGATTCTCTTCTTTCCCATTTTATTCATAATAATAAGTGCCCAAACATAACGAATACGTCTTATTTCCTTTCTCGTACCACTCGTATTAATGGCTCATTTATGAAGCAGCAATGTTAATATGACCTTATCATGTGGGGGTATTATGGCAGTCACTGAGTTAATCTAAAACTAGCATTCCGATTCCATGCCCTGTTGATCGTGACAATACTACCCCTTTAACTAATACACAGCTGGAACTTGTTATCTATCCTAATGTACATGTACTGTACAATTGTAGATGTACATGTACATGTACATTTGTATGTACATTTCGTACAGTACAAAATAATTGTACATGTACAATGGCTGCGATTTAATCTTGTTACGATTGCGGGGGTGGGGGTGGGGGGGGCGGTAGAGAGTTGGACCATGGGGATGGGAGTAAGGAAGGATAGACGATTAAAGATTGTTATAACCAAAATGGCATTAATCTCAATACAATACGATGGAACAGAACAAAAAAATAATATTGCAATAATATGTGTGTTCTGAATAAAAACACGAAATTAGGGAACGACAATTAGGATTATTGGGGGGGGGGGGTATTACCATAACCGTCACCCTTCAGTGTATCTATATAATTCTGTAGATGACGTTATATGAAGGGTCTGTTTCTCTGAGGTTTTTCTAACCAACTCAATATTTTTAATCCGACTATCTGTCAAATTTAATTTACAGGCGTAAAATGTTTTGATTTGTAATACTGACATATGCCTGCCCACATTATATGAAACATTATGTTTGGAGTCATTATTCCATCAATCCTTTAATGAAACCAATTGAAACATAACACATCACAGTCATAGGTAAATACCGTAAATCAGTCAGTGAAATCGATTTTATTTACACGATGTTCTTTTTTTATTAGTCAACAAATACATTACATATGTACAGACCATAACAATAAATCTCTGAAAGTCTGGGCGGAATAATACGCAAAATTATAGCTTAATCAATTTAATATTTACTTTCAAATTAGTGGGAATGTTTGGGGGCTACTTCAATGGGTGTGAGCCGTGCCACATCATTTAGAATTTTTACAAATAACAAATAATCTTTCTGAACAAATTTATTAGCAATTTTTTAAAATATTGAACACTGGTTCAGGAGGACCTGACTAGCATCATCTTGCACATGTCACAAACGTGTTTTGTTTTTTTTCCCCCCATTCTGGTTGTTGTTTATTTACATTTTTGTTAATATTAAATTATTATTGACGAGCATTGATGTACGTTCAGCTCGGATGGCAGTTACACATGTACACTTATTACCGTCACTGACAATGGTGGCCATGATGGTGAGTTTTGCTTTCGTTAGCAGAGGCCAAATACTAACAATTATAACTCAATCACCAGCGATACAGCGGACAATAAATGGCAACTTGTCAAAACTAATCAAAACACTGTGAATTCAGTCACCTTTGTATACTGACTGGTTCTGAATGCGATTGGTGTAGCCACAGATTGGACTTTCACCTTCGTGTACTACTACTCGTTTCAGTGTATACAGAGACGGAGTCCATATTTGGGTTATGATTGGTGTAAACAAATTTCCACCAGATATTTCCACTGTATATATCGGTGACACCATTGCATGGGTCTTTTAAGCCTGAAAGATAATATTAAAAATATATCGCCCGGCCGTGGTTGGACCGATTTGACGGTTAAACAAATAGATTTAAATGTTGAATTGCTATTTTTCTGATGTTAAGGAAGTTATAAGCTTTCATTTAAGACACTGAACGAAAAAAAATCCGTCCACAATTAGTGACAGTTTAATAATTAAAAATACACATTAATAAAACGATGGGTCATCGTGTTAATCCTCAGTTTGCATGAGGGTGTGTGCAGTTTTCCGATTGGCCAGCATGGCTGTCAATCAGAATCAAGCACGTCTTAAACATCGCTTTTATACAATTTCCGACATCCGAATTTCATTTTTTTTAAAGTTCGTTTAATAACGATATTATCTTTCAAATTTTTAAATTCTATTTTTGGGGGTCTCTTGAGCCAAACATGGGAGATATATATAATAATTATACATTTAAACATATTTACATAATAAAATAACATTAACCCGAATAAAAATTAATAACTGCGCATACAAGGTTCATACAAATGTTTATTTTTTATGTTATTTATTTATTTTTTAATTTTGAGACCCTTCTACCATGGTTATGACTTTTTTGTCTTTGCTTTCATGTGGATTCATGTGGCCAAGGCAGTAATTATTGTATTTTTTGTAGAAGACAATGCAACCTGACATTTATTTTTTTGTCAAATTTGTACAAATATCTATTGGAATTCTGTACACAGGGCTTTAGAGGGCGGTTTGCAGGGTATGGGGTGGGGGTCACTAAAATGTGTCCTCCAAAAGGCAAAGGCAGTAATTAGACATGCTGCGCTACATGCCAACTGTTAAGTTTAAGTTTCAAATAATTTGAAAAACACAGGAACATGTTTGTCAGTTATGTAAAAAGGCCTTAAAGAGACAGTATCGCCACGATCAGAGCAGACTTTCAGCAGGGCATGGAATCGGGGTCTTAGTTTAAGATGAACACAGCGACTGAAAATACTAGCTCGTTTATACAGCAGCAGCATTATCATGCACGTATTATTTTCAGTTACTGAGTTAATCTAAAAAACTATATCACTCCGATTCCATGCCCTGTTGATCGTGACGATATTGCCCCTTTAAATGTCCAGACTTTTTTTCAGATTAAACAAATTCTGTATGAATCATGTAAATATTGAATCATGTAAATAAAGCTACAAGTTTTACCCATGTAAATATTGTTAAAATCTTGCACTTTCTCCTTCAAGGAGATATAATATTAAATTAAATAATACAGCTCAGTCTCTCCCACGCAGTCAGTAGCCTACATTATACTGAAATGTTTTCATGCGACACTGAATTTCATCATTCAGTGAATATATCAGGAGTATTCTACATGGATCTGGATGTAAATATTGTTTTAGATTTCGAGTGGTAAACTATAAAAAAAAATATGAGAGTGGAGAAAAACTACATGGGTTTGGCATGGGAGAGCAGATTAAAATAATAAACAACATACAAGAAAAAGCTGTTTAGCACACGTAAAAGACTCGGCTATAACCTTCGTTGACATGTATTCTGACCTTTGACCGAGCTCCGGTCAATTCTCCCGAAGCTCATCCATAATATAACTCACAAATAAGTGAACCTATATACAACTAACTTCATAATAATAATAATAATAATAATAATGAGTTACAAAATATGCAGAAACATATTCATTTGCGTCAATTAACCATAAACAGTATTATGGACGTGCATTACACCATAGGTGAAATTCTTGGACAATGTGAATATACTTATAATAGCACCTTTATTTGTCACTAATTGTCGAGAGGGAATGATTACACAGAAAAGCATATCTTTTTCCCCAATCTTATCCCATTCACCGAAAAATGTTATCGGCATATAGCTGCAACAACTTGTCGATACACTGGAAATAACAAAGTAGTGTGGAACCCTAGCCCAGGTTGGAATTTCACCTTCGTTTCATGTTCAGTGTAGGCCCTATATACAGAGACGGAGTCCATTATTTGGGCTAGTGTAACCATATTGTTTTTCACCACTGTGGTTAAAACGAACATTTATGAAAATAATTGTTGTGTAGTTTTGGTTTTCAATTAATTTGAGGGGGGGATGTCGCCATTAAAACCAGTGGTGTTTATATTGGCCGTCATACAGTTTACAACACTGGTGTTTTTTTAACGCCGCAGTTCTTATTCCTTAGATATACAACCTATAAGTCAAGGCAGTCAAGTAACATGAACGAACCTTGTATTGTTGATTGAAAGAGCTGATTTAATTGGAATGAGTCTGGTTCGGGTTTCTACAATTCTGGACTCCGACTCACCAGACTTTATCAACCTGACGAACGTCAAACCATATAAAATACATATACATTGTACCCGCTTCTTTGCCGACTGATATACTAATACCCTGTAGGTTTAAGTTAATAGCGTTCTAGGAAAAGCTGCCGTTAAACGGAACCTTAGAGGTAACGACTTAAGCTGCTTATGCTTAATGGTACCGCTGTTAAAACGTGCAATTTATCTACGGATGACGTAGTTAGATTTTTGAGTTAGGGAGCTATAATTAATATGCAACTGTCGTCTTGTTTGGCACTAACAAATTATTCAAACAATAACTCACTGCCTACAAGCACAACTCAATGCATTTTTGAAATATTAACTGCGCAATAAAAAGTGTACACAAACTTATTTACTTCTTGAACAAAAATAAAATAATAATAATAATTAAAACAGATCTTTTGAAAGGCCATGGGATCAAAGAACAGTACAAGTTTTTGACTGGGGAACGGGTGTATCCGTTTTTCTGGTTTGCGTTTTGGTAGTCGTTGCCTCTCCGTTGCTAGTACCACTTGAACCCTTGATCTTCTTCAGTGTCTCCTCATCAAAATGTTCCTCAAGTACCTGAATATCCCGGGAGATCTCGCGGAGTTCACCCTCCAATTTGGCCATCCGCTCGTCCTTTGCCTGATCATCTTTGGCGAAGCGCTTGAGCCTCAGTTGCAGGTCCTTGCACTTGCGTTCACTCTCTTCCTTCTCTTCCAACACCTCTGCCAGTTTTTCCCGGAGGTACTTCTCTGTATCCTGCTGCTGGGAGAGGTCCCGTGCCAAGTAGTCTGCCTGGACCTTCATGCCTTCTTTACGGTCAGCGCTCTGTTGTCGCTTTCTCTCACTCGAATCTCCTTCAGACTTATCCAGCCTATGCTGGATCTCCAAGTTCAAGGCTCTGAGTTCCTGGATGTCCCGTTGCGCAGCTTTGTATTTGTCCTCATAATCGAGTTCATGATTCTCCTCGACAGTTTTAGCTTCTGTCGTTGCTGAAATCTGTGCTTCTACCGGAGACTGTTGCTTGTCATCATCCACGGGTACATCGTCCTCTGTGGCTTGGGCATTCTCCTGCGCTGCTTCCTCCATATCTGAAGGTGCACCTCCAGGTTCATCCTTTGCTTGTGCATCATGCTGCTCTTCGTTGTTGTCACCTTCTGCAACCAATGTGCTTTCCTCCGGTTGTGCATCAGCTTCAGGGGCCTTGGCTTCGGTTTCATCAAGTTCTTTCTCTGCCGTGTTCTCCTCTGTCTGGGGAGATGTTTCTGCATCTTCAGGTTTCTCGTCCTCTTTGTGGGTCGCGGTTTCAGCCTCACCAGACGCAGGAGCCTCCTCAATCACCTTCTCAGGTGATGGAGAAATGTCTTGTTGATCTTTGGGTGTTTCATCTACCACACTGTTCTCTTTCTCCTCCGTACTCTTCTCCGCAACTTCCTGCACATGTGGTTCCCCTGAATCATCCTGGCCCTTCTCTGTTGGGTCTTCTTCCTTTTCGGGTTCTGGTGACATTTCTTGTGGAGCGTCTACTGGACTCTTCTCGGCCTCCTCGCCAGCGGCATCAGACGGTTGTGCTTGTTGGTCTGATTCCGGTGATGCATCCGAATCCTTGGATTCCTGTTCAGGAGCCGGTTTGTCATCTTGTGATTTCTCCCCTTGGGATAGAGCAGGCTCAGCTGGAGAAGGTATGTCTTCGGAGTTATTATTCTCCTCTCCTTGACTTTCCTTAGCGGGAGTGGTTGTTTCTGGAATTGTGTCCTGTACAGCTGCAGTGGCGGTGTCTGCCATTTGGGGAATCTGAGAAGAAAAAGAAAATGTGAGGGATTACAAATGTGTGAGTGGACAATAACAAAATGGAAACGAATGTTGACGTTATACCCGGATAATAGGTTGGATATCAGACTTGGAGTGTACATGTACACTCCATATCTTACGTCTTCAATTGCTCTCGCGTTAATCACCTGTACATTCGCTATTTTAGGGCCAATAGGCCTAGGCCTAGACCTTGGCCTATGCTTTGTTTTATGATTCACGTTTAATGTGTACCATGCCAAGAAATGGCAAGCAAGCTAACCAAATGGACTTTGTAATAAACAATTATACTTATTTGAGAAACTGTTATTTTTGTCACATTATTTTTCACTTACAGTGCCTGCTGCATGAAATGCTTAAGTTACCAACTGCAGTATAATAAAGGCCTTTGTTTGATCCGTGTACACAATAAATTCACACATCTCATATTTCTTTGGCAAAAAGAGCTTTGCTTGTATTTTGAGTGGTTGCCAAGATTTTTTTCATTAAATTCCCAGCAGACCGTCTCATTTTACTGTTTATCGGTGTCAGAGGCTGACCTTAAGTTCCATGGGATGGTTTAAAGGCACACTTCGAGGGTAGTATTGCTTAATGTTGTCTTTTCCGTCCTAACTTGCTTCCGCGGCCCTCCAGTGGTGTAACGGGGGCGGGGGGGGGGGGGTGTAAAGAGGTATATAATGTTTAGTGGGTTTCTTGTGGTAGGATGGCCTTGTAGAGGTGCTGGTCACCTGTTCTATCTTACCACTCACTGGCTTTGTTTAAAATGAATTTTTGTGTATTTGTAGTTTATTAGGGGTTGGTTTTATATTTAATTGATGTAATCTGATTGCCAGTGTAAAATGTAATAAAATAAATAAAAATCGCCTTTGAACGATGGAATCACCGAACTTTGGTTAACCGAGTTTACATGACAATTAAAGGATAACAACAACAACAACAACAACAACAACAACAACAACAACAACAACAACAACAACAACAACAACAACAACAACAACAACAACAACAACAACAACAACAACAACAACAACAACAAGTGGACTTATATAGCGCACGTATCCACCAACTGAGTGGTGCTCAAGGCGCATTATATTATTACCCCTGCTCATAAGGCTCATAAATCATTCCTGAAACCATCTCAGCTCCCTGGGGAGTATACAGCTCAATTGCTGCCATTACAGCGCATATTTCGCTCTGCGAAAAAGGGTATTAAGGGACGCTATGCTATTGCCCGTAAAGGGCTGTTCTATGTGGAGAGGGTGAAAAAAAATTCACAACGTGATTTTTTTGTTTTGTTTATTGGCTTCTATTATATCAATACTTTCATAATTTATTTACAGAAATATTATTATTGATGAGTAAAGATGAAAAAACAAACGTTTTTGTGTCCCTTGTGTTCGTCTTCTGTGTGACTCTTTGTCAGTTTTAGGGAAGAAAAACCTCAAAATTTTTGACAAAAAGACTTTTGTTCCTTTGTTTTTTATTCTGTTGGTGAAGTTTAATAAATATTTTTAAATAAAACACCTCATTAGCCATAGCTCAAAAGGAACATAACTGTTGCTATGGGCATTCAAGAGAGTTTCTTCTTAGCTCATTTCTTTTTCCACTTGCTGTGTTTAAAGGGCTGTATCTCTGAAGGCACTTCCGTTAATTTGTACAATATGAATATGCAAAAATCAGTATATCTCCAGAATGCAAAATGCCACAGGGTTCAAACCTACACCAAATTAAGGCTTATAATGTAACCAATTCAGCTATGTATGTAATTCGATTTTTTAATTTTGTCCCATAATACCCATTTTTGTGGAGCCGGTCACATATAGGGCTAATCAACCAACTCCGCCCTCACAGGTACCCATTTAACCCCTGGGTGGAGAGAAGCAATTATGGTTAAGTGTCTTGCTCAAGGACACAAGTGTCACGGCCGGGATTCGAACCCACATGCTGCTGCTAACACCAGAATTTGAGTCCGGTAAGCTAGACCGCTCGGCCATGCCACAACACTCCACTCCACTCCACAGGATGATAATTAAAAGGCAAGTTGTAACCTCCAGTTCTTTTCAGAACTAATTACTACTCAATTGAGAATTTCACATGGTGTCACCGCAATTAGTCTTTACTTATCCTCTTCACCATGCAAAGCTACTCCATTTAATAATACAACATCTCCAGAATTGATATAGTGGGCGGATCAAAGGAGCTATAATTAGGGGCCACAAGCTTCTGATCATCATCCACACATATTTATTGTATTCTCTTTAGAATATGCACGTAACCGTTTCACTGTCATGTGCGCGCGCCTCCTTTTTGCCCCTCCCATACCCCTGTCCCCTGCGTGTTTAGCGACATGGGTTCATGAGGAGGAGGGAGTCTTAACCTTGTTTCATCGTACCCATTCCAGAAAGTCCTTGATTGTTTGTCCTTTTCTTAACCCGGAGTCAGCCCCTGACGTTCAATCCACAAGTGGGTGGTAATTTACGACAATTAGGATTTGATTTCCGTCACCATGAGATGTTGGTTTTTTTCTCTACGGTTCATAACATAAAGGCTAATAGTAATAAGACCGCCTTGTGGGTAGTTAAATCAAGCCAAGAGTCAACTGAGTAGACCGCCGTGCGTGGCGTATACAGTCACAATAACGGGGCGGATTAATGGAGGCACTTTGTCCGTAAAATGGGGGTGGTTTTTGGGGGGTTTTACCGATAGATGTTCTGCTGAAAAAATGCCATGTTACCCCTCATCTGGATCCACCAATAAGTAGTAATTGTCATGACTTTAAATTGGCTATCAAAATTATTTCCCCTTGCCCACTGGATCGAGTGAACTGAATGTTGTAAAAGATAGAAGGCCTTACGTTTAAAACTTAGCACTGTCATGATCCTTCTCAAAGGTTATTCATAATGAGCTTGTGCATAGCTATTTACTGGTTCGAAATTTCGGGGGCATGTTAGTGACTGTTGTCACTGCTATCATTTAAAGTATTTTATAGTTTGCCGTTTGGATAAACCACAGAAAACACAGCTGGTTGTTTTATTGTCGTGCAGCAATTAAAATAACGCATGAGTCTTTTCAAGTTGACAGTATGGACCTATACCGTTTACGTGTAAAGTAGATTCCAAAATTACTATTCTGCTAGTGCATACTGTACATGTATATCATATACATGTATATCATATACATGTACTCTTTTACTGTAGTCGGTCAAACAGTTTGCAATATACATGTACATGTACATGTACTCAATGAAACAGCTACAGGCCTCCTCACCAAGTCGCTCGTTACGTCAGAGTTGAGCAGACACTCTGAAACGATTCACTCTCCCAAAACGTTGTCATGGCGACGCTCGATTTTTATTTATTATGTCATATTAACTTTTGTAAGCGTTATGAGCCTCTCGGGAATGGCGCATGATAAATACTTGTTGTAATGTAACGTATGTTTGGTGCACAATGGATGTTTTGCAGTGGCGCACCCAAGGGGGGGGGCTTGGGGGACTCGAGCCCCCCCCCCCCAAGGGCCCGCTGATGTTTTTGGTTTTTTTAAAAGAAGGAGCCAGGAAAGAGAGCAAAATCTGAGCCCAAGTCTTGTCTACAGAGGAGTTCGGCAAGGAGTATAGGGCAGTGGTACAAGGGATGGGGACTCAGGAGACTCAAGCTCCCCTCCAAAAGTTTTCCATTTATTCCACTCACTATTATATTTTACGGCGTTGCGTATGCATGTGCATGTAAGCTTGAAGGGCCACCAGTATATATAACAAGCATTTTTACACATTCTCCCCCCCCCCCCTGCCATGGTGCACCCTGATCAGGGAGCAGCTTTACTTAATTTTATTTTCATTTTCTGTTGTCCGTTTCTCTTGTTGAGGTCGTAATGACTGTCGTTGAGGTTATTCGTAAAATTTAAACACGCCCGCATTATAATCAACTCCTTTCCAGTTTGTACACAATGGCCCAGGATTGGGTTTTAATTTACAAAGATTATGTGACACTCTTTTAGCAAACACCGATTGGATAATATTGGGATTTGGTTTTGCCGCCAAATTCGTGTTTGAAAAATTTAGCTCCGCCGGAATGATCACAAACTTTACGTCCACGCAATGAAAGTATTTAACTATAGAAATCTTGCAGACGAAACAAACTCAAGTTCTTTACATCAAGAGGAGGAAATTATATGGAAGGTAAAACCCTACGAGTCCGAATCATGCCATAATGTCTTCTTTTTATGACTAGAAACCACCAGGAAACATTTAACATGTGCCGTAGGTTCACTGACGAGCACGACTAGGGACATGGCTGCAGCCGCGCCAGCGGTTATGGTTTGGGTCAGCCATGTCTCTCCCCCAATCAAATCCTGGGTGCGCCACTGATGTTTTGCCTACCTGTTTCTAAATGATGATCATATCTAATACGCAGCTACCTCAAAAGGTATACAGTTGGTTATATGTGTGTACCTGGGGCCTAGTCCATTGGCCCTATGCCATGTTTTAACATGAAGGACATCGAAGCTTTTGCACGGTGGAGACTGTAGGAGACGGTTCTTCGGCAGCATGCATTCGCGGATCCAGGGTGGCAAAGGGAATGTGTCCCCTTGTTTCGCCGTGCACATAAATACACTATCCGCCCCTTGCACCTCACGAGTTATAAATGTTTGCCTTTGAGAAAGAACCTACTAGGTTCGAAACGTATGGCCATTAACTACTATTTTGTTTTTATACCACAGTGAGGCCTCTCTTAGCGACCATATTTTGTATAATTATGGGAAATTTGGTCCCCGTGTATAAATGCATGTATTACATATTTCCCTGTTGGTCTCAAAGTCGAACAATGTAAAACCTTAAGTGTATAATGAGTAAGATCATTACAGGTCAAAATGAGTCGACCGTTTTTGACGGGTAAAAGCATTGTCTTGTATTGTTGAGGGTGGTCAAAATTACAGTAAACAACCAGTCAAAAATGCCCCTGTGTGCACATTTTGGGTCAACAGTCTAAACAGGCAGTTGACTGATTTTGACCACTATAGCAACTTGCCACTAAAGTTCAGCTAAAGTAGGAGGGTAAACCCCAAATGCTTCCACAAAATAGAGTACAAATTCCCTTCATTACCAAATGGACTGGCGAATAATTATACAGACACCAAAATTGTAGCAACGTACAAGTAGGCACTTTACTTCCAAAACTCGTGCACGGTTTCATAATACGTCCACAGTGAATTGCACTCACTGAGATTGAGATTAAATCCTTGATATTGGTAATGAGCAAATACTTACCATCTGACTATAGCTCTGATACGCATGTATATTGCTTATTCAAACAAGCCCGAGTATGTTTATTGTTGGTCTGTTGGCGGAACTATAGCAACACGTCGTCCTTTGGTGGTAGTTTGTTCTGATAATTATTAGCTAATGAACATCGTGTTATCATCACAGAGCGATATCGCTGCATATTGAATCGTATTTCGAGAGGGTTTTTCAGTAAGCCAGTATTAATTTTTAAAGATAAGGTATAATTATTTGGTCATACAAAAATCACCAAAATGGCTGAGTATAATTAACATAAGAAACAGAGCAGTATTGTCACGTATTTTGCAATAATTTTGATCGTTTCTATTTATTCGTGTCTAATTATAAACTATGATGTCTGATTTTACAATGATAATGACAGCGTCGAAAGAGAAACACGTGTCTTATAAAAGGTTAATTAAAATATGTCAAATTTGACAGTGAAAAATGAGATCGTCGGAAGGTGAACATTTTCATAATTGCAGGAAATCGTTTAAAAGACATTTTGAATATTTAGCAAAAAATAATAATACCCGTATTAGATTTGTTGTATAGTCCAAATTTTATTTGAACTTGAATGTTAAATCAACCCTATAGGGATCAATATGGATCAGATATATGGATCAGATCTTCGTGTAATCAAACCATTGAACTCAAAAGTATTTCATCTAACCACGTTGCTAATTCATCACTTTTTACAAGTAAATTGTTGACAACGATCGTTATTATTGTAAACATTTAAACGTAGCGTGCTTTGTTCGCAGTAATAGGTCAGCCCAGTCATCGATCTCCGGCGCCAAGATCGATTGACAACCCCAGCTCGCTGAGTAGGGAGTAGGCATGTAGATGCTTAGTTTGTCTCCAAACTGCTGGGGCTCTTAAGCGGGCCCGGACCATGCATATGCCACACCGGCTTTGCAATCGCAACAACTTGCAGAAAGAAAAAACAATTCTTGAGATCTGGAAACCACCCCCTTAAAAAAAGAATACTGTATCCACCCCTGAATGCCCATGTATCGTTTTTATACGAATCAGTGCAATACAGGGGCTGACCAACCATACTGTAATTAAAATGTTCAGGTATTTCTGATGAGAAAACTACCGGTGTAGGGGTTGCTGGTCGATAATTACATGTATGAAGATTTGTATGGTCTGTAGCTCACAGTGCAGAGACAGTGGCCCAGGATCTATGGTCTTGAAAAGGTGGAACACGGTAAAAAAAAAAGGGGGGGGCGGGCCACAAAAAAGTTGGGTATGTGCCACCTTTACCCCCCCCCCCTCCCGATCCGCCAGATTACAGGGGGAAGGTGGGTCTTGAACTGAACGGAGTAATTGACTTGGGTGCATGTTTAACGAACGAGAGTTGACTCAAGTATGATTTGACCCGTTTCCCTCGCTCTGGTAGTACAGAGATGGAAATGTCGACATTTAATTTTGGACTGCACAAATTATTTCTCCGACCCTGACGCTATTTCACCCATTGTTGGCGTATTAAATGAAATTCGCCTCGCTTTTGCGTTTGTAGAACCATGGAGCTATAGCTCCATGGTAGAACCATGGGGGAACCATGACCCACTTGTTCAGGTAATTAGCATCCGGGTTTCAGAAAAGCAATTTTACGAATTCATTTACGAGTTCCGAGTTCCCCACTTCTTCGTCAAACCATTGTCAACCCATACACCATGGAGGAAGGAACAATTCCTTCCTCCATGCATACACTTCAAAGTAAGAAAAAGGGTTAATGATTTCAAGTGTTGAATTAACACTAATTGCAAAATGTTAAATTAAACACTTTGGACAGCATGTAATGATGTATATGTAACTTGCAACGTTCTGTCCTCCGACCGATCTCTTCAAAGGTTGACTGTTTGTGAGTTTCGTATCATCCACGATTCACCAGCAAGCGCCTAAGGCTATTCAGACACAATATCTGGGTGTCAGAAAAGCAATTTCACGAATTCATTTAGGACCCACTTCTTCGTGTGTTCCTTCCTCCATGGGTAAACCATGGAGGAAGGTGTGTTCCTTCCTCCATGGGTAAACCATTGTCAACCCATACACTCCAAACTAATTATAACGTAAGAAAATGGGTTAATGATTCCAAGTGTTGAATTATAATACTAATTGTAAAAATGTATATTAAGTTCAACACTTGACAGGCCTATGTAACTTAAGGCATCCGACCTTTAAAGGGACAATACTGGTCACGACTATAGGCATAGCAGACTTTCAACAGTTAATTACCATAATTACCATCGAGTTCATTACGACTACGACTACGACTACCAAGTCCGCACTGCATTGTCTTTGTAATATGAAAATACTTCGTAAGTGACACCATTGACCAAAATTGACCCTTTCATGTAAATCATGACTTTCAGAGGGCAACCAATGACCTTATACGAGGGTTATTCTACTTCCCACCAAACCACGAATACCTACCTCGTCTAATTTGAGTTGGAGCAGCGCAAGAGATGTGACCCCGCCAGCCCCCAGAGTTGTACGTTGTTTATAGAATCACGTTGTCGCTGTTCTGGCGATAACAATCTTCATCATATTCCAACCATTGTTAGAAACACACCCTGCACCAATCAATATATGGCTGAGAACTGCAACGGTCGAGAAGCAGTGGAATTAGTATCCCGACATGTGAGCGAAGGAATAGACCAGCTAGAAATGCAAGCAACTGCTGATAGCATAGCATCTGATACCAGTTTGTTTCGTATTATGTGACACGTAGAGACCGTGGGGTTAGGCCAAATATTGACCCTAATGAATATGCATTTCTGGAATTGTTATATCTTGTCACGTCGGCGTACTGTGTTACTGCACCGCCGCCACCACACCGTGGCAAATTGCTTGGGTATTGTATTGTCCCGTATCCAAGGTGCTGGATGTAAACTTTGTACTGAAAGCCCTCACGGGTTGCCACAGTGTGGCAGAGGTTTGTCAAATAAACAAAGAAATACTCACCCCCTTTGTGTACAATCGCCTCACTGCACATACAGTGTTTGCGTTTGCTCTATCCATACGACAGTACATATAATTAGTTTGTGTCAATATTTCCGCAAATTCTCTATCTCCATTAATTTTATCGTTTCATGCAAATGGTTATTTACTGGGGTTTGTGGGTGCGGTTAGATTCGACTCCCAATAAAATGCCCCCATTGAACCATCAACCCGCGTCATGCATTCAATGATGTTGCAGAAACAATGCACTTCTAGCGCAAAAGAAAACATTGACTTTCACGAGAGCTTTTTGAATCATCTCGAGAGCTTTTGAATATGACAAAATGGATGTCTGTTTACACTTTACAGCTTATTTTTCTCACGTTGTTTTAAGTAGAACAATAAATTATACAATAATCAGGATCCTGGAATTTAATTACATAAAATGATTAAAGGCGCCAAATACTAAGGAAATTTATAACGCGTTCGTCCTCCGGAGCGATCTTGAAAAATCTTGAAGCGGCGATGACCGAAACCAGGCAACGAATTTAAAACCTGCTTTAGTATTTCGCTGAAAATATCGATAAAATCTGATTTCGTGGCACTTAAAATGTTTCTAAAGGGTTTGCACAGTATAATTTGGAATGACCCGTCTTGAATTTTTGTTAACGAAAATAAATATTCTAACTTAACGATATTTTGTTCTATTTCAATGTCAAAATGTCTCAGTTGAAAATTTAAAAAAATTGTCAAGACCATCAGTGCCAATAGCAATTTACTGAATCATTATTTTTGGGTAAATCCAACCACAGGCTACATGTGGAACATGTTACTTAATTTATACTTGTTACAAGACTGCTTTAAAGGGGCAATATCGTCACGATCAACAGGGCATGGAATCGGAGTGCTATAGTTTTAGATTAACTCAGTGACTGAAAATAATACCCCCACATGATAAGGTTATAATATAACCGTTGCTACTACCGTTGCTACTGCTTGAGCAAGAAATGTTCGTTCACTGTAGGTAAAACTTGTAGCTTTGCATGGTGAGGATGATAAGTAAGACTAATTGCGGTGACACCATGTGGAATCTCAATTGAGTAGTAATTAGTTCTGAAAAGAACTGGAGGTACAACTCGACGTTTCGATCAGTATGATCTGATCGTCCTCAGGAGAATGCCGGACTCTGGAAAATGCTGCTGCTTAAGTAGACTGCTGGAGGATCATCCCATGAATGGATGCTGGAGGATTAGTTCGTTGAGGCGCGCAGGCGGGAACTGTTGAGCTAGGATCCTAGGGGAGGGGTTGGGGGAGAGGAGTGTGTGCTCACTGAACTGAATCAGTTGTTAACAAGCACAGGGGGTGGAGGGTGGTTGACTTAGGATATAGGAGATCCCTCAGTCTGGGGTGGGTTATGGACTTTGGATATAGAAGATCCTTCAGTCCGTAGTAGTGGTCGCCAAATGTCGCTGATGTAGAAGCCGATGTCCTGTGGCACAGTGTCGTGTTTGACGATCTCGATGGCCTCTCTGATGCGTCTGGGGTGCCATGTGTCGATGGGTGTGATGAGTTGGGCTGCCTGCCAGTCGATTTGGTGGTCCTTGATGTGCGAGTGCTTGACGATGGCGGACTTCTCGAAATCTCCTCTGCGGCCGTGTGCTCGGTGTTCCTTCAATCTGATGGGGAGGTTGCGTCCTGTTTCGCCGATGTACACCTTACCGTACTCAATTGAGATTCCACATGGTGTCACCGCAATTAGTCTTACTGTTCGTTCACTGTGTTCATCTTAAACTATAGGACACCGACTGACTCAATGCCCTGTTGAAAGTCTGCACTGATCGTGACGATACTGTCTCTTTATGTAGGATCGATCGAAACACTAGTTGAAGAATGTGAGAACTGCACGAAGTGGGATAGATGAAATAATGGTATAGACATTAAGCATGCTGCTATCTTCCATTCAAATCCATGTGACCAAATCGAGGCTGGAAGGAAAGTAGTCTGGCCCCGACCCCTTTTAGTGTAATGAGAATCAGTGTTCTGATCGGACTTGTGTATGGAACTCTGACGATTAAATACATTTGGACAGTGAGACAAACAGCCAGACAGACAAGCATAAAAATTATACTGAACAACAGAGCTTTATCATGGTGCAGACATCTTGTTTTTCTTCCATTCAAATCAATGTAACCAAACCGAGGCTGGAAGGAAAAATAGTCTGGTACCTTTTTATGAAATGAGAATTAATACTGTCATTGTCATTGTGTATGCAGGGAACATGACAAAGATGGCCGCAGTGTGATAATACCAGTCAATCAGAGAAAAAGACAATATGTGATGTGATCTGGCCTTCACACTGTGAAATTGTGTGGTAAGTGTGGTTTATACATCAAAGTAATGAGGACACTGTGCTCTTTTCAAAATTATTTTATTTATGATTCTAGAATGTCTATAACTTGAGTTACACTCTCATGAAGTTCGAAAAACCAGCTGACCTCGTTTTGAGAAATGAAGCTTTAAAGTTCTTTCTGAGTAAAATTTCATTTTGTTTTATGAAGAAAAAAATCAGTTTTGAAGAGAGCACAGTGTCCTCATGAAAAATTTGAAGTATAAAAAAACAAACACTACAAATTTTTCCATTAGAAGAGTTTCCCAGATCACATCACATATAACCAATAAGAAAGACTGCCCAAGCGGCAAATCAAACCGACAAATAGACAGACAAGGCAAATCAACCAGATCTACTATACCGGACAAACAAACCAAATCAACAGGAGAAACAGACGCTCAAATAAAATCTACCCGACAAACAAACAGAAAGACAAACACGCCGTATAGAAACGTAAACAGACAGCGCGGATATCACATGACATATGGATAGGCCTTCGCCAACATTCATATAACCGACAGCCAGCTGACAAAATATGTTTGTAAAACTATTTGGACTGCTGAAATCAGCCCTATATGACAAATAAATCGATGAATTCACCACCCAGTGCGGATCGATAGTTGCGCAGCAAATACCGCATGGGCGTCTTTTGGCCAAAGAATTTCTTGTTTAAGGGGTGGGTCAACGTCACCGTGCACCCGCAAGCACATGCTTAACCTCACCACGCTTGATGAGAACAAACGCCAATTGATGTACACTACTCAAAACAATTTAGGGAACACCGGATTTTTAACATCAAATAGGTTTGAAATGTTCCATGAACCGGGATTTTCATTTGCAACCCCCTCTCTCTTTCAGTAGTCATGTCATGAAATGTGTAATCACTACATCCTTAATCATCATCTATTTCATTGTGCAGTTGTTTCTCATCAATTCTGTAAAACATTGTGTTTATCTGAAATAAATGATCTTGCTTTAACTGAGATTATTCCGGTGTTCCCTAAATTGTTTTGAGTAGTATATGAAACCAAAGAAATATGCTAAGCAAAAGTTTCTGATAAGCATTTTTTTCTGCTTAGCAGCTCTATGAAAATGGCCCCTGGGCCCCGGATGATAGAAAATGGCCCCTGGGCCCCGGATGATAGAAAATGGCCCCTGGGCCCCGGATGATAGAAAATGGCCCCTGGGCCCCGGATGATAGAAAATGGCCCATGGGCACCGGATGATAGAAAATGTCCCCTGGGCCCCGGATGATAGAAAATGGCCCCTGGGCCCTGGATGATAGAAAATGGCCCCTGGGCCCCGGATGATAGAAAATGGCCCCTGGGCCCCAGATAATAGAGCTGCATGCTAAGCAAAAATTACATTACGTGCATATTTGGCTGATATCTAGTTTTACTATTAAGCATAACTTTTCTGTTTTATTACACAACGTCTAAATTAACCTAAGAAGACAAAGCATGGCCGATTTTTCAGGATGGGGAAATCCTAAACGGTGTTTTTGAGCTCTTAAAATTAAAAACAAAAATCAAAATTAAAAACAAAATGTAGAATAATGAGCAAAATAACTGTCATTGCGCACTGGGCGGGTTGCTTCGATGAACGCGTTCAATTTATTATTATTTTCATTCGAGGTAGCAGAAATTCTCCTCTAGTTCTAGACATTTGTTTGTTTGATTGTTTGTTTTTTGAATTACTTGTTTTATGATACCTGTAAGTGGCGGTTAACCGCTGTTGGTTTTCATTAAATAAATAAATAATAAATAAAAATAGATGTTGATTACGGAACATGCATTGATCTACATGCTGCATACAACCAAAAATAAACCTGTGCGACCTCTTTGATTGCAAAGTGCTGCGCGCGTATTTTAAAAATATAAACGCGGGCGTATGTTTTTCTTCTTTCACGCGGTCGGGCGCGCGATTATGCTTCACACTTTTTCGACTATTCTTCAAACTCACTGCATTGCAAGGTTCGTCCTTTTCATGTAGGACATGAAAGTGTAGCATAACATAAATCTAGTGGAAGTCTTAATTTTAAACAACACCGTATAACCATGACACTGTCTAAAATACCCAAATCCAGACATGGGTTGCAGAGCAAGCGTGCACGACTGTAGCTCTCAGAAAGACGACACTTCAGTACACCACAGTAACCCTAACGTTGGTTCCTCCCCTCCACGGGCGTCACTTCTTCTCAAGTCCGAAACTCTGGACCAATGGTCACAGAGTAGTAGTAGTAGCAGCAGCACTCAAACAGCAGACGGTGGGCCACAGGCGAACGATCCTTGGCCCTCTGAGGATTCAAGAAGTCTCAGTGTAGTCTCGGTCACGTCCCATGAATGTCCCTCTGCGCAACAAACTAATCCACATCAGCCAAGAACGAATCTAACATTACATCAGAAACAACCCACTGGAAAGACTAGAGTTGTTCAGAAGACACACAGTGACGAGAGAAGACCGGACGCTCTGTCCCCTGTCCGTAACCTGTCCGTTTCTGCGTCTTGCCCCGTGATTAGTAACAACGAACAAAGTAAATCAGGAAGGGTTCAGTTAGAGAACAACCGTGTTCCTTTTACCAGCTTGGGTTATACAGCCGATTGCTCTGCCGATTACAAGGCACTTCTCAAGAGATATGCATTTTCTATGGAGCAAACTCGTCATGCATTTTTTCCACTTGAGCTTCCACGATCGCATTGTCTCCTTCCAAACAACAAAAAGAACCGTCTAATTCAAGAGTTATATGCTGCTTATCGCCGGTCCCTTACGCACTCTTATATGGTGTCAAGACACTTAAGAGGGTTGACTGGTTTCGAATATAGCCCCAGCAGCATTTATGGTAGTATGGTGTCAGAGGAGATGGATAATTCTGAAGGAAGTTACGAAAGTTATTCTTATCAACCCACTGATCCCCCGTGTGACTGTCAAACTGGCCAAGCAATACTTCTCAACAACCAGAACCCTCGTGGCCCTCCTCAGGTTCGAGAAGACCCCATCGATTGCAACGTGTCTTCAAGTTCTAGTTCAGGCGACCCATGCAAGGATGAGGTCGATTATTTCGGCGGGGACCTGGATACCTTGAGCCCACCCTGCGAAGAGTTTTCCACACCGGCTGTGTTGTCCCTTCTCGACCACATCGACGGCGCATCCAACTCATCTGATGCGATGTCGGAGTTCAGCTCTGCTTACCCGATGTCCTCAAACTCAGACTCGAGTCCTGATGGAGACATGACCGACTGGACCGACGAAGGCTACTATCCTATGACCGAATCTGACCCATCGGGAACCGCGGACACGTCGAGCCTTCAAATCATGTCGCAGTTCTTAAACTCCAAGAATCCACATAAGTCGAAGCAAACGAGCAGCACTCCGGACATAATTACCCAGCCTAATAACTTTGGTAACTTGCTGCAACTACCGGAATCCAGTCATAAACTTGGTCTGGGAGACAACAACTTGCAGATTTCAACATTAGCCCAATCATTGTCACCGTTGATTGGACCACCAACCTCCAGCAGCAATAATTCTGGTGCCTTATGGACCGGGTGCAGGTTGCCAAGGGGACGGACACGGGACACCAACTCTATGGTCTCAGGCGATAACAATAAAAGCTGTGACGAAATGAGTTGCATCAACATTCATCTACACGAAGACTTCTTTAATGGTCAGTTTTTATTCGTATTAATTTATCAATGATAGTTTGCCTATTGGCGACAAAATGGCTCATTTGTACAACAAATTGGTCAATTTTGTTAAGCCTATAAGTACACACTAAGAAATAATGGTTCAAATCTGCAACCATATCGTTGATACAATATCAGCACCCCTGTGGGTGCAGACTTGGCACCCCTGGATGTGTGCCTCCCCTACGGGTGCATATTTGCACCCTCAAAGGTGCTGATATTGTATCAACGATCTGCACCCATAGGGGTTGAATCCGTATTTTGATGCCTACTCTTATAGGCTACTCCTCAATCTCATAAGGCCGGTCTCGAACGTCGCACTCCTGCCGTCGAATTCAAATGAATTGAGTTCGACAATAGCATGCTAGCAATGGCACAGCGGTGGTTTCAAACGTCGTCCTTAATTCAATAAATATATCCAAAATGACGGACCAACGAGACCAGAAACAAAGCCTCGTGGTATAATTAATTTCGATTCGACACGGCACTAGTGGCACGTCGTTTGAAACCAAGCCATGCTACTGCCGAACCGTCCCGCATATCATGGCGCTCCTGCCGTTTCGAATCGAACAAATATAATTAGGCCTATTTGAATTCGACACGGCAGGAGCGCGACTTTTCAAACGGGCCTGAGAGTTAATAACATAATGCCCAAAACCTTTTCAGATCCCTGGGTTCATAAAACTAACGATACATGGAGGTGATTTATTCAAGGGCCTTGATATGTGACAAGGAACAAAAAATGGTTCTTAAGATGTACATCACCTATGCGTGCTATGATGTTATGTTCGGGTGTTGGATTTAGAATTGCCATTGTACTTCGTCATTGTGATTCTGGGGCATTCTGTTTATAATTTATGTTTTTTTCCATTGTTTACAGATTTTGGTGACAATTTTGACGATGACGACTTTTGTCAACAATAGAAGACACACACAGCAGCTCACAGCTAGCTGCACAGAATACACAGCATGCAGCTCAACATCTCATGACGTTTTATCAGATTATTCATAAAAAGTCTTATCTTTTTTGAAGACGGAGCCCTAGCAACAAAGATGGGCATAAATGGGCATCACTGTGTCGCCCGTGCCTTGTTTACTGTCTTGGGGGAACAGTAAGGGGTTTTACGGAGAACTTCTGGATCTGTCGGTCTAGAAATGTTGCTAGTGCATTTTCACACATAAATGGTCGGTTTTGTGTTGATTTGGCAATTGGCAGGTTCAGTGATTGAATATTGGATTGATGAATATTGTGGATGTCCGGGGGAATTGGCCTTCTCAAAATATATCATTAAGCCCTTTTTAATATAATTTTTTAATAGAAAATTTTGCAGTGTGTCAGAATTTTTATTTACAAAATGCTGTATAAATCGTCCCTAATTTGCCATAGTGACCAATCCCGAATTAAGTTGGCATAGTGACCAATGCGGTATTGGTCACTTTGCCAAATTACAAAAATAGCCAGTTAGAGCATACGTCATTTGAATGCATGCTCTATCTCCAAAACTATAAGGAATACATGCATGTGGATTATATACAATAGTATTGGTAGGTCTCTTCCTGAATGTACTAATGGGCGGGAAAACTTAAAATTGAAAAAAAGTCGGATTGGTCACTATGGCAAATTATGGACGAAATATGAAAAGACACTAAGGATTAAGAAACAGCACATAAATATGGCGGTCTATAATGCCATTGTCCAAAAGTGTGGATAACGTAATTGTTGTTACAAGTGAAGAGACAGTTTCTTCATGAATAATTAAAGATAAAACCTAAATATTAATGATCACATCATATATTATAATAGTTTTAAATTACATTAAAAACGTAATTTTTGTGTTATTACATTAGAGTTTAAAAGCCAATATTATACACTTTTTGAAACATTTCCGTAAATGCCTTCATACTTTTAAGAATAAAGTTCAAATGTATAAAAACTCCAGTACATGTTGCAGTAGTTTTTTTATTTATTTATTTATTTTTGTTTATTTGGCCTGTTGGCCCCTGTTAAAAATTGTTGGGTTCTTCTGACAGGTTATGCCTAAGCGTGTGGTCACCCGATCCATGGAGGATCTCTTTCTTCCTCCATGCCCGAACCACCAGCGGGCCGGACAATTAATTACGAAGTTTATTTGCAACGAGAGGGCGCCCTTCTATTCAGCACATATAATATATGCGGGATAACACATGCACAAATCATTTCGACGGGCGGTAATGTGCATAGAATTTTCTGATTGCATCGAAGAAGAGCTTTAATAAATCGCCAAAATGAACGTCAGATGTGCTCGGGTAATGAACGAAATTCTTTTAAATTCTCATTTGAATAGCATACAAATACAATGTTTGATTAATATAGAAAGTAAAACTAAATGGCAACCTTATATTTTTAAACGATTTGTGTTGTGCCCAGTTTCCGGACATATTGCCAAATATGGTGATTTGCCATGTTTGTTTTGTATTCTTAATCTTATGGTTATCTTTAGAGATGGACTGTGCATCATAAAAATGCATTTTCACTGTTTAACGTTAGTTGGCATAGCATACCAATAAACTGTTTCTTGGATTATAATACTAGGGACTACACACGGGCCCGTTTTTAGCGGTCTGCGCAGAAGTCGCGCACCTGTACAAACCCATGAGCTCACCCTGGGAAAGCCCCATCGTGTTTTGGCAATCGCGGTGCATTCTGGGGCGTTTTCAATGTTTACAGTCGCCATCTTTGTTCATCGGAGTTTGCTTTTTCGCTTCGAAAAACAACGGAAGAAATTCGATAATTTTTCACCGAAATACGAGATCTCAAAAGTAGGCAACTTCAGATCAATTTTAAGGTATAGGGGGGCTTCCAATCTCAACGAATACCCGAAAAATGAATTCTACGATGTCTTAAAAGGTAGAAATGGTCGGGCTTAAATCTCAAAATCGGCGCGGTTTCTTGCGGTGGGCACAAGCTTGACCAAAGAATTGAACCGAAATTTGTCTAAATTAAAACAAGTAAAAAATTCATATTTCGGTCACCCCTGGTCCGATTTCAAAAATTCAAATGGCTATGAGCTCATAATCGCCTGCTCTTTCATGTTAAACATAAATCAGCTTAATTTATTTTACAAAAATGTTGTGTGTGTAGTCCCTAATAATACTTAATAGAAGGGCCATAGAATATATGGCCTAGAATGCAACTGCAAGGGCCACACTGTAACTTAAAAATACACAACTGCGGTTCCTAGATCAAATTCAGAAAAAGGGAAAAATTTGGCCCTGCATTCTATAGGTACATGTAGGCCTCATAGAAAGAAAATCACTAAATGGCTAACTTGTACCATACACTAAAGTTTACAAAAAGTTAGTGTTTTGTAGAGCTTCTGGACAGATTGTCATGGTTATTTGTTTTGCTATTTTGAGAGCTGGACTGTGGATTATTTTATTGCATTTTCACTATTTTTGCATTAGCGACACCATAAAAATAAGTTTCACAGGTTGGTTTTGAATTTGATACAGATCTTTATTCTTATAAAGTTAAAAAGTATATAATAGAGGCATAATTTACATACATTGTAATTATGTATGCATAAATGTAATGATAACTTCTGCCCACTCTTGTGTATATTATGTGTGTTTGTTTATATCATCCATTTTGTCTTTGAGAAAGAACCTGCTATGTTTGAAACATAAGGCCAATAACCATTATTTTCAAGGTCAGGTCAGTCATTTTCAAGCTGACCCGACCTTGATGTTCTCCCAACAACCACATTAATTTTGGTCTCACAAGTTTTTTGCATTTTTCCACTTTGACCCAGTTGCTCTTGTAACATGTTAGAACCATTTCCGACCTATACTGGCTGTAATAATAATAATATGTTACAATTTTTCCAGCCCATGCTGTAACCATATTACAAAATTTAGGAGTTGAAAATGCATCCTTTATAAGTCTTTCATTTGGAATACATATTACTGTTTGATTGGCAGCCAGAGGACCTACTGAATATGCAGCATTGCAACCTGCTGTGTCTTCCAGAGAATTACCAGATGAAATATTACTTCTACCACGGTCTCTCCTGGCCTCAACTCTCCTACGTTGCTGAGGATGATAATGGAAAGATTGTGGGATACGTCCTGGCTAAGATGTAAGTAAATGGAGGCAGTGGCCTTTGTGAAATTCCTGGCCTGGAATACTGTTCAGGCCCCCCCCCCCCCCAACTCTTTTCTTCTACAACACAAAACCTTACCATTTTTTTTATACAGAATTGGTTGCACACCATTCATGGTCTGCCCCCTTTTTAAAACTCTGCTTTCTATCGATCAAACAGCAAACTTACATGCATTTTTCCCCAGCATAAAAAGGATAGCACATTTCTCTGTTCTTTGTGTGTGTTTATTTATGGTGTAAACTGAGGACTTATAACAAAAGGGAACAATAGGTCCTCGTAGGGCTGTGCCGGGTATCCAGGTATCCGGATACCCGACCGAAACGGTCATTACCCGGTTCCATTTTTCGGTTCCAATTACCCGTAATCTGTGACTCTTGAACAATGCACTTGTACAGACAATTATCTTTAAATTCAAGAGATTACACTCCAATAAAGAAAAGATCGATAGTATGGTATCCTCTGTATTATAAAAGTCAATTTGTTACCATTTACAGTACATGTATTTGTACACCACCGGAGGCATGTTTTCAACAAAAATGAAAACGGGTTATCCGGGTATCCGAATTTTCCTGATTTCAGGGGTATCCGGTTCCAAAAATATCCGAAAACGCACAGCCCTAGGTCCTGGGTTAGCAGTTATTGTTTAAAAAATACCCTCGGTTGTAAAACGTGTATAAATCAAATGGGAGATGCCTAAAAAGTACAACAAAGGGAACAAAAGAGGGGAACAATAGGAGGTCCTCAGTTTACACCATAAACAAACATGAATACTTATTAAAAAATTAACAACACTTTGGCTAGCAGTGTAGCGTGGCGAAAGATTCATTTTTATATTCTTTCCAAAAATCTTATTTATGACAGAATAATTTTACTGATTGTAATATTTGTCGGGAAAATAATTTTTCCAGGGAAGAAGACCCGGATGAGTTACCCCATGGTCACATTACATCCTTGGTGAGTAATAGCTGATGGTGTGTTGGTTAGAAATGTTACATTTTGAGAAATGAGTGCACCAATCCAAGAACTGGCCACTTTAAACAAGCAACCAGCTTTTTCATTGAGTAGTCTGATTGTGTGAGTGAACAAAATAACCATTGTTTTTGTTGTTGGATGTTGTTATGATCACATATTTTGTATGGATCTAGAGGAATGCCTGTAGAGCAGACTTTCATTAATCCTAACCACCCCATATCCTGCAAAATCCTCCAAGGGGCACTTTTTGGGAAAAATTCAGCACTGTTGGAAACTGTACTTTCACCTCTTCAAATGGGACAAAATTACTACCTGGCAAGAAGTACAGGCCATAAGTGCTGAATATGAAAGATCAACGAAAATGCATGGTGCATTTTAAAGATAAGGGCATGTTTCCAAAAGTGCACTGATGGATTTTGGAGGATTCGGGAAGGTTCCTAATCAGAATACCTAAGGGGTTAGGGTTAAGAATTTGAAAATGAACTAGGACAGACTAGATAATGAAATAGGACAAACTAGATAATGGACACTGGACTGTCCTGGACAGGTAGGATTGGAAGGTAGGGGCTAAATAGTCCCAACCTGTCCAAACCAAAATTTACCTGTCGTGGGGACAGGTGGACGGCTGGCTAGATGAAGCCCTGCTGTAAATTTTAATAACTGTCAGCTTTTTAGATTTTTTACAGATTCTTCTAGGGTTGAAAATTTAGGCCAATAATTACCATTTGTGTTGTTTTTATTTAGGCTGTGAAGAGATCCCACCGTCGTCTTGGTCTTGCCCAGAAACTAATGGACCAAGCATCTCGAGCCATGGTTGAGTGTTTTAATGCCAGATATGTATCCCTTCATGTCAGAATGAGGTGAGAAACAAATTGGGGATAATCAAAGTTGTATTTTTAAAAGTTTGGTTTCATGAAGACATTTATCAGTAGGTCTCGAAAATTTGTTTAAAAAAAAGCCACCACGCACGATTTTAATAAAAAGTTCTGATTACGACCCAAATGATTCATGATGGGATCTTAAGGTGTGGCTTTCATCTAGTCATAGACCGTCAACTATTGAATCTTTACAACTGAGTTGTCGACAGTTATCACCCAAAATAGCAAATGATGAATGCGCATTGCCCAAGACATTTGTGAAATGTACTTTTTCAGTCGTATAGTGTGTGTGGGAGGCTACTAAGATCTGATACTGAATTAAAGTGAGATCGGAGTGGGATCATAAGGCGTGTTGGCCCTAACTGTCTCCTTACAAGAGGATTTTGGTTTTAATAGATAAATCTCTCGTGGAATTTGAAGGAAAATTGTTTTATCAAGTTCGCTTGTTTGTTTTATTTATTTTTAGCCTCGGGTGTGGAAGGTAAGGGGTGAATGGAGCTATGCATTTTTACCATATGTGTAGAAAATATAAGTTTTAGTCAAAGTTATATTTGTGGAAATAACATACGCATTAAATCTGTTTAAATGGAAATGATCAAATGGTAACTTCTCTAAAATAAAATAAAAGTTTATCTTGACCTTGCAACCTAAGCAAGAATCTGTAAATGAATGTCAACTATTTTCCCAGAAATGTGAGATCTTATTGAACATTCGCAAGTCAGATTCTATATGAGTCTCATAAATGTATATATAAATGCTCATAAATGCACAAAGTGATACTTTAATACTTATTCTGTGTATCACCTTTAAACCTCCTACTATAGCTGCACATTAGTGGCAAGTAGCTATAGTGGTCAAAATCAGTCAACTGACTGTTTTGACTGTTGACCCAAATGTGTACACAGGGGCATTTTTGACTGGTTTTTACTGTCATTTTGACCACCCTGAACAATACCAGACAATGCTTTTACCAGTCAAAAACGGTCGACTCATTTTGACCTGTAAATGTACTTACTCCACGTAAGGTTTGACAGTGTTTGACTTCTAAGTGCACTAGATATACCTTGGCAAGTATATCAACATTTTGACTGATTTTGACCCTTGTACTAGTAGTAGGAGGGTTAAGTATTCAAATAAATATAATAACCATTTGTTTTATGTTTGTCTTTTTCTAGCAACCGAGCTGCTCTTCAGCTTTATCAACATACACTGAAGTTCTCGTAAGTTTACTTAAACCCAGTATTGATAAAATGGTTGTAAATGCATCCACACCTTATAAGAATCGACATATATGTATAAAAACCAACCTGTGAAAGTTTCAGCTTATTTCATTGTGATGAATAATGATAAAAAAATCTTAAAAATGCATTCTGATTGTTCGTGTTCATTCCAATGTGGTAGAAAACCCTCAATCAGTTTATAAACAATAACAGATTTTGTCTATTGTCTTTCAAACGGCAGAATCAATGAGGTTGAGCCCAAGTACTACGCTGATGGGGAAGATGCCTACGCCATGAAGCGAGACCTTGGCCACATCACTGGACTGCAGGTACACAGTTTCATATTGTAACATTATCCGCTGCCATCTTTTTTGATTCTACCCCCAAATATTGATTGAGTATAAAAATCACTGTTTTCATTACTTGCTTCCTCATGTGCAAGAAACATTGGATTCTAGACTACTTAAATTTGTCTTCATTTTGTCTTGAAAATATTCAGAGGAGAACGGGACTGAAAGAGGTAAAAGGCACGGAGAAAGAGGAAGAGAAGAACACCGAGTCCCAAGAAAACAAGGACACCAAACCGGCCATCAAAGAGGGCAAAGAAAACGATACGTCACGACTCGAGGATAAAGACAAGGGAGTCCAGGGCAAGACGGAGAACGAGGCAGGCGCAACAAAGAGCGGGGCTGCCACAGAGCACCGGCCTGGGGAGAGGTCAAAGAGGAGCAGGAAGAAAGCCAGAGATGCTGCGAGGGCAAACGAGGAGAAGTCGAACGAGGCCAAAGACAAGAAGGATAAGAGTAAAGATACAAGTTAACATTTACGAATGCAAAGGCTTAATTTTTTCAATTGTTTTCTTAATTTTTTCTATTGACTTTTTGAAATGGATCGTTGCATTAAAGAGAGTGTACACCTTTGGTAATTGTCTGATTACAAAATTACTGAATTATAATCTAAATACTTGTGGAGTTGATGATGATACCAAACATCCTGAGAATGGATCTGATCCATTTTCTACATTAGAATAAATGCAACAAAATCTGAATGCATTTTCACTATTTTGAATTGAGCTAAAACTTGGTTTGGTTTCTGTCCATCTCTCTTGATTCTTTTAAAGTATGGATGCATTTACAGAGATTTTACCAATGGTATACAATTCCTTAACCAGTTCGCGTCGGAGGCCGTGTATACACGCAATTTTTTTTTGCACCGCGGATCGGAGTGTCTATACACACCAGAGGAACTCGGGAATATTTGTATGCATGCTCGGTTGACGTGGCAACGAGCCGAGCGTACAGTGACATGCTCGGTAGACGTGGCCACGCTCTGTGGAAGCTTCCATTAACGTGTTTGTGTGGGAAAAAGAAACCCGCACAGGGGCCCAGAAAAACTTTTTTATTCCCGACGCGAACTGGTTAAATGCAGTGCTGCAGTGTTTTTTCTTTAACTGCTTGGTACCCTTTTATTCAAAGGGAAATTTTTCTCAAAAGCAAACGTTTTTTGAGATTAGTTGATGAGGATACAAATCATCCAAAAAAATAATTTTGAGTCTTGTTGTTTACTGTCATGCCTTTTGATGATAATATAAGCGAGATAAAGTACTCAATACAAAAAGTATTGGGGGATTGCCTGGGTCAACATTATTTTATATAAATGTCATGGCAATATAAACTGCATTTTTTTCCAAAGGTGAAAGTGTTTAGAAGGAATAGGCCTCAAAATTCTCTCCGTTAATGTTTTCGTAGATTTGTCAATTATGTTGGTTGTAGGTTGACTTAAACAATAAATGATATTGTGCATCTAAACAAAATGTGAAATCCTTACAGTTCCAACCTTACCTATCAATCACATCACAAAGACATTAGAGCAATAAATAACCTTGCTTAGTCTTGTAAAACGAATCCTTAATTTGGCCACATATTTCTTGATTCAAGGCTAAAAATAGTGAATTTTTAGGCAAAATTCCGGATGGCATATTAAAACTAATTTTAAAATTGTCCATTGGGGTAGTTACCTAATTATGTCCCGGAATTAGTAGTTAAATCATTTATCAAATGGTCATTATTGGACTCGGATGTGTTAATTTTGAGTCAGTCTGCACAATAAAACATGACAGTTAAATCCTCCATAACTGAATCAGAGTTTGGTCTGTCCTTTATATGGCTTTCTGTCCGTCTCAATTGTCTTGGGTTAAAAGTAAGAATTATATATCCAACATACTGAACAACAGTAGGCCAATACAATTTTTTTTTTAGAAACTGCAATGTTTTAATAACTTTACAAAACAGCTTTAACAAAATTATAAATACGTGAAAGTTTTAAAAAATATTTCCAAAATTATGATTCTTTTCATAAAAAATATACTGATTATGGACGGGATTGATTCATAATTACATGTTCGAATGCACCATTAGAAATATTTTTGTTCACTGAAAAATCAAATAATATTCTTACATTGAAAGGAGTGATAATTGATTCTTATATACATAACAGCAAAAGAAACGTCACCCCCCTAAATTTTGATGTCTGAGAACGTGTTTAGCTTATGTGTCCTCAGACGTCATGCATGACGAATTTTGAGGTCAACCAAATTTGCCACATTGTGTTCGTGTTACACTCCATACTCATAATATTCTTCATTAAACAAATTATATTAATTATAAAATGAAAATAATAAATATTTTTAGGGGTGACGTTTCTTTTGCTGTTATGTATAGAATCCATAGCAACAATTAATTACATGGGCTAAAAAGATGCGTGATTTTGATGAGGCGGAATAGGGGCCTTTATTTGGTGCCTTATTTGACCGGTTCTTTTCGGATTCTGTTTGGGGAACACGTACTGTATAGGCCTACTGACAATGCATGCATTGACAGCAAACGTATTACATCATGCATGATTTTCTTACACAGACAACCACTTGCATATACAATGACGCGTTACGCTTTCCCCCTCTTTGTCTTATTTGCTCCCTAGAAAAATATGTGATGTGATCTGGGAAAACCCTTCACATGGTGAAATTTGTAATTTTTGTGTTATATACATCAAATTAACGAGGACACTGTGCTGTTTTCAAAACTGTTTTATTCATGATTCTAGGTTGTCTGTAACTTGAGTTATGCTCTCAGGAAGTTATAGCTGCCACTGTCCTTAAAAAACGATGGCGGAAACGAAAAACAAAGACGGCTTTTTAATTATCTGTCATAAAACTATGTTTTTACATATAAAACGATGGAATTTTTATTTAATATTTTCAAGAATGATGATTTAGATATTAACAGTTAAAATTGTAGCAAAAACTCAAATTGTCAAAAAAAAATTAGGGGACTATTTTGCCATTATCTTCAAAACGGGTTTTCCCAGATCGCATCACATATGTTGAAATCATGACTGAATTATTTTAAATATAATTTATTTATTTTTTTTTACTTCCAATCAATACTGTAGACTTTGTTTTGCTCATAATCGGCTGGCATCATGTAACCTTGATCGCTTGTCGGCCACCATTTGAGATGGTTGTTATATTCTGGATAGGCTCTTCGCCTCGTTGATCTGGTCGATGTGAAGATGCTGTCCGTACTGGGCTTGTCCACGTCGGGTACACAGAGTCGGATCTTGTCTAGCAGGTGGCCGGGCCAGAATGTGTTGGGATCAACACCGGCTCCGTCTAGGGTGACGTAGCGCTTGGCAAGGTGCCTAGGAATGTAAAAGAAGAATATTTTCAATAAACAGCATACTAGGATAGTTGTGGTGGCAACACAGATTCAGGTACTTTTGTGACCTGTAAAGTCATTCTTTGTCTTGTCTTTAACCCTGCGGGTTGATTGTACAAAAAAGCAACACCATTCTTTGACGGGGGAAGTAGCTACTGCAATTTTTGTGTTGATATGAAGTGAGTGCTCTTATGTTTCAAATTTATTTTGTTTTCTTTCTAAAGCTCCTTGGGAAGTATCTACCCAATATTTAAAAGAAATTATATGACTACCTTTTCGTCATTTCCGTCACATGATTAAGTAATGAGCCTAGTGTAATACAGGTTATCGCAGTATACATGTACATATATACCACATGTAAATGGGGTGGTGTACAAGCACATCTGTTATCCAAGGCTGTAATAGACATTGGAGGAGGAATTTCTGGGTTTGTCCCTTGAACTAATGAAATATGTCATGCAGCAGGCTTATCTGGAAAGACTTGATCACTGGACTTTATTTAAAGGAGTTATGCTCCAATTTCTTGAGTCAGGAGGCGTACCTACACGCAGGGTTTTAAACAACACAACTCGTAAACCCGCCAAAACACTGCCTGTGTACATGTACTCACATTGTAAGTCTGTCATACTCTTCAAACGTCATCCAGCAGTCAACCTTCCGACCCACGAAGGCCTTTCCACTGGAGAGGTTCATCATCTCGGCCTCGGCCCGTACGTCATGGCGCTGGGGATAAGCGTGCTTCGCTTCCATCATCAGCTCCCCGCTACGGCTGACCACGACCTTGTCTGGATCGTGGTACTTGGTTGGTGTCTCAGGGGGGACCGGGGGATCCGCAAAGCGCTCGGAGAGAGTATAGGTGCCCGGCTGTCGAACATGATTTCTGATCCGACTGACGGGTTTGTCGCCTGGGTGGAGTAGAGCTAAGGAAAAATAAAAAAAATAATAGTAATGCTTTTGTTTTGGTATAAATACAGATATTAAGTTTCAGACATAATGTAGCAAATATTTTAAAAAGAAATTTGATTTTCAACATTTTTGCTTTTAAAGATAAAATGTTTTATACTTACTAACTCTACCCTAGCTATTAAAACTTGTCAAACTACCGTAAAAGAAATAGCATGCTTTCTGTACATGTATTCTAAGACAGCTACCCTAGTAAGCAGAAGGTTGTGTTGTTCGAGTATCGCTCAGTATCGTGGATGTTTCTTTGCATGCAGACTCTCAAAAGCACTTGGTATACAGTGCTTTAAAGGGCAAAAATCAAATCAATTATTTTGTATAATTTTGTGAATAATCCCCCAATACAGTAGTCTTTTGTACACATTTCATTGCATCATTTGAGAGTGAAATTCGTAGCCAAATTACCCTTATGACACCCATAACCTTGTTTTGTCAGATTTGTGCAGACTGCATTTTGAATCAGGCCTTTCGTAATTTTAATGTAGATATTTTATTGCATCAATTTACAAAAAGCTCCCGACCTGCCACTTCTTGCAAAACATAAAAACATAAAAACATAAAAACAGTTTTTTGTTGTTTTCTCAAAAAATGTGAGAACCGTTTGTGTGAAACTTTCACGTTAATTTTATGATATATTTCTTGAAAACAAATGAGTTGAAATCAAGTAACAATTCATTGCATCATTCGAGAGTGAAATTTGCATCCAAGTTACCACTAATTATAATTTGTTTTTCATACCTCTTTCAAGAAGTTTTGGCGTGAGATCAATGTCGTTCTTCTCACACAGTTTGCAGATGTCGTGATATTCCTTCAGACGTGCCTCCCTGTATTTGTTGATTCCTAATACTGTGTCTCCACCGAGGGTTGACCGCATACTATGACTATCAATGAATGGATTACCAGTGCGTACTTTACCGACGCATTTACCCTTTCCTTTCTTCTTCTTCTTCTGCTGCAATGAGAAATTTGAAACTTTTTACATCGCGGCTGAGAAATTATTCTGAAATTATGCTGTCTTTTTTTTAGAAAATGTGAATGCATTAACCCTAACCCCCTAGGTATTCTGGCTAGGAACCTTCCCGAACCCTCCAAAATCCATCAGTGTATACTTCTGGTAACATGCCCTTATCTTCAAAATGCACCATGCATTTTCGTTGATATTTCATAATGAGCACTTATGGCCTGTACTTCTTGCCAAATAATAATTTTGCCCAATTTTCCCCAAAAGTGCCCCTTGGAGGATTTTGCAGGATTTGGGGTGGTTAGGGTTAAACACTTGCAAATGGACCACAGCTGTGATCCATTTCATCACAACAGGTGCACACGTTTTTGAGAAAACATAAGACATAAAACACAATAAAGGGGGCCACTTTGCATCCGTCACGTTAGCAGTTTTTCCAATGGTTGTTATTTATTTTTAAGTACCTGAAACCGACCAAAAAGTATTTCAACATGTGAATGGACATGCAGGCTTATACTAGAACTAATTTGAGTTGATTTATTTTATTTTATTTTTTTTAAATTTATGTTTTCACCCTCAAATTTCCATAAAAATTGGACGGAAAAAGTTACCTCACTTTTCTGTCCATTTGTTGATGGAAATTTTAGGGTAATTAAAAAAATAATAGTAATAATCAACTCAAATTATCTTTAGGATAAGCATGCATGTCTATTCAAATGTTGAAATTCTTTTTGGGTGGTTTCAGATATTAAAAAAAAAATTACAACCATTAGAAAAACTGCTAACGTGACGGTAGGAAAGTGGCCCCCTTTATTGTGTTTTATGTCATAACAACTTATTGTAAATTCGACATAACAATTCCTGTTTTCTCGAAGAAGAAAGCACTTAAAGAGGGGCTCTAAGGTCCAGTTTAGTTTTGTGATTTTCCAATAACTAGAGTCCTTATTAAAGTGTGAAAAAATTTCAAAAAAATTTAGTCTCTAACCTCACGTTAAAGTAATGTAAAATGTCATTTTATTTGATAAAATTCCTGTGTGAAATTTGTTAACATCCAAAGACAACAGTGACGTCACATTTCAAATAAATGGATCTCTACATTTTTGTACGGTGAATTTGCAGTTCATTCCTGAATCTCCACAATATTTGATCAAATCGGCGTTGAAATTGACTTTTTGACAAACAAAAAATTCCTGTATGGAATGTTACAGACTCATTTACCGTAAGAAAATAGTGACGTCATGTTTCAAATATCGCTCTGAAAGGGTATCAAATAAAATGATATGTTACACCACTTTAAAGTGAAGTTAGAGACTTGTAATTTTTTTCACACTTTAATAAGGACTCTATCTATTGGAAAATGAGTGCATCACAAAACTGAATTTGACCTTAGAGTGCCTCTTTAATAAGATAAAATCAATTTTTAGGAGGATTGTTTGTTATCTTGTAATTACAAGAAAGCTAATGTTGTTACCACCCTTTGAAGCATTTTCACTATTTTCTTTACATGGTGGAAGTACACGTACAGTAGCAGTAAGGTTTGTGGTAACACTATGTAAACGATCGTTTAGGATAATTGTTACAACTCCTAAGAGATTGTTTGCATGGTGCTACCGCAAACGTTACTACTATGTGTACACGGGCTGTAACCCTAACCCCCTAGCTATTTTGGCTAAGAACCTTCCTGAATCCAACACCATGCAGTAACACTACCACCCAACTGTTGGACTTAGCTGTAATTAGGACACCCGGCACCATGCAAAGTATCCCGTCGGATGGGCTGTACAGTACCGAGTCCATCAAAATCAAACAAACCCTGCTGTTGGAGTTTGAATGGTTTGGGGGTGATTAGGGTCAAGGGGCCTAAAAGTCATTTGATATAATACAGCCAATGCAAACTGAATGTTAACTTACCACATCACTATGATATTTCTCCCGTTTTCGCTTCTCAATCATATCGTCCGGCTCCAGCTCTCTCCGCTCCGTCAGATCCAACGGTGGCGGCAGCAAGTACGGCGAGGATGACCTTGAGGTCACGTCTGTAGGAGACTGTGATGAGGACTCGGCAGATGCTGCTGAGACCGATGCGGACTGTTTACCAGGCAACTCTGACAGTGTTAGTAGCTCGGCCGATGATACTATATCTGTTCGTTTTTCTTTGCTTTTCTCTGTATGAAGAAAAGAAACAAACATTTTGAAATCATTACATTAAAGTCCCTTTACGCTATGAACAACTTCACCTTGAAAATACCCTGAAAATCCATTTTGCCTTGAAAAAACAGTTGACCGTAATTTCACTGCAATTTCACAGTGTCTCTTCCTCTCAGATATTGGCAATAATGTCCACGGTGATTTCACAGCAAATCCATGGTGCTCTCGAGAATTAATGAGCTGCCCCAAAACTGCCACGAGAAGTTCACGGCATTTTCACAGCGAAGGAATTCCAAGAGTATTTCATGGCAAGAGTATTTCACGGTGTTGTGTCGTCATGAAATTCTTGTGAACTATTTATTTCACGGTGGTAAAACAGATTTTCAGGGCATTTTAAGGGTAAAGTTATTCATAAGGTTACATAATTATCACTCTTGATAAAAAGAAATGACCATCTTTTTCAGCCCATTTTGTGCAACCTTGTTTGGTGCTACTGGGCTAATCAAACACAATAACCATCTCTACCCTCACAGGTACCCATTATGACTGGGTGAAGTGAAGCAATGTACAGAATAAAGGTGTCTTGCTCAAGACCACGGTCATGGCCAGGATTTGAACCTATATTCTGACAACTCAGCCATCAGAACACAAATCCGATGCACTCAACCGCTAGGAAACAAACATTTTGAAATCATTATATTTTAAAGTCCTTTTACATAATTATTACTCTTGATAAATAGAAATGACCACAGATTGACATAAAACTTACTTTGTGTTAAGGTGATGATAGTATCAAACATCCCTTGAAATATTTCTGTCTCATGTGCTATCGTTTCAGTAAAATTAGTAAAATAACAAATTTCTGTCATCCAAATAAATTCCACATTAGAATGAAAACATAAAGTGGAGTGTCGTGGCCGAGCGGTCTAGCTTACCGGACTCAAGTTCTGGTGTTAGTGTAGGGGAAGGTATTTTCTGCCCTTTTAAATTCTTCAGTTACCACACATTTTTGGATGAGTGCCCCCCTGGAAGAGCAGTACCTTTTTATTGCTAAGTGCACCAGACCATTTATTTTTCCATGGTTTCCTGACTTCAGTCGGTTTATGTATTGACTGGGCACAGACCTTAGGCCATAAGGGTAGTGAGCAGTTTGGCAGCTCAGCAAGCACATGTGTTATTTAAGTGATGGACACAGCTGCCTTTGTTTAGAGTTTGCTGCTCAATAATTCTGGTTTTATTGTCTGAATGTACTTTTAAGTAATTCACTATTAGCACTGTGTTGGTTTTGGATTTTTTTTATAAGGAAAGTCTTGTTTTTTGTTTTTTTTATAGTTTTTTAAGTGAAGCCAAAACTATTTATTTTCTAGAACCTGTTTCATTCAAGTTAGATTTCTATTGAATTTTCCGGATTGAAAGAATTTTATTGTTTCATTTAGAGTTAATAGAGTAAGGTGATTTGTTTCTACTGAGTTGTCATTTGAGAAGAGTTTAATAAATTTGCATTTTCAGTTTTCTTGGTTAAAAGAAACATTTTTCTCACTTGTCCCAATTTGTTTTGAAGAAAAGTTCGCGTCCTTATCATCAGATCTTGGTTTTTCTATCATTTTAGCTATCCCCGTCATTTTATTCAAGTGTACCATTTTTCACGTTTACATTAGCAGCAGAATGTGGGTTCGAATCCCGGCCGTGACACTTGTGTCCTTGAGCAAGACACTTAACCATAATTGCTTCTCTCCACCCAGGGGTTAAATGGGTACCTGTGAGGGCAGAGTTGGTTGATTAGCCCTATATGCGCTGTAATGGCAGCAATTGAGCTGTATACTACCCAGGGAGCTGAGATGGTTTCAGGAATGATTTATGAGCCTTATGAGCAGGGGTAATAATATAATGCACCTTGAGCACCACTTAGTTGGTGGATACGTGCGCTATATAAGTCCACACATTATTATTATTATAATCTGAATGCAATTTTTCACAGGTTCGTTTTTATACATATTTAGGTTCTTTTAAAGTACGGATGCATTCTCAAAAAGCATAAATGGTTACAGTTTTACAGGAAACTTACTTGGTGTAAAGCAAGGTATTAGCCAGGATTTAGAAATAGGGTGTCCAAATTGTTCACTTACAATACTTTTACATGTAAATGACAGATGAAATAGGGTATCCAAAATTGAAACAGGGTGTCCAAAAGAAATACCCAGACACCCCTCTGGCTAACACTATGGTGTAAAGTTGATGATGGTATCAAACATCCCTTGAAATATTTCTGTCTTGAGGTGCTATTCCCCAATTATGTACATCAGAAATGTAGAGATTACAAAAAAAACATGAAAAATTAGGATTTACACAGAATATTTATATTTAAAATGCTTACGTAGACCCATAGAGACTCTCTTTCTTTCCTCTGTCTTGAAGTACATCATTCCTTGTACAAACTCCCGATAGTCAATCACTTCATTACCGTCCTGATCCAGGCTTTCTAGAAGATCCGAGAGTAGCTGGCTGGAGATGGGAATGCCCGACTGTGTATGATCGATAAATGTACTGGTGTGAATATAGAATACTTTTTATATTTATTTGTTTTTATTCTTTTGGTTTTAAATTTAAAAAGTACTTAAACTTTAATTTTAAATTTGTTTCATGGGAAAGCGTTTTTAATATTTTTCTTTTACAAAAATGTACTGCAGGGCTTTAAACTTCTATAGGCTTTCCTGAGATGTTGCTTTTCAATTTGTTAAGGTATTTTTTAGGTAAAACTAATTGCGGTGACACCATGTGAATTCTCAATTGAGTAGTAATTAGTTCTGAAAAGAACTGGAGGTTACAACTCGACGTTTCGATCAGCATGCTCTGATCGTCTTCAGGAGATGCTCTGATCATCTTCGTCTTCAGGACGATCAGAGCATACTGATCGAAGCGTCGAGTTGTAACCTCCAGTTCTTTTCAGAACTAATTACTACTCAATTGAGAATTCACATGGTGTCACCGCAATTAGTTTACTTATCCTCTTCACCATGCAAAGCTACAAGTTTTTTATCAAAGCTATTTTTTAAGAACCCAGATAGATTAATTGTCTGGATGTTTAACATTTACATAAGCAACTTTACAAGAAAGTCTAAGGTGAAATTTTTGATAAAAATTACATTTTTTAATTCCTTTTTTAATTGAAAAGGGGCTTTAAAACTATAGCTCCCACAGTATGAACAAATTTCCATAATGATCCCAAATTTTTTGATTTTTTTTTATATAGGGCGCTTTACATTATTTCCCCTTGTCACTGGGCCAATATTATTCCTGTAATCTTTCTTGGCCCATTAAACACAATAACCATCTCTACCCTCACAGGTACCCATTTATACTCCTGGGTAAAGAGAAGTATATTGTTTTACGTAAAGACACAAGAACCACAGTCGCAGACAGGATTTGAACCCACATTCTGACAACAAATCATATGCACACAAATCCAAATGCAAATCCCATGCACTCAACCACTCGGTCATGGCAACCCCATAGATGTAGAAAACATAATTTGACATGTTTACACTAACCTCTTTGATACATTTCTTGAACTCTATTCTAGTGAGCGTCCAGCTCTTATCTTTATCGGCTGTTGTGAAGAGATCGATCAGCCGCTGTCTCTTTGCACTCAGGTACTTGGCAATGATTGCCATAGCTTCAGGCGGGGGTTGTTTAATACCCGGAGTTACCTGATCAGTAGAGGGTACGTCTAGTGAAATGGTAGTTGGTTCTTTTCCTCTCTGTTATAATGAGTGAAAAAGAGAGGTTGGTGATGACAAATGAAGATGCAACTAGGTGAAATCGAATAAACCAAGGAAGGGAGGAAATAAGGAGGTACGTGTATTTGCAGCTGCAAAGCAACTTGGGTGAATAGTATTAACCAGCAATACCTATGGGTGTCTTTTAGACGCCCTGTTTACTAAATAGACACCCTGTTTTATTTGTAAAACACATGCAAAAATACTGGAAGTTTAACATTTCGACACCCAGTTTTTCAATGAATAACAAATTTGGACGCCCTATTTTCAAATCCTGGCTTAAACACTGATTGGGTAGAATGATTTGAAGCTTAAAGGGACAGTATCATCACAATCAGAGCAGACTTTCAACAGGGCATGGAATCGATGTCCTAGTTTAAGAAGAACACAGTGACTGCAATTTACTTTCTCATTTATGCAGCAGCAACGGTAACATGACCTTATCATGTGGGGTATTATTTTCAGTCACTGAGTTAATCTAAAATAAACATTCCGATTCCATGCCCTGTTGATCGTGATGATGTTGTCCCTTTAAATTAGGACAATGCTCAACCAGATTTATGTTCAAGGTAATATATGTATAGACATGTTCATATTAAGGCAGTAGCTCAGCAAACACATTTGTCCAATGTCTTTGATCGAATTTTGATCAGTTTCTGTAAATGAAACGAATGAAAGGGAAAGCATTGATGGCAATGAATTTTAACTTATTAACCCTCCTACAATCAGTGCAATTTTTGAAACAACCCATTCAGGCCACTCCAAGCCATTAGCTGTTGCCAGTGGCCTCCTATGGTTACCCTTCTGTGCACTGTCACACCACTGAGATTGCAGGGTAAGGTGGTCTCCCATTGATACATTGTAGGCCATACTAATATGTTCAAACATTTACAGTGGCCTTGGGTGGCACACAGTTGATTTTGTAAGATTACTTGGAAAGGACAGCAGGCTTGTACATGTATGTACATGTACTGAAGGTTGCTAAAGAACAGAATTTTGTGGATCAGAGTGGCCTCCATGTGTAGGAGGGTTAAATTCCATTTGCTTTACATATAAATTTATGACAGATAATTATCAAGGCAGTTTTATTTAGTTGGAGACTTTTGAGATGCAAGCCTTACCGGGTTTTTTCATTGGTCTCAATATTGTGCGCATGCTCAGAATTAAGTAAACAATGGGCAAAGGACCGTTAAGTCTGCTGTCACCTGGTGTCTCAAAAGTCTCCCACTACTGATACACATCAGTTTGTAATTTGGAAAGAATATGCTTGGCTAAAAATTTACACACATGCTTGCAGCTTTCTTACAGATGACAGAAGTCAGCATTTTACACCAAAAACACCAGCACAAGAAGCAATTAAACAAATATGAGAAAGGAGAAAACAGGCATGTCATAATCGAATAAATATAGTTATTAATAACAAAACAATCACACAAGCTTAAACAAATATGCATCTTTGCTCGAATCGGACGACAAGACAGGGACCAAAGAAAATAAAGATTTTTAGTTTCATGCAAAAACCGAATTTACCCTTCAAAACAACTGTTTTCTGTCAAATATGATAAACTCCAAAACTCCAATTCTTTTCAAAACTCTTGAGTTGCAACCTCCAGTTCTTTTCAGAACTCAATTGAGAATTTCTACATGGTGTCACTGCAAATAGTCTTTACTTATCCTTTTCATCATGCAAAGCTACAAGTTTTACTAAACTTCAAAACTGAAATAAATATCAGCTTTCTTATTCTATCAATCTTGAATGTGAAAATGAACAATGTTATCAATAACTGAAATGTCCAATACTTGTTCTGTTCTATATTTGACTTAAGTTTTCACTTAAAGGCCGAACAAAAATTCAAGCATGAGAAAATATATCTTTATAAAGCAATACATTTTTACAGAATTCACACACCACAACAAAATGACCATTTTCATCTTAATTTGAGTTATTAGTTACAATATTAGTTGTAATTTACAATTAACAGTATGATTAATTCTCCCTTTTGGCTGAGTTTAGTTCAAATGTGTATCGCCAACATTTTAGTTGTATACTGTACACATGTACTTACTATGTAACTTTGATATCGTTTCGGTTTGCGGTAACACCATGTGATTATCTCAACTATCGCTAAGTGAGGTACAGAGTTCTCAGGCAACTCGTATCTCAACTGTCGATAAGTGAGATTTTGGTTTAATATGTAATTTTGGTATAAAAAAATTACAAATCAAAGTGCTTATAAAAAAACACAAAGCACTTACATGAAAGATGATGATAATGGTCATGTGCTGTTTAATACACACTGCGAATAATTATGAAACACAAAATGAAGAAAACAAAAGACATCCAGAACACATCAAGGAGCATGTTTTCCTAATCAGTTGATACCTTTTTATCATATGCTCTCTGTTCCCTTTCCTGTGAATCAAAGGATAATCAATCATACATTTACTATCAAAGTAAGGAGAGAATGAATTATGAGTCCTGGCAGGATCTTGCTCAATGTTGTTTGAGAAAGAACCATAAATATAGTGAATATGTATGAAATGAATTAATGGCAAGCCCCCGTCATAAATTAATTTTGGCACTTTTTACTGTTAAACCAAGCTTCTGACAATTATTTTGTGAAATATCGCTTTTTGAAATATTTGTATACCTTTCTAATAGGAAATTAATCAATGTTTCAATGAAAACAAATTTCCAAAAACTGCTGGTAAAGACAAAAAAAAGTTTCTGGTCAAAAAATGTTTTTGGTAATATTTTTTTTTTTTTTGCCAACAGGAAAATACGTTATACATATATGCGGGGACCAAATTTCCCATACAAAGTATGGTGGCTAAGAGAGGCCTCACAAATTGGGCAAACGTTTCATACCCCTATGTGAAAAGTCATTTAAAATACAGCACGACAGAATTCCAATCGATCCAGCAATTTTGGCTGCAATTGGACATCGTTTCATAGCACACAAAAAAACAAAACAAAATTAAAAATGTTGATGCACGGGGTCTGAGGCAACATGCGCGGAGACCAGAAACCGGACACTATTTTTGGGGGTTAATACATTTTTAATTCAACTTTTGTGCATGCTTACAAAAGCACAAAGGTAAAACAAAAATACAATTTTTGTGAAAAAATGAATATCAGATGTCTTGAACTGACGTAAACTCTCACCTGTTTGGATAACTGCTTATTTATTCTCTCTTCCTTCATCTGGTCCACCACTCTCCGTTCCAGGGGGGTCGGATCTGGTTTATTTCTCAGCCAGTCTTCACTCAACCTAAGGCTCTCCAAACCATTTCTTAACTTCACTCTATCTTCCAGCCAGCCCTTATACTCGCTACATTTCACCTCCACTTCTCTTTCGTGAAGAGCAATTTTTTCTAGTTCACTCAGAGCCCAGTCGCTGTTCTTAGGCGGCGGCGTTCTTGGTTTATCCGGCAAGGCTTTAAGTTTCACGTTTGTCTGTCTGAGATTTATATCTCTCCCAGGGTGATCTCCCATGGGTGGAGCAATGAAGATTCTCTTCCGGCTGCGTGATAAACCCCAGAGTTTTGTAGCCGTTGTGTATATCTTAGTCTTAGCCAGGTTCCTGGTCTTGTACTTTTTAAGCTGGTCCTCAATAGGAAGGAATTCATCGCTATTGGGATGGAATAGCCATCGAAGGCCAAAGTCCGATTCCGTGTCCAACATGGCAGCCAATCTTACATCCCTCCTCTGGAATGTTGTTAGAATTTCTCAAAAAGCAAAATACGGAATATTCTTTCTCACTCGGACACAATATTAATACTCATTTTAATCATGATGCTTAAATTTTTTAACTTCATGAGCCCTCTCCCTTACAGATGTAATATTGACATGATTTATCAGTGACTTTCAACTACTAAAGTATGACCTCTGGAGAACATCTCAGACAGTGGAAGAATCCTACGTTACAAAAATAAAAATGCAAAATGATTTGTTAATTAATATTCCTTTTTGTAAAAAGCACTGTAAAAAGTTTATGGAAAGAATGTCGTATCCAACCGCCACTTTTTAAGGGTTTTGGGGAATATTTTTGCAACCATTAACAAGTTAAAAAATGATTCTATCGATTTTTGGGGGTACAGAAAGCGAAAGCTATCTTTAAAATCCACTTTTATGATGGTTTTCGGACTTTATTTCCCTTCTAAAAAAAATCCTCCCCTTCAGTAAATAGAAGGATCCTATTATAGTTGCCACTGCGAATGAATAATGACCATGTTGGTAACTAATAGGGAGTTGGTAACTAATAGGGAGTTGACAAGATCAGACTGACATGACTGAGGAAGTCATCGTATACCAAAAATGCCTGATTTTTCATGAAATAAATATCCTTGAATAATTATATCCTTGAAAGTATATATCCATCATCATCCATATGTTCTCCACCTTCCCGGGTAGGTAAGATTACATTATTGGTTATATTGAATGAGAAAAAGTGGCGGTCGGATACGACATTCTACCCAAGTTTATTTTTATATAACCCCATTCTACGGCCAATGCACTGGTCTCCCTCCGCATCCTTGGCCCTAACTCCACATATACAAAAAGGGAAGATTTTCCAACTTTTGATCTTCTAATTATTAGTCTAAAATTTTGTGATTAGGTAAGCTTGCCCAAGCAGACACTTTTGGTTAGGGTCAAGGATATGGAGTCCAGTGTATCGGCCCTAGAATCGAATGGGGCTAGTTTTGATAGTGTTATCAACAATGGATATTCCTCCATTTCCTGGACCCCAATTTAAGTGCAATATGCATCTCATGATAGTTAATACATACGAAAGATGGGAAAGAATGTCAAACCCAACCACCACGTGCACACTGTCTAAGCATGTGTTTTTAGCATATGACAAAATGGCCAACATCTCACACACAACATCTCAAAATCTCCCAAAAAATATCGTTTCCAATCCTCTATCATCTCTTAAAGGAAAATCTTCGATATTTGTCATATCTGGATGGAAAAGTGGCGGTTGTATTCTACATTATTTCCGAAATATGTATTTTAGGCCCTATCATATCCATCGACTGTGGCCGGTGTGCGCATATACTAGTTTGTAATTGTATGCTCAAACTGTTTGCCCCACTTTTTTTTATATGTGTGGCAACTCAAACTGTATGAAATTCGTTCAGAGACAGAGGGACTTTTCATTGCACTTATTTCAGCAACAAAATACATGAATTATCACAAAACACAAATAATACGAATAATCTTATCCTTAATAATCAAAACAACTGCTACAAAAACGCAAAAGAATTTGCTAATTCGTGAGATTTCTAAGTTTTGAATACTTACAAATTCACAATCTATGTGACCTGTTGTAAACGTTGCTATACCCACAGTAAACAATGACACCAACTGTTAGCTGTATCTGGTCTATAGTAGTTCGTGTTATAAGTTTCTGAGGTATCGAACGTGTAGATAGTGATTTTCTAAAATTAGAATCATCAGATCACACACGCCCTCAATCTGCTGAGCAAGGAATGCAGACCATCGAAACATTTAAAGGGGCAATATCAACAGGGCATGGAATCGGAGTGGTAGTTTTAGATTAACTCAGTGACTGAAAATAATACTCATATGATAGGGTCATATTAGCATCGCTGCTGCATAAACGAGCCAGTAATTTTCAGTTACTGTGTTCAGCCCTCTTTGGCTGAACCGCTAGTTTTAATTAATTTAAAAAAATTAAATTATAATTCAAATCAAATGGAAGGCATAAAGATGCACTGAATGAGACTGAAAATCACACGTATTTACTGCACATTTACTGCACATGCACCTCTTTTTATTGGAATAAATCTGTGGGATAATAAAATTTTGATAACAAGTCCATTAATTTGTGTTTCAAATGAGTACTCTTTCTTAAAATCAAACTGGAAATCATTACAGCCCCTCGGAGATTATTTCTAGAGAAGATTGATGCAATCATAAGCTTTACACCAAGTAAGTTTCATATTACAATTTCATCTTGTGGTTATTTTTAATTTACCAACTCTACACCTTAGAACAGTAGTCTCTTCTAAGGTACTAAGTTTTACAACTATTAAAAAAAAATGTTTTGTTTAACTTTAACCCCCCAGCTATTTTGGCTAAGAACCTTCCTCAATCTGCCAAACGCTACCACCCAACTGTTGGACAGAGCTGTAATTAGGACACCCGGCCCCATGCAAAGTATCCCTGTCTGAGCTATACAGTACTGAGTCCATCAAAATCCAACACCATGTAGTAACACGACCACCCAACTGTTGGACTTAGCTGTAATTAGGACACCCGGCAACATGCAAAGTATCCCTGTCTGGGCTATACAGTACCGAGTCCATCAAAATCAAACAAACCCTGCTGTTGGCAGTTTGAATGGTTTGGGGGTGGTTAGGGTTAATGGGTGAACCTTTTTCGACACAGTTTTACCATATGGATTATTTGATGTAATAATTAAAAATTAAGTTAATATCATAATCAAATTTGATTTGTTAATTCACTCTAAACTTGAATATTGGAAGACACCAGTTTAACAATATTGTGATATCCAATAGACCTTATGCACATGACGTCATTTGAGTAGGGCGCCCTTGGCTAGAGGTCAAAAGAAGGTTGCTCATTGGCCCAATTTGTGCGCTGCGTGTGTATAGATGTGCATTTTCCATTGTTTCATCATCGTTTTACCTTTAAGATGGCGGCGTGATGACGTCAACGCATAAGGTCTATTCCGTTACAAATATATTTAAAGTTAATTAAATAACTGATATCTGCTTAAACTTTGATCATACAAACTATATATAGCCAAATCAGATATTATGTGGTGGATCACGGGGGTATATACCTCCTTTTTCATCATCCCCAAAAAATTTAAAATATGCCATACATTTCCCTGTGTGTTGCACCCCCTCCCACCAACCTGGATCCATCCCTATCATATATAAACATCAAGTATTGAAAATATATCCAAAGATTCAACATATGACCCAAAAAATCAATATAAAATATATCAAAATGTATTTACATTATTGCTTCAAATTCAGTACTGACAAATTTACAAACATAATTTTGCAATAACCTTAAAAACATAGCAATAAAAATTGATCCTGATTCTGTGTGAGAAGTCACTCTGGGACAAGCTCGACATTTGTTGAAGTTCTTTGTCCAGAAAATCAATCAAATAAATGTCTAATTGATTTTCAAACTGTCCATGAATTTCAAGTAAGCTTTTAAGACACTGTCTGGATCTTCCAGTTGAGGATAATGGCTGATATGGTCGACAAGCTGAGTAACACCGGAATTGGGGACTAACATCCTAAAAAAACAAATAAATGGCAACAAATAATATGATAAATCTTCAAAGATGCAGGGGCGATTGTTTGAAGGTAAAGTACAATATTATCAAATATAACCCTAACCACCCCAAATCCTGCAAAATCCTCCAAGGGGCACTTTTTGGAAAAATTCAGCACTGAAACTGATACTTTCACCTCTTCAAATGGGGCAAAATTACTACCTGGCAAGAAGTACAGGCCATACCATAAGTGCTGAATATGAAAGATCAACGAAAATGCATGGTGCATTTTGAAGATAAGGGCATGTTTCCAAAAGTGTACTGATGGATTTTGGAGGATTCAGGAAGATTCCTAGCCAGAATACCTAGGTGGTTAGGGTTCACAAAGTATTATCTAAAACATTACTTAGTTGCAGAAAGTATAAATCATTCTTAGTAATTATTTCTTCCATGTGGTTTCACCTTAGAGGAAACAGGAACTGTTATAAGCAGAAAAAAAGCAGAAAACCACATAACATTTTTTTGTTAGTTTCTCAAAAACATCAGCACCTTATTGTGGTGAAACTTTCAAAAGTAATTGTTTTTTAAATATATATTTCTTGAAAACTAGAGGGTTGAAATGAACGTACAACTTTGAATACCAATGGTCAACTATGAATCAAGTTTTTCAGTCATATTGTCAGCATATTATTGGATCTTATAGAACAGGCACAGAAAACTACCAAATAATTCTTAACAAACTATAAATATCGCGGCACCCGCTGCTATATGGGATTCTAGCCAGCCAATCGCCATCGGGCAAGCTCGGTGATCGAGAGGTTAAGACGTCTGCACTTGTAAGCATGAGGTTGTGGGTTCGAATCCCGCCCGAGTTGCCTGTGAAGATTTTTCCACAGACACTTGGAAAGCACTGAGTATACAGTGCTATATACACGTCAGTGAAGGGCAAATATGAAATCAATTCTTAACAAAGTTCAGTGCTAGTTGAGATATAGGGATTGGAGTTCAACATGATTGTGATGAAAATATGGATAAAAAGTCAAATAATGTTGTGTTGTATTGAAATAGCAATTCAGTAATTATCAAGCAACTTGAAACAGACCATTTTACTAGATACTGGCTTATTTGAGAAGTTGCATTGCATTGGTTTTTAAAATTGTATTTGGCAACTGTACTGAACGGTTATTTTAAGAAAATGCTATGAACAAGTTTCCAAAAGCCTATAACATTTACAGCAGATTTCAAAGAAACAATGTTCTGCATTGAATTGCGTACCATAATATTATGAATCTTGGGAGCAGAATTTGATATAAAAAAATGTTGGTTAGAATCCTCTTGGGCTAAATTCTAAAAGAAAAAAGGTTTGTCGAGTGTACTTCAAATATTTCACTTACTTGTATCGTTTCAGGAAGGTATCAGGAGGATTGATGGGGTCCGATGGGCCAAATATTAAATGTACTGAAATAAAGAGAAGTTCAATTAAATGTTTGTTGTTAAAGTGAAGAATTATTTTATAAGGCATATCTATAGTGTTGTTTGTGTTTTGTATGCAACAATAGGAAAAGTATACAGCTTATAATGACTTACTCTGCCAGATATAACTTTGTACATTATATGATTAACCCTAACCCTGCCAGACGCAGCACAGTGCATCAGGTGGAAAAGTCTGGCGCACTTTGATGCATTCAGCTGTCAACATCAGTGCATAAGCAGCCAAGTCTGAGGCTATTGAGAGCTGGTCCCATTGAACAATGCCAGAGTTGTATCCTGCTGCGTTGGGTGACCACAGACTCTGATGAGGCAGTTCGGCCTTGAGATTTGTGACCAGATGGATCTTGCTGCACTGGGCAGGCTTGTCGTTTTGACAAATGGTGCACGTTGCTGCGTTTGGCAGGGTTTCTAGCCAAAATACCCTGGAGGGTTAGGGTTAAGATAAAGATAACTCTGGAAAACAAAACACACAATTTGAATTACTCAAAATAAGGCTGTATGGTTGCTACTGAACATACACATCAAAACAAAACAAAAACACTTGCAAGTTGAAAAAAACCTACTCCATTTGTATAAATGGTTAGACCTTATCATTGCAGAAATAGCTTTTCATATTACTCACAGGGTATCTTGGTTTCCTGTAGGGCTCCAACCCACTTATCTCGATTGGCATACCGCTGAGGTAGGTACTGAATCTGTCTGCAGAAAACAACAACAACATCAAGAAATTGCAATTCTTGTTTCTATTTTCTCTTTGTGTATAATGTGTACTTAAATTGTTTTTAGTATATTTTTTTACAATTTTTTTTTGCCGGAATAAAGAATTATAATTATTATTTCGCGTTAGCACAACATGAAGAGAAAGATCTTGTTTTCCTTTCTGCCGGTCACACCTCAAGTCCCGTAGCCTTGGATTTCGAGTGTCTTTCGCAGAATCCTTGCTATCCCTAAGAGTTCTGCTTAAGATGTTTCTCCAATAATTATTATTATTATTTTATCTGCAAGAAGGGGAGTGCCATGGTCGAGCGGTTTAGTGCATCGGAATTTGTGTTCTGATGGCTGAGTCGTCAGAATGTGGGTTCGAATCCTGACCGCGATCATGGTGTTTGTGTCCTTGAGCAAGACACTTTACCGTAATTGCTTCTCTCCACCCAGGAGTAAATGGGTACCTGTGAGGGTAGAGTTGGTTGTTGTTTGATTAGCCCTATATGCGCCGAAATGGCAGCAGTTGAGCTGTATACTCCCCAGAGAGCTGAGATGGGTTTCAGGAATGATTTATGCGCCTGATGAGCAGGTGTACACCATTGTGATACCTCATGTAAGAGCGCTTTAAAAATGTCTTCATTTTTATTATCTTCTTCATTATTAAGAACATTTCAAAGGGAGATGGATTGAGACACTGGGGGTGAATGATATGAATCAGAGGGGTGATGAGGTGAGGTGATGAACTGGTACTTTCACCTCTTCAAATGGGACAAAATTACTACCTGGCAAGAAGTACAGGCCATAAGTGCTGAATATGAAAGATCAATGAAAATGCATGGTGCATTTTGAAGAAAAAGGCATGTTTCCAAAAGTGCACTGATGGATCGAGGATTCAGGAAGGTTCCTGATCAGATTATAAAATTAACAAATTATTATCTAAAACCTTACTTGGTGTATAGTTAGTATAAATATCAATCATCCTGATAAATTGCTCCCTCTGAAGTGCTTTCATGTAAGAGACAAAAGGAATTGTTAAAGGGACAATATTGTCACGATCAACAGGGCATGGAGTCGGAGTGCTGAAGATAACACACCACATGATAAGGTCATATTACCGTTGCTGCTGCATAAATGAGTCACTAATTTTCAGTCACTGCATTCATTTTAAACTAGGACACTGATTCTATGCCCTGTTGAAAGTCTGCTCTGATATTGACGATACCGCCCCCTTTAAGTTGGAATTTGTTTTTTTTAGTAAATCATAAAAACAGAAAGAACATGTTTTTTGTTGTTTTCTCAAAATTGTGATGAAACGTTCAAATGTTAGTTTTATTATATATTTCTTGAAAACTAGAGAGTTGAGATGACTGTACGTTGCCAAATACCAGTGTTGTATCTTCCTTATAAGGGCCTAAAGATGGCCAGTAAAATTGGGTCACATTCCAACCAGCTACCTGTGCTTGTGATCTGTCTATCTATGTCCCATAGCTTGGAGGCCGTTGGGGCGACATCTTGATGGCTCTTCATGAAGCATCTTTGTCCATCATGGTCGTTGTTGCTGTGGGTGATACTACTACACTTGGTGGCACCCATCTCCTCTCCAAGTGTTGCTTAATTAGCTACCAAAGACACCGCGGTTAATCCCTACTCTTGCACGATAAGTGTCATTATGGGTTCTTTAACGTGCACTGATGTCTATAGTACACAGGACCTACGGCATAACGTCCCATCCGAAGGATGAAGCAATTATGGTTAAGTGTCTTGCTCAACGACACAAGCTCCACGACTGGCCAGGCCGGGATTCGAACCCACATTCTGCAGGCCTGTGAGTGGGGTTTGATAAAAAACGAGGAAAAAAGAGGAGAACCTAAAAAAGACCCGGTGTCAATGGAGAACATCGTCGGTGTCAAATTCTGATCCTCTTTGGACTATCACGCATTTGTGCTGCACCATAGATCCGGACATCTTGGCGATTCAATACAACAAAACCATTCAACCATTGAAAAAATGTCGAACTCGCAAGTAGGCCTACTAAGTAGTAATCATGCACGTGTCACGTAGTGCACACATGGACGTCCGACGTAGAATACAAAATGGTGGTTGTTGTGGTGTGTCGCGTGTTGTTAGGTCAGATAATTCCTTAGCTACGGCCGGAAATAACACGCAAGTCTATGGGAATTGACCGCAGCCGCTAGCTATTGGCTTCCGTGAGGCACACTTTCCAGCTATAGCCAACGGCAGGACACAGCCGAATTACGGTGTGACGATCAGCCATACCGCTGGTTCGCGCGCTCTATATCCAACAGGCGGTATCTGGTGTGGGAACCAACGCACGGATCGCCGATCGAGATCGAGATCCGCGTGAAACAATAATTACACGCAATGCGCAATTTACAACAAAATAAAAAACGGATTTTTTTTTCCGGGCGGATTTTAAAAAAAAGCGGAAATTAAAATCGGGAGAGGAAATGAAAAAAGCGGAAATCCGCTAAAACGCGGAGATTTCACAGGCCTGATTCTGACGCCACCAGAACTTGAATCCGATGCACTAGACCGGTTGGCCACGACACTCCATCTTATTCAGTGTGAGTGTATTCCTTTCAGTGCACTTTGGGTTTAGTAAAGAGCTTGTTGATCCAAGGGTTACTCTCTGACTGTTTTCTTGTGGTCAAATGGAACCAAAATCATTTACATAAAAAAAAAAAAATGGTTCAACAAAATATAATGAATGATTTGGAATCAACAAACTCTGAAGCTTACTCATTTGAAATTAGGTTGCCATCATTCCAGCGAATTAGTGCCCAGTGATCGTCAAACTCTTCATCTGTTGGTTGAGTTCGCTCACCAAATACTTCCCCAAAACTAGAGATAAAAAAGGTACAATATAATAAAGTGAAACCTGTGTATAAAGTAGACAGCTTGATGACATCCAAAGGATTTTTGAAAAAATGGCCACATTACACAGGTGCCCACAATGTCCAGGTTGATACAGAATTTCTAAATAGGGATTGATTATATTCAATATCACAGCTCAGACAGACAAGCTGCCAAGAACCGACAAAATATTTTAATTATTGAATGAAACAGCTTAAATAAATGATACCAGGGGTATGATTTGACAAAAGAAACAAATCCTGAAAAATGGGTAGCGGGCCTGGGTCTCCCTTTGGTCTAGAGGACAAAGCCCAATGAACCGCCTAGACATTTAATTTTGGAGGATTTACAGACTCTCCACATCCCCACAAACAAGACACTAGAGGTTTGGACACAATGCAGGCTACTTCTTTCTTTCCTTGGTGGCTACTTCTCTTCTTTCAAAATAATTTTGAGGTAAATGTAGATTTGTAAAAAAATCCTGAAATCAGGAAAAATCCTGAGAAATCACAGGCCTGTGATACAGAAATAAAATAACTGATGGCCATTACTTACGCTTTTTTGAAAATCAGCCGATTAGTCACTCGTTGTGCAATTGGTGCGATCCATGGATTCAGTAAAAGCTGCAAAAAGAAGGGAGGGGGGACATTTTTCAAAAATTACAATTTCCAATTTAAATATCTTATGTTGTGACGGTATATATGAAAACTATAATATATTTTAGACAAAATGTGTTTGAAACCTAATCTGCATTGTAAAGTTTCAGACATTTTATCCGTATCGAATGATATTCTGACATTCTTAGTTCACAGTGTCAAACATCATGAGATATTATTCTGTCTGAGGTGTTCTAATGTAAGGGGAAAAAAAGTTCAAGTATTTTGTAAAATGCTGAACTAAAGATCTCTGCAATCATATATGTGGAAATTATTGACTGACTTTCACAGTTTGTTTTTAGATGAAACATTCTTTAAAAAAGACTCAGCTTTGGTCAAAACCTAAGACCACTTTTTGTAAATTTTAAATTTTTTAAATTAAAAAACCCTGCAGTGCATGGTCGCAATATAATCACACGCGCGCATGATGGTATTAAATCATTTAGTACATTTGAATAGCGTGTAAAACGTTCATATAGGGGCACACAATCCCTTCTCAAATGGTGTAAACAAACTTATTGAGTCCCTCTAGACCCAAGAAAACAATTTCAAGCAAAAACATTTTTTATATGGGTGCCCAATATACAAACTCGCGCGCTTGAAGGCACTAAATCATTTAGTACGTATGAATAGCGTGTAAAACTCGCGTGCTTGAAGGCACTAAATCATTTAGTACGTATGAATAGCGTGTAAAACTCGCGTGCTTGAAGGCACTAAATCATTTAGTACGTATGAATAGCGTGTAAAACGTTCATATAGGGGCACACAATCCCTTCTCAAATGGTGTAAACAGACTTATTGAGTCCCTCTAGACCCAAGAAAACAATTTCAAGCCAAATATAAAGTTTTATATGGGTGCAAACAAGCCCACAATCCCTTCAAAAAAAAATTGTTACCCAAAACCAAATTTTTTGCACATTTTTTGCACTGCTGACATTCTACAGAAAAACCAAGAGATTCTATTTGTCTGGCCATTCTAATACCCACAACCAGACCTCAAAATAAACATCTCAGGTTGCCGGAATGTCTGGATGACTGATTACATTGGGATTAGTGCGGTAACATCAATGGATAACGGCTGTACAGTTTCAATGGGTTGTCTGCTGGCAAGGGGGGGTGCTTTACTTTGAAAGCTGCATACCGGGTCAATGGTTCACCCAAGGTTGAATTTTTTTAAACTATGTTATCAGGCACTGTATCAATAGAGAACTTATGCAAAGTGGCTGAATTTGAGTTTTCAATGACGTAGTAAACAACAATTGTTTACAAACGGACTGAATGAAATAGCACCACGCAGTACCGCAGGGTTTTAAAAGAAAAAGTACACTATGAATTTATATTATCATTATTATTTATTAAGATTTTTTGTTTACTGCTCTGTAAATCGCTGGTCTTTTACTTTGTTCCACCTCCTTTATGGTATGATGTGAGAACTAAATTGACTTTTTTCAAGAAAAGTTCATTTTACGAACGAATTTCTTTTTAAATCTTGTCTACAAACCTTCTGCATAAATCTTAATTCCAATGTCTCCGGCAGAATGCCTACAAGACAAAGAGGAAAAGTAACAATTCATTTGGTGTCGGTGAGTTATAATGGTGTATTGTACGAACCTTTTGCATAAACCGTGGATTGTGGGTTTCAGGCAAAATTCCTGTGGGGGGAAGGAAGAGGAATCAGATCTTCAAAAAGTTGTTTTTCATTTTCTTGTGGTCAATATTTTCTATGAGCTCACAAAAGGTGACAGTTCTTTTCAGAGTTGTAACCTCCAGTTCTTTTCAGAACTAATTACTATTCAATTGAGAATTTCACATGGTGTCACCGCAATTAGTCTTTACTTATCCTCTTCACCATGCAAAGCTACAAGTTTTACTCAGTCAAAATGTTTTTTATCCTCTGAGATGAGGAGCCAGTTGTTTTATGTTGCAAACACTCAAAGAATCTTTGCCAGAACCCTGTGACCTGCTGCCACAAAATGAGTCAAGTCAGCATTTTTTTAAATTGAAATTTTCATATTTCCAAATTCTGTAAAAAAAAAAGAGTTTTCCCAATGGTGCCTATAACACTTAAAATATAAGTAAAAGTTTTAAAAACCTTTAATAATTTCATTAAATTTAGACTTCACAAGTCATGGGAACAGGTCATATATGAACAAAAGCATCTCAGGGCCAGAAGGTGGTTTCTATTCCCCTCTCCCTTGTTGACATTAACCCTCCTACACATAGAGGCCACTGTAAACCACTAAATGTCCAATGTGTTGTACACACATTGTTTGTGCATATAAGCCACACTGCCCCTTTAAAGTAATCTCCAATGTACATACATGCATACAAAGACACATGTATACCACAGTTGACCTTATTTTCAGCAGGTTATACTGTAAACAAACTCCCAATAATAAATCACCATCAGCCACTGAGACCAATAAACCATACCAAGCCTCCATCATCCATTGAGATTTTCAGCAGTTATTTTATAAACGCAGACTCTCTATAGTAACCTACCACCAGCCACCGAGTCTGGAACAAAGTAATATGCCCTGCAATATGTCAATCACAAACCACTAAAACCAACAGACATATGAGGCATTATGTTACTATGCAGTATAGCTATGAGGAGCCACTGCCTACCATAGCAATGGCTTGGAGTGGCCTGAATGGGTTGTTTCAAAAAATTTCAATGATTGTAGGAGGGTTAAAGAAGGTTTCTAGCCAGAATACCTACAGGGGGTTAGGGTTCAGGAAGGTTCCTAGCCAGAATACCTAGGGGGTTATGGTTAAGCTTGTGTCTATCGGCCCTTGGATATGGGTATTTGGGGTATTTGGGGTACCTGGCCGGGTTAAACTGGCCGGATTAACTACCAGGTACTTTCCTCCAAGTTCTCCCCGGCCAGCGGAAAGTTGGTTATTTGATTTGATTTGAAAACTGGAAGTAAAAAAGGACTAGATATTTCAAACTTGTTTTTCTGCTCACCTCCATTAGTCAGACACACGCTGAGAATATGAAGGCTGAGTTTCGTGTTGGATTTTGTGAGGGCATTTTGTCTGCAAGATTAAAACAAACAAAAAGTTTCAAAAGAACAGATACGCCGATTTGACATGTGCATGTACAAGGTAAAAAGTGTGTATTGCTCAAATAATACGAAAATAAAGCATAAAATGAAGCATATTTGAATTTCGCCGACTTAACAATACACACTGTTGAATCAATTTTTGCCCTACACCGACGTGTGTATAGCATTACATACTCAGTGCTTTTTGAGTCTCTGTGAAAAAACTTCACAGGCGACTTGGGTGGGATTCAAACCCACGACCTCCTGCTTACTAGTGCAGACGTCTTAACCTCTCAACCACCGAGCTTGCCCGATGACGATTGGCCGGCTAGAATCCTATATACTGTAGCAGCATGTTCCCGCAATATATATAGCACTGAGTATACAGTGCTATACACACGTCAGTGTAGGGCAAAAATTGATTCAATTGTTTATCACCCGACGCAAGAATTTCACCAATATACACTGTTACTATACCGCTTGATTCAGGACAATCTTTTGCATATTAACCCTCCTATGCCCAGGCTGAAATTTGGCCCAGTAAGCACCGCACCCACAGACAGTCACTTGAGTATTTTTGGTTGCATTGCCAATTGTTCACACATGTGTATTTTTGTGCTGGAGTTAGTGGCAAAGTCAAACACACTTGTGTATGTCCTACATAATAAGTTATATGCAGAGTCACACAGAGCTGTGTATGTACTGCATATACACTTGAGTGGTTTTGGTTTGACCTCCTATCAAAGCCACATGTACCTGTCCTTGCATTTATTTGAGTGCACTGCACAAAGTCAATGGGTTGGGAGTTACATACAAATTTTGAGTGTCTTTGATTGTTAAACCTATAGGAGGGTTAATCTTAGTTAAGTCCAATAACCTATGCTGTTTCTAATGAATGTGTATGGCATAAAGGTACCAGACTTTCCTGAACTAGACGTTACTCTGTGAAAGCTTCTACAGAATTATGTGAAACAGTGTGTTAAGTCTGGGAAATTCAAATTTTAATATGCTCTTGCCACTGACATGAGTCAGTGCACCAGACATATATATCAAAGGTTATACGCACAAGGCTTACTGTTATTAGTTGTTTACTCAAGACTGGAAAATACAAAGCACACCTTGCTATTAGTTCCTGTGCGACCGTGTCCCCCATGTCATGCGCTAGGATGTGGACACGCTTCACTCCTAGATGAGCCATAAGAGACTCCATAATATCAGCTTGCTCGAACATGGTGTACGAATGACCTCTCTGAAATCACAACATAACATTGTTTAAACCCAATTTTATATATATTTTCAGAAAGTGTTCTTTATTTAAAGCTAGACCCTCCTCTACCCCTGACCTAAGCAGACAAACTTCCTATTTCCACCATTTTTTTTCATTTTCTAGCAAGTTTTAATAAGTAAATTGACAACAAAATCTTCCTTTTTGCACCATGCACCCACTATAAACCCTAGACTTCCCACCAATGAAGTGTTAAAGTCTGCCTGTAGCTGATGAGATGCCTATGATTAAATTTCCATTTCTTGATTCCAAGCCAGGGCTTGAAATACCCACTGGACTGCTAGACCTAGTCCATTGATTTAATTAGTGTAGTGCACTCTAGTCCAGTGGATATAATTAAGACGCTCAATTGTGTTTTTCTTATTAACCCTAACCTTCCCAAATCCTCCAAAATCCTCTTTGCTAAAGTGAAGGATTTTGAAGGATGAGGTTACATGCTACATGCTCTTTGCTAAAGTGAAGGATTTTGGAGGATTGAGGTTATTAGGCATACTTGCCTTTCCATGGTATATGTACATCAATGTTTGTTGAAGTGATTGCAAGGTCAGTGCTTGGGTCAGTGGACATGTATCACAGATTAGAAACACATGTGTGCATACATGTCATGTGCATGCTTTACTACTGAAGGATTTTGGAGGATTCAGGTTATGTGTAAGCATATGGGCCTAGGGAGTTAGGGTTAATATTTTAGATATTTTCTTATAAAAAATCTTCCGGTCTAGTAAAAATCTTGGGTTACTAGCCCTGTTGTCTAGCAGATTTGTTCCTGAAATTGGAGCACTGCAAGCCACGTGGAAGTTCATGCATGCTTTGAAATGCTGTACACCACAGCATGGCAAGTCAAAGTCACGTCCATGATGGTTGGTCAAATGATGATTGGTCAAATGATGATTGGTCAAATGATGATTGGTCAAATGATGATTGGTCAAATGATGACTGGTCAAATGATGATTGGTCAAATGATGATTGGTCAAATGATGATTGGTCAAATGATGATTGGTCAAATGATGATTGGTCAAATGATGATTGGTCAAATGATGATTGGTCAAATGATGATTGGTCAAATGATGATTGGTCAAATGATGATTGTCAAATGATGATTGGTCAAATGATGATTGGTCAAATGATGATTGGTCAAATGATGATTGGTCAAATGATGATTGGCAAATGATGATTGGTCAAATGATTGGTCAAATGATGATTGGTCAAATGATGATTGGTCAAATGACTGTACATGTAACTGCATATATACCATGTTTTTGGATATTAATGCAGCCAGGAGACTCATACATGATGACCCTCTAGCTAGCGAGAATTGCCACTATAAATGGTCCTAAGTTTACAAAAGAAACCAGTCTGCACACAAGATCTACTCACGGGTTTGTCGCTCAAACCAAATCCTAAGAAATCAGGAGCGATGACCCGGCCAAAGTGTTTCGTCAATCCTCCCCACATCTGTATGCAATACATTGAAAAATGTGATCTAATTAATTTTATATATTCATTGATAGAATTCTTGCATGGAGGTAATGAACAGTTGATTTAATTTTTGTCATACACGGACATCTCTATGAAGCACTGTGTATACTCATTGGCGACTCAGGCAGGAATCAAACCCACAACCTTCTACTTAATTGCTAGTGCAGACTTCTTAACCTCAGTTAGCCAACTGTCGGATCACAAAGGAGCCGCCATACAGAGGCCTACAGAAGTAGACAGACACTATGCCAATGTCCATGGGGCACATGCAATTGCCGTGATTGTAGGTGACTCTCAGTTAAGCGCTGACGATTTATTGAGACACTTGTAGAGGGGTACATACCTGTGGTTATCAGCTTTTAACCCTGCGGGGCACGACTGTGTGGAAAAACCTCCACACAAAAATGAATATTCATGATTTTTTTTACCTTCCACATGATCCCAAGTCACCTCCAGTTAGATACTCCTTCATTGCCATTTGGTTGAAAGACATATTATGTTTGCACTAGGTTTGGAAAGTTCATTCACCCTTTATTTGACCTGGGAATGCTTGAAAATGCAAAAATACCCCTGCGAGGCATTTCTGGTGGAAAGTTTTCCACACATGGAGCATGGAGGAAGAAAACTGTTTTCTTCCTCCGTGCATGGAGTAAACAGACTTGACTGTTTACAGACAATCTGGCTCATTGTCCAATTGTCTAATCTGGCTCATATGGATCATTGTCTAAACATACAGCTGGTCTGGGGAGCTTTGTTGACATTACTTCTTGGGTTGGGGAAAGTTTATTTGCTTGTTTACAGACTTAGAATTTAGGAAGGGATTTTGCAAGGAGATTGTGCCTTTGTTTATGTGCTGAATGTCACGGGTCAATGACTACATGGTGTGACCATGATCATGTGGGTTGTAGGGGCCCTTTGTTTTTTTTCTGAAACAGTCCTTGGGGTCTGGGAAGAATAGTCATGCAAAGTATATTAGATTTGGGGGACAATATGGGGGCAATAATGGGGGTCAATGACGCTAAATAGATGTGTGGATAAAATTCCACACAGGTATGCCTTAGTGTTATTTGAAAACGCTCGTGCCCCGCAAGGTTAAGCAATCATGCATGAATAAAAAAAAAATTGCGATACTATTGAAAATCGGGATATATGTTTGACGAAATATCGTGGATGAAAAAAAAAGATATCGCCCAAGCCTAATGTGCATGATGCAGTGAACGATTATGCTTGCATTGCATAGCATAAAGATAAACAAAATTCAAATGTTTGCTATTCAAACCTACACAAACACAAATATCCCCCTGTGCTTCTTAACAACTGATTCAGTTCAGTGAGCACACACTCCTCTCCCCCACCCACGAGGATCCCATTTCCAACAGTTCCCGCCTGCACGCCTCAATGCACTAATCCTCCAGCATCGCGTGATCCTCCAGCAGCCTACTTAAGCAGCAGCATTTCCCAGAGTCCGGCATTCTCCTCAGGACGATCGGAGCATACTGATCGAAACGTCGAGTTGTAACCTCCAGTTCTTTTCAGAACTAATTACCACTCAATAGAGAATTTCACATGGTGTCACCGCAATTAGTCTTACTTATCCTCTTCACCATGCAAAGCTTCAAGTTTTACAAATATTTCTTCTGAAATATTTTGAACGAAATTGTCCTTGTAATGATCAGAAACGGAGAGCACATTCCCCCCCCCCCCCCTTTTCCGAATGACCAGAGATGACATACCTTGTACCAATCAAATGTTGAAGAAGGGAAGCCATGAAGGATTAATACAACTTGATCATCATCACCAGCACCCTTGGAATCTAAAAGAAAATTGTGTGTTTTCCGCTACTGGTAAATCAAAATGGTCAAATTTTAAAACTTACTTGAAGTAAAGCTTACATGTATGATGGTATCAATCTCCCCTTGAAATTTATTTTGTCAGAGGTGCTTTTGCCAATTAAAATTTTGGAAAGAGTACACTTTCCTAAATTCCCACACAAGAATGAATAAAACAAATCTTAATGGATTTCCACTATAAATAAGATATAAATAGAAAATAACAGAAAAATATTGAATCATATGGGAAAACATTGATCTTTAAAGGGGGACTGACATCCTTTATTGTGTGTGTACTTAAGGCGTTTTGTAATAAAATATTGTTTTTGAGACCCACCTGTGTCTATTTAATCATTGATTTATGAGTACAAGTATTTTAAAACAATGTTTGAAGTGTTTGGTGGAAGCTTCATTTGCATAAGATATGTGACGTCAGGTCAGGAAGATCCGATGTGTGCATGATGTACATATACATACAAACGTTTCACACACGTAGCGTCGATTTAATTTCTTCCGTGATTTTTGTTTCCGGAACTAATAAAATGCCGGGAAGATGTGTTTCTGCAGGATGCAGCAACACCACCAAAGACGGTGTTAGCCTTCATCTGTTCCCAAGTGACCCAAAAATCGCCGTATTTGGACGAGCAAAGTTCGACTGACAAGAGTAAAGTGGTCAGGTCCATCGGCTCACATAGTTTTGTGCAGCGATCATTTTGAGCCGAGTTTTGAGCCGAATTTCTCTTCCCGACATGACGTCACGAACAGCTCCTCCGTGCAGGGCGTAAAAGTGGGGGCATTTTTACAATGGAAAATAACACTCTCAAAAAAAATACAAACACAAAACAAAAATTGTATTGATCTTTTACTGATATAAAAGAATAAAACGATCACATATTTAACTGTTTGATTTAAATCCATGTCAGTCCCCCTTTAACCCTCCTACTGTTTGACCATTTGAAACCATTCAAAATTTCCACTTACCAAAATGCCCATTGGTTTTGTACACACATGGTGATACCATTTGAACAGTGTTGGTAGCAAGCTTTACTACCATTCAAATCCATTCACATGCATAGAGGGTCCATTAATTCACCACTTAGAAGTATCCAAACAAGGTTTTATATTAGCTGTACTACCATTTGGAAAGATCCAAACAAGGTTTTGTATTAGCTGACCTACCATTCAAAACCATTTGGGGGAATCAATACTGTACAGTTATTTCACCATTCAAAACCACAAAAGCTAATGGTTTCAAATGGTGCATCAACTTGTATGAAAAAGGTACCAGAAGTAGGAGGGGTAATTTGTTATATTATTATTAATTTGTCATAAAAAAACACAGACTACATACAAAACAGTACAAAATAACCAATGGTATATACCAGGAAAATAAAACGTTTACCACAACAAAAAATGTGAACCAGGTGCCTTAAATTATTCCAATATTACTTATTAAGACTGAAACAATTCGTTGATCAATGGGTAGGTTTTGAATCCTGATGTTGGGTTATAGATGTTAATTATCTATTTTAATGAACTTCTTTTGTTCAGGTTTTTTAATCGACAAGTGAGGCAAAGGTTTTGTGAACAGCTTGAAAATTCAGCATCGATATTTTTCTATATCAGATGAAATGTTATTACCCTTGTAAAAGACATTGAAATCTTTGAATTTGAAGTAGCTGCCCGAGTCCTTCCACTGTTGAAGTCTGTATGACAGAGGTGGTGCAGGCCAATTAACATACACAGCAACTACGACTATGAACACAGCAAAGGATTTGACACCCAGCATGTTGTTGGTGGTTAGTTTCTTTAAAAACAAAAATTAAAACAAAAACAAAATTGTTTTAGATATGTGCTAAATATTTTGAATGTAACAGGAAATAATTAACTTATTGGGTAGAATGTCGTATCCAACCGCCGCTTTTTCTCATTAAATATAACCAATAATGTAATCTTACCTACCTAGTAAGGTGGAGAACATATGGATGATGATGGACATATACTTCAAATTATTCCAGGATATTTATTTCATGAAAAATCAGGCATTTTTGGTACATGATGAGTGGCGGTCGGATACAACATTCTTTCCAACTTATTATTCAACTGGATAAACAACACTGTGCGGTGGAACTTAAAACAGGTTTAGAATTTAAGTAAATAATCTTATATTTAATACAAAAAAGTTGTGTAGTTTTTAGTTGAACATTTTGTGATAATTGTTCTTTTTAGGTATAGGCCCTATTTGTTTTGATTCTTACATTCCGGAAATTAATGCAAAATATTTGAGACTTGAGTTGAATCTGACTTTTCTTTGCATATTCCAGTATATTACAAATATTAAAACAAAAAAATAATAAATAATATATTGTAAACATTGTAAACAATTATGATATACAATATGTAAACAATAAATAAGTTTATATAATTTAGCAGAATACAAATGCAAACATTTCTGCCGGCCCCTCCCCTATCCACCCCCAAAAAACAGTCGCCTCAAAAACACAAAATTGAGACAGTTTAGCTGATACTAGATAGCAGGGTTTTGATAAGCCTAAAAGCACATGTATTGCCCAAGAGTTGATCACAAACTGAGAGAAGGTTTCTCATCAATCATCAATGTTGCGTTGTCCATGGTTAAACCATGGAGGTAATTCTACCTCCATGGTTAAACGATTAGCATAATTATATCTACCTGTCCTGTTGCAGCAAGCCGTCAATCAATCAATCCCATCATCACAACATGCACGGAAAATCCGAAAAGGCAAATAGAGACTGCCTCGAGTCCTTCTCATCAAAGTCAAATTCCCGTGTGTTGAAGTTAATGTCAAGAAGGTAAACGGTCATGGTACCAGCCTAAAAATACATTGCTTTTTCAGTTTTAGTTGGTAATCAATATTCCCTTCTGTGTTAATTAAATATACGGGATACCAATCAATTTAGCAGGTAAATGCAAACGATAAATCGAGTTGTCAGGCAGAAAAATCCAGGTTGCAGCATTAATTATGTCTGCAAAAAGTCGGAATTCACGCTCAGCGACAACTGACGTAATTTAAAAATCTTTCTTTAAATAATTCTGTCATGGTTGAAGTTCATATTACTGTATTATTGGTATTAATAAAGTTGACAAAAGTGATGATTTTGAATGTTTTCTTTCTGGACAGATATTGAACAAGAAGATCCCAGAAAATCCAAAATACAGAGATGTCAAATCAACACTGGACACAGGTAAGTTGTTTAGGTTAACAAATATTAAAAGCCTTGATGAAAAATCATGTAAACATTAATAAAACATTTATGACAACCTGGAAAAAACCTACAGTTATAAGCAAATCACGGCAAAATTGCTTCATTTTGAAATTAAACTAATTAAAATTATGCCCTGGCTAGCGTTAACGATGTCATGATGTCATGTAGTGCCTATAGGCTATGTACATACCTGTAATAAGGCCAAGAGAATGAAAGTCATAGATTTGCGTCCGGGAAATTTCGAAAACACATGAGGCTTTTTTTCATTATTCATTATTCATTATTTCCATTGATCATTAATAACAGCGCAATCACAAGATGTTTCTTCTAAGTTCTAATCTGTGTACGTACGTGCATCATACATGTGGGCCGCACACACAGGCATAAGATATACAAAGGCTCAACAGCGAACGTGTTGTGCATGTGAAGGCGGTACAGTTGCAGGTGCGGATCGGACGGAGTTTACCATACAATTTTAGCGCGATGCGACCTTTTTTGTGAACGACGTATGCGGGACTAAGACTGTAAAAGAACATGTGCTAATGATTATAGTGCACATACTGGTGGAAATTTGGTAAAAACTTCGTTTTACTGATGTGGATGATTTGGAACAAAATTTGTTTGGTGGAAATACCTTTTTTGTGCAAATAATGATTTTTGGGGCAAATAATGAAAAATTTAGGCGGTAGCTTTCGGGACATGCGGGCGGTGGATGCAAATCTATGACTTTCATTCTCATGGCCTAATAATAATGCAGTCACTAAACTCTATTTATTATTATATTATATACTGACTGATGCAAACTTCTATTCATATTTAGTCAGTTCACATAATGCTAGCCATGGAGAAGCTTAACTAATAACTGTTGATATTGTCACAGTACTCTGGACAGTAGTTTTAATATAACGTTTGTTTTTTGAGAAAGAACCTGCTAGGTTCGCAACGTCATAAGGCCAACAACAATTATTTTGCATTTATACTACAGGTCCTTTAGGTTGGTAAGCAATAACTTCGTAGGACTATATCTGCTGTGTTTTATTTTTTTTTCAGAATTATCATGTCTTAGTTTGTAATTATTATTTTTAATTTGCATTTCTGTTTGTCTCTGATAAAAATTATTTAGGTAAGTTTTGTATCTCTTCTTTTCCTTGTGTTGCTGTGCTATCGTAGCTCTTGTCATTTAAATATTTTATCAATGACAATGTCATTGATAAAAATAAGCTAACAATACGACATCTCAGCTATTCCTTGCCACGTTTGTTTGTGCTGGCATGTTTGTATTTCTTATTTTTGTTCACTCAAGGAAAAGTATATGTTATGATTATTATTTTTATTAAATATAATTGATTAATTACATTTAAATATTTTTTATCTTGTATAAGCCATAAAGTTTAGTGATTCTCGATTTTCTCATCATTTGTGGGCACAACCTGGTTTAGTAAATTTTGAACATTTATCCTTAACAGCAGAAGAGCAAGTGACTGCTGCATCCTGTAGTTAAGCTTGGGTGATAACACGATAATATCGAATATCGCGATACCTTTTTTTTGTTCGATTACTATATCGAGAACTTTTCAAGTTATCGGCAAATCGCGATTAGAAAAATATATCACAAAAACTAATATCGCCATTGTGAGTTAAGTCAGGACAAAATTAGGACAGCTCTTCAGAAGTGACAAACAAAAGTGAACTACTTCAGAAATACCAGAGAATGGATCATCTGTGACATGGTGACATTTTGTGACAAAATTTAATTGACCAAAAATCTGTGACATTCTGTGACATTTTGACAATTTTGTGACAAAATGTGACAAAAGTAACATAAACAGAAGTATTAAAAATTGTCTGACATTCTGGCACATTCCAGCTCCAAATGTAGATGACTGAACAAATAAAATGAAAAATTTCCTTGAAAACCTCAGAAATTTGGACAAAGAACTTTGCTATGTGATAGCCTTACTATTGGTCCATTCACTATCCTGAGGCTAGTGGGCAATGCAACATCTTTAGTTCGATTATACTTCAGAGGCACTTTGGGCAATCTTTCACTTTTTGCTGATTTTTCTTTTGTACTTTCGAGTCTTCAGTGTAGATTTACACAGAGTGTAATCTGATGTTGCATTTTAGTGGTGGTTCCATTTTTCATGAAACAGACATGAGTATCACCGGTCAACTGGTCATGATGTTTTAATCTATGCCAATCAAATGCGACAAAGGCAAAACTGATGTGACATTCTGTGCAAAAGGTGCCAAAAATTCTGTGACATTTGAGACATTAATGTGACAAATTTGAAATTTGTGACGTGACATTTTGTGACAAGCCATCAATCATCAATCCATTCACTGAAATACATACAGTACATGCTATGCAAACGAATTTGAGATTTATTGTGACACTTGTAGAGGGGTACATACCTATGGTTATCGGCTCTAAAGCAATCCTGCAAGAATGAAAAAAAATAATCACGATACTATCGAAAATCGCGATATATGTTTACCGATATATCGTGGATGAAAAAAATTGATATCGCCCCAGCTTACCTGCAGTTGTAGTTGTTATCTGTCGGACTTGCAAATGATTGATTGATACATATTTTACCATTTACCTGTGCAGGTGCTAGTATGTCAAGATACATGTCCAAGATTGAAGAAATCAGAAAAAGTAAGTACCGTACAAGTAATCCTACAAAATCTTGTTTAAATCGAACAATGTGGTTTTTTTTTTATTCATTTGATGCAAATTATGTTGTTGAATATTTGAATCAGTATTCAAAAAGCCATCATCAGGTTATTATTATAAGTGTATCAACTGCCATATGATATCATAAAGATCGAACAGTAATTTTGTATTACATAACCAAAACTTGTTTTTACAATGCCATATTGTGAAATTCCTTTGGTTACAGCTAATCACATTTTAGTGCTGGGACGGTTAACTGTACTAACTGTTTAGAAATTTGCTAAACGAAACCAATATTTAAAAAAAATTAAAATTGGAAGAATTTGCCACCAATTTTGTTGTTCTAGACTTCACTTTTTGCGGAATTGGTTATTAAACAATCATTGCAGGAAATTTATTGATGCTTTTTTATTGAAAATGTATGCACATTGTTCCATTTGCTGACTATATCTAGTTTGTGTGGCCGACTTTCAGTTAACCGACTGTGAAAGTTTCGGATAATTATACGGCTAGCGAACTAACCATTAACTCCCAGCACTATCACATTCATATCTGTATATTTTTGGTATCCTAAAAAGAATTCTTATGAGTATTAATATAATCCAGGATAATGTGGAGTGATCAACATATATATACTCAAACGCAAAAGAAACTTACCACTTGTTTGAAATGTAATAAAATTGTAACAGTTCAAAATAAAACAAACCAACAATTGCTAATTGAAACATTGGCATTTTATTGATGACATGTCAAGTTTTTGACCACGATAAACCATCTCATCAGTACATAACAGCAGAGGGTGCAAAGTCAGTCCCCTTTCAATAGCATGTGTGGCCACCATTGTTTTGGATACAGGCAGTGCATCGTCGGCGCATACTGCCTACCAGTCTTTGGATGGATTGCTGCTGGATTCTGTCCCACTCAGTCCTCAATGTCTCAAGCAGCTCTGCCCGTGTCCTGGCCCTGCCAACTACGCGTCTCCCAAGCTCATCCCACAGGTGCTCTATGGGATTCAGGTCAGGGGAGAGCGCAGGCCACTGCATGGTGTTGATTGTTCTCGCCTTGGAGAAATGCAGTGGTAAAGCGAGCAGCATGGGGACGAGCGTTGTCATGCTGAAAGGTTCTCAGTTCTGGGTGGTCTAGCAGGAATGGCAGCAGATGAGGTCGCAGGATGTTATCCACTTACCGCTGGGCGTTAAGATTCCCATCCACAACCACCAGTGGCGTCCTGTACCGGCCTGATATGGCGGCCCACACCATCACACTTGGGCCACCCCACCTGTTGGCTTGACGCACGCAACAATCGGCATATCGCTCGCCAGTTCTTCTCCAGACACGCTCCGCCCATCAGGACTGTCCACACAGAACCTTGACTCATCGCTGAAAGCGATCTCGTTCCACTGCGCCAAGGTCCACCGCTGATGCTGCTGGCACCATCTCTGTCGGTTGCGGCGATGGGCAGCCGTCATCACGGGGCCTCTGTATGGTCTTCTGGCAGTCAGACCATAGTCATGCAGTCGTCTTCGTGCAGTATCATTGGAGATCCGTGGGTTTGCACGCCCGGAGTTTCTGCCGCAGTGCGGGATGCTGGACGGAATCGATCCCGCAGGTGACTTAGGACCATCTGCCTGTCCTGCCTTGCAGTGGTGACTCTTGGCCTCCCTGATCGAGGTCTGTCATCTGCAGAGTTGTGGAGGGTGTCTCTCTCCACCAGGGCCGATATCGTCTGGTGTGAACAGCCAAGGCGACGTGCCACCTCATGGTAGCTCAGTCCGCCTTGCAGCATGCCCAGGGCACGCTGCCGTTGATCCCTTGACAATCGTGGCATGTTCATTGAAATGCCCATTTTGCACTGGCCTTTTTAAAGCCAATATCAAGACATCAAGTGCAGCTCATTAAAATCATCCCATACCCCTTGGCTAATCACTGACAGTCAAAACAGCTGTTTAACAGCTGTGCCATGAAGTGACCATTGAAGGTTCAAGTGACCATGCGTGACCGTTTTGTCTGACTATTGTCCACAAATAAGTTCACACATTTACTACACGCAGTGTTATTGTTGATATTTAAAGGTTTAAAAGGTGGTAAGTTTCTTTTGCGTTTCAGTATATCTCAGATTGATGAGGATTGATACATGGTAATTGTACAAAATAATGTCACTAGGTGCTAGCGAGTCAGCAACATCGTAAAATAGTACAATTTATGCTTTTTTGATTTTACCAAAGGTATACACTGCCTACCAAATAACATTTGTAAATAAAATTAATTATTTCAGATTACAGGTACAAGAAGGATGAGATTTTCAAGCGAATGAAAGTGACTACATTTGTTCAACTGGTAAGCACATCGTTTAAATTGTCAAACGAATGAGGGAGTTCAAACAACTTGTTTTGTTTAAATACGTGGTTTTTGTTTTTGCTTTGTGCTAATAAATAATTTATTTATTTTGTTCAGTTGTTACAAGTCCAAGCTTACCAGAAGAAAGAAGAGGAAGAGTCACGATTCCTTGGTAAGTTTAAGAACAATTCCATGAAAATCTACAATTTATTATGTTGGTGCTTAGACCAAATTCAGAATTGAAAATCAAAAACCATTGTTAAAATTATAAATTTTAAAATCACTTTCTATTTTTTCAGTGCTTTCTTTCCTTGGTCTGGAAAACTTTAAAAAACTTTTAATTTGTTTTTTTTAAATTTTTTTGAGGGATGAAAAATAAACTGAACATAAATCAATTACTGTGAAATTATTTACTTCTGCAGAGTCCCAAGCAACAAACCGGGAACTTGGAAACCTGAATAATGGGGGAGGGGACAGTCCTGTCCCATCCATAGCACTTACTGAAGGAGACTTTGGAGAAGAGGCAGAGATACCAACATCAAGGTCAACATTACAGAGGTCAGAATCCAGGTCAATGGAGGTGGGAGTGGGGGATGGTATTAGCCTTTTTCCTCACTAGCTGTCACTGAAGCAAATATAGAGAAGAGGCTAAGATAACAGTGGTCAGAATTTGGGACGAGGAGGAGGAACTCTCATTAACATTCAATAAGAAGACTTTGGAGGCTCTTGAGAAGAGGCTAAGATATTGACCTCATGCTTAACATGATGAAGGTCAAGACAGACTGAGGGAGGGTGATATAGGGTACAGGTTAGGTTTTGGGACAAGGAGGACCTCTAATTAGCATTCAATAAGAAGACTTTGGAGACTCCTCAGGAGAGGCTATAATATTGATGTATATAAAATATCTTACAAAATAAATCACAGTCCTCCAAAAATATGCTTAGGAATTACCTGGTAATTTCTTGGTTTTGTTAGTAACAACCTCACTAGGTGTTCATTTGAAATCAACATTATTATACGAAAATGCCATTAAACTTTTTCTATGATTATCCATATTCATTGAATGTATCTTATTTTCATTGTTATCATCCACACAGTGTAATAAAAGGCATGGGAGAGTTTGACATTGACAACAACTCCATTCCAGCGACTCCGGCTACTGCTGTCCCAGAGGATACGGACAGTCCTTACTTGCTCTTAGATCTGAGAGACAGTGATGCATTTGAGCAATGCCACATCATAACAGGTACATCTTAAAACCTTTCAGCAAAGATGTTATTTTCAGGATGGAGTTATATTCTTATCGCTATCGCGTGTGTTGTATAATGCACGAAAAGTGGATTGTCGTGGCCGAGTGGTCTAGCGCACTGAACTCAAGTTCTGGTGTTGCCAGCAGCAGAGTGTGGGTTCGAGCCCCGGCCGTGACACCTGTGTCCTTGAGCAAGACACTTAACCATAATTGCTTCTCTCCACCCAGGGGTTAAATGGGTACCTGTGAAGGCAGAGATGGTTTGCTCTCTATGCGCTAGAAATGGCAGCAATTGAGCTGTATACTCCCCAGGGAGCTGAGATGGTTTCAGGAATGATTTATGAGCCTTATGAGCCTTATGAGCAGGGATAATAATATAATGCGCCTTGAGCGCCACTTAGTTGGTGGATACGTGCGCTATATAAATCTATACATTATTATTATTATTATTATTATTATCCTACTGGCAATTTCCGGAAATTGTTTTATTTCATTGGAACACTGCAATTTTCACTTGAGAAAAGAAATAACAAAATTATGTCATGTGCCCGGAAGAAGGTCATAAGGCTCTATGACCTTCTTCCGGGCATACAAAGTACAACTTTTTGTCCCAGCAGGTCGTTAGCAATATAATGGCTCCTTTGAAAAAAAGTAGGGCATAACTGTTATATATTTGTTGCTAGAATTACTCCCAAGACATGTTTTTTCATTCCCATGCGGAATTTAACTTTCCTACAATGACTTATAAATGGCAGAAAAACGACCAAACTTTTACACTCAGTTTTCTTGAAACACAATTTTGCACATTAATTGCTTACAACCTTTTGCCGGTCACACTTTCGTTACGTCCTTTTTCCGGGCACACAAAGAATTCTAAAAAATAATCAAGAGAAGCACGGTTTTACAGTAAATATGTCACAAAATGTATTTATTGTGAATCCCGTCATAAATTTATTTGGGTGATTAATTACTGTTAAACCTAGCTTCCAACAACTATTTCGTGAAATATTTCACTACAAAGTATTTGTTTTCCTTTCTAAAAGGATATAATCACTGTTCAGATGAAAACATGGGTGATACGTCATTAATCTAATCCACTCTTCTTTATCCGCACAGCCAAGAATTATCCCACAGCCATGTTATCACGGTCCATTAACAACTTCAGCAGAGACATACTTGCCTATGTATCCTTTACATTACATTACAATAGTCCTTTGCGCTGTCATTATGCCACACACTTAAAGGGGGACTGACATCCTTTATTGTGTGTGTACTTAAGGCGTTTTGTAATAAAATATTGTTTTTGAGACCCACCTGTGTCTATTTAATCATTGATTTATGAGTACAAGTATTTTAAAACAATGTTTGAAGTGTTTGGTGGAAGCTTCATTTGCATAAGATATGTGACGTCAGGTCGGGAAGATCCGATGTGTACATGATGTACATATACATACAAACGTTTCACACACGTAGCGTCGATTTCATTTCTTCCGTGATTTTTGTTTCCGGAACTAATAAAATGCCGGGAAGATGTGTTTCTGCAGGATGCAGCAACACCACCAAAGACGGTGTTAGCCTTCATCTGTTCCCAAGTGACCCAAAAATTGCCGTATTTGGACGAGCAAAGTTCGACTGACAAGAGTAAAGTGGTCAGGTCCATCGGCTCACATAGTTTTGTGCAGCGATCATTTTGAGCCGAGTTTTGAGCCGAATTTCTCTTCCCGACATGACGTCACGAACAGCTCCTCCGTGCAGGGCGTATAAGTGGGGGGCATTTTTACAATGGAAAATAACACTCAAAATAAATAAAAACACAAAACAAAAATTGTATTGATCTTTTACTGATATAAAAGAATAAAACGATCACATATTTAACTGTTTGATTTAAATCCATGTCAGTCCACCTTTAAGTCAGTGGAACAGCAGTGGGCTTGTTTGGGTGGTTCGACCTGGTTCCAAATTGAGAGCCAGAACCACGGCTCCTAAGGCTGTGCGTTTTCGGTTATTTTCAGGAACCGGATACCTGAAATTGGAAATCTTTGGATACCCGGGTACCAATAAACAATATTGTAAAAACACATAAATACTCCCGAATGTATAAAATAACCAATATGAACACAAATTTCTCTTGTTTTATGAGAGTCTTAATAAATGTGGACTTACTGTAATAATTTTTCCGTCTCTATATTAAAAACGATTCATAGCATCCCCATTCCCCACACAACAAATGTTAACAAAAAATCAGAGACTTCCATTTGTGTGGCTTAAATGTTCAGTCAAAATTTTCAAAAGTCGTTTACGGGTAATTGGAACCGAAAAATGGAACCGGGTAATGACAGTTTCGGTCGGGTATCCGGATACCCGGCACAGCCTTAAAGGCTCCACTGTTTTGAAGTACCAGGTACTCGCGATTGTCAGTTCCAAGCTTCCAGAGAACCGGCTCCACTCAGCATGCAGCTTGTTATTGCACTAAGCAATATTGGCCGTAGTCAGTATTTCGTGGTCAGTATGGCTAAGAAGAGTGTACACGATAGTCGAGGACTTAAAATCAGTGGGTCGCATCATTGAGGGGATGTTCAGCTGTGGCCAATTTCATGGAGCTACTAAGAAAACAAGTTTATTGCTGAGCAAAGAAAACTCGTGCTCAGCAAAAATAGGAAATAGGAAACCAGCCAAATTGCCAAGTAATGTATATTGCTTCTAATAATGGAGGCTGTTACATGAGGTATCACAGCGCTGGACATTATTACCCCTGCTCATCAGGCACAAATCATTCCTGAAACCATCTCAGCTCACTGGGGATTATACAGCTCAATGGCTGCCATTTCGGCGCATAGAGGGCTAATCAAACACAACAACCAACTCTGCCCTCACAGGTACCCATTTACTCCTGGGTGGAGAGAAGCAATTATGGTAAAGTGTCTTGCTCAAGAACATAAGCACCACGGTCGCGGTCGGGATTCGAACCCACATTCTGACGACTCAGCCACCAGAACACAAATTCGATGTACTAAACCGCTCGACCATGGCACTCTGTTTTTTTTGGAAATGTAAGCTTCTGGCAGGTTCTCAGCTAAATGTAGCATACATTTCCAAAAAACAGTGTTGTACCTTCCCATTAAGTCCCGACTCATATTGATCCTTTGAAGCTCTGTGAAGTGAACAGATTAATTTAGGCCTTCCGTTCTGAAGAACTAATCATTCAACAAAAGGCAGTTACCCGTAGACTTGTAGATATTGCTTAACAAAAAATATTCCTTAGCGATAACTGTGATTGCAGAAAAACAAGACGGGTAAGATCGTTGTATTGTATGATGAGGATGAGAGAATTGGGCCCATGGCAGTAACCACATTTGTTGAGAGGGATTTCAACAACACTTTCCTCTTGTCTGGAGGTGAGTTTCTTAAGTTTGGTTTCTCCTCTTGTGTTTATTGAATATTGAGTGAATTTTTTTTCCCGGAAAGACAGCAGGGGAAAAACAACATAAGTCGGGCGTGTGATTTCTCAGGATTTTTCCTGATTTCGCGATTTTCTACAAATCTCCCTTGGCCTAAAAATGTTCTTGAAAGAAGAGAAGTGGCCACGAACGAAAGAAAGAAGTGTCCAAACGTCTAGTTTCTTGTTTGTGGGGATGTGGAGAGTCTGTAAATCCTCCAAAATTAAATATCCAGGAGGTTCAGGGGGCTTTGTTCTCTAGACCAAGGCCTGCTACCTATTTTTCAGGATTTGTTACTTTTGTCAAATCACACCCCTGATAAGTTCAAACCTTTAAGCCTTGAATCAAGTCTGCGTATATCCTAACACTAAACCAGATCTGAACCCTGACTGGGACAGACCCTGTGTACAGATCGCTATACTTATTGCAAGCCTCGAAATGTCCACTTACAGGAGGTAAGTGGATTTTTCAGTCAGTAAGTGATTTTAAAAAGTGGGTAAGTTGCTGGGTAAGTGGACCTACCCATGTTTTTATGTCATGTCCCATAACAACATGGCCAGACACAGAAATCGGGTAAGTGACTTTTGGAAATGGGTAAGTGAAAATTCAAGGGTGGGTAAGTGCTGGGTAAGTGACAAAAAATTTTTTTTTCGAGGCTTGACTTATTGTGCCTCTTAACTCCCCCCCCCCCCCCCAACTTACAGATATCTGGCCTGTCAATCAAATGGCATGGATTAACCAATACAGTGACGCCTTTCTTTGACAATTGTTGCTATTTGCCTATGTGGGTCATATGCTTCACTTTTATGCATGTGTGTGACCGAGATTTCCAAGTGAGTGGGGACAATGGCCAAATATGGATCAGTGTATATGTGACCGGCTCCACAAAAATGGGTATTATGGGAAAAAATTTTAAAATTGAGTTACATACATGTACATAGCTGAATTGGTTACATTATAAGCTTTAATTTGGTGTAGGTTTGAACCCTGTGGCATTTTGCATTCTGGAGATATACTGATTTTTGCATATTCATATTGTACAAATTAACGGAGGTGCTTTCAGAAGTACAGCCCTTTAAACACAGCAAGTGGAAAAAGAAATGAGCTAAGAAGAAACTCTCTTGAATGCAACAGTTATGTTCCTTTTGAGCTATGGCTAATGAGGTGTTTTATTTAAAAATATTTATTAAACTTCACCAACAGAATAAAAAACAAAGGAACAAAAGTCTTTGTCAAAAATTTGGAGGTTTTTCTTCCCTAAAACTGACAAAGAGTCACACAGAAGATGAACACAAGGGACACAAAAACGTTTGTTTTTTCATCTTTACTCATCAATAATAATATTTCTGTAAATAAATTATGAAAGTATTGATATAATAGAAGCCAATAAACCAACAACAAAAAATCACGTTGTGAATTTTTTTTTCACCCTCTCCACATAGAACAGCCCTTTACGGGTAATAGCATAGCGTCCCTTAATACCCTTTTTCGCAGAGCGGGTCACATATGTATTGCCTATTTTTTTTTATGTGGTTTATGTACAGTTCTATTATGCTTTGATGTATGTGTAGATGTTGTTGAACTTTTTATGAATGGTGGCATATATTTACCCTTAAAAATACAATGCAGACAATCTTTATAGCCAAGGAAAAGCCCATTGAACTTTTTCCCGTTATATTTTGATAATTAACATGCATCACTTTCTAACACTGCTACCTATAGACTTAATTATGTATCAATTCTGTCCAGGTTTGAAGTTGGCTGTACAGAAGTTCCCCACAGGCTTGCTCACAGGGACGATACCGGCATCTTGTAGACCGCCCCCACCGACCCAGGCTGGAAAGAAGAAGCCAAAAGAGCGACCAGCGGAACCAATCAGGCCGGCTGATAAGACCAACTTCGCCGATGAGGATATCCTTTCTCTGATTAGTATGATGCGCAAAAATAAGAAAAAATGTTCTGTTGAAATTTTTTTTTTACCAAACTCGGAATCTGGTGCAGAGACGATTGTCACCTAAAGATGATCAATCAATGTTTCCCAATTGTGTCAAAATTGACATATCGCCGTTTGTGACTTAGCCAAGACCCTAAGACAACCCATAAGTTTGTGCACTATTTTTCAGGTAAATTACTAGTGTACATTTCCTTTTAAGAGGAATATTTAGGTATAATAGCGTGTACTTTCCTTGACTGTTTTCTTGCATACATCTAGACAATCTTCTGATCCATTTGGATAACTGTCTGACTCCAAGTGATACAGGGAGTAAGTATGATTCTGCAGTCAGGAGTCTGCCATTATGAGATTAATTTCATTGTTAAAACCCTAAATAATTGGTAAAATGTATAAATTTATCCATACTTTATAGAATCAAGAGATATATGTATAAAAACCAACCAAGTTTCAGCTTATTTCATTGTTGCATTTACGAGGAAATAGTGAAAATGCATTCAGATTATTTGCATTCATGCCGATGTGGCATTTACGTCTTCTGGGGGACAACATTTCATTTGTGAAAAAAAATGATTAACCCTCCTACTTCTGGTACCTTTTTCATACAAGTTGATCCACCATTTGAAACCATTCGCTTTTGTGGTTTTGAATGGTGAAATAACTGTGTACATGCAGTATTGATTCCCCCAAATGGTTTTGAATGGTAGGTCAGCTAATACGAAACCTTGTTTGGATCTTTCCAAATGGTAGTACAGCTAATACAAAACCTTGTTTGGATACTTCTAAGTGGTGAATCAATGGACCCTCTATGCATTTGAATGGATTTGAATGGTAGTAAAGCTTGCTACCAACACTGTTCAAATGGTATCACCATGTGTGTACAAAACCAATGGGCATTTTTGGTAAGTGGAAATATTGAATGGTTTCAAATGGTCAAACAGTAGGAGGGTTAATTGTACTAATAAATAATTCAAGGGATGTTTGATTCCATCGTCAACTTTACACTGAGTAAGTTTCATGTAAATCTGTCATCATTTATGTTTTTGAAAATACCAATAGTTTGGCTTTGAACCCACCCACATGTGTCTCAATACTTCTTAAGAATTTCATGTTCCTTCAGAAGTCTACACTGTTTACGAAGTTCCAGTACACAGAGTTCAGCATTCTCCAGAAGACGATCAGAGCGAAGTGATCAAAACATTTCACAACCCAAAAAATGGATTTTACATATTGCTACCGTAAACCTTTCACTTGGATATTGATTGCACTTATAATGGCATTGCTAATTACAGAACACAAGAAAATGAACAGTACAACATTAAAATGTACAATATGATAACGTATGGTTTAATTTTCCAACAGGCCGTTTAAACCATCCCACTCCCAGGGCCAAAAGCACTGCATCCACAGTGTCAACAGCACGATCAACATCCTCTGCATTACATTCATCCCACTGGAAATAGAAGAGCTGGGCATGATAACCTGGGAATAGAATGGCAAGATCACCAAACAAGACTGTATCAATATTGGTACATTTTGCCCAATGTAAAAGTTTACCATTGGTGCATTGAACACCTTTGAAAATATTGTTATAATTCATTGGTTACCCGAACAACTGCAGTGTCTCTTTCATATTGAAACAGGCACTCTGAAACGAACACTGTGCACTTTCCTGTTTTGTCATCAGTTTGTGAAATCGTTTCTTTTGTTTTGAGGGGGTGAGATGATTTTCGTAGGGGAAAACTTTATCTGCCCTGCAGATCGTTGGTATGCTTATTCCGTTTCACACCAATCATTGTAGATAGTTTCAAGTGGATGAAAAGGTGCTATTAGTCGTAGCATACCTCTGCTAATATGTAAAATAGATGGGTGGCAGAAATTGAAATTACAGCAGAACATTACAGACGCCCTCTATTGGTGAAAATTCACCTAGTCTCCGAGGCTAGGGCATTTATTGTGTACAAACTCAATATCCTGTATAATATGCTTCAACTATTTCACATTCGGTAAAAACTCTTCCCTGGTATTCATGAATACTTGAATGTAATTAGAGTCAATAGCACTTTCATAAAGAACGCCCTCAACAGGGTGTGCATGGAGTGGAAATATGTTTTGGTGATGTCCTACACATGTATTCAGTACTAGGACCTTGCTGACTTACTCTTAAGAGTTTTTGGTTCATTATGTTGAAGTCATGTATACATGTATTCAGTACTACAACCTTGCAGACGTCAACACAGCATGTTCTTGGTCGTTTGTACTGTTGCAGAATCACGCTAAACTTTAATCAGAATACATGTATAGGGTATTTGTAATATTGATTATTATAGGTGCTTATTTTAAAAATTAAAAAAAAACATGTCTTCATGATTACAATAATACTAAAAAAAAAAATTGTAAAGCACTGTTTTAGTGTCACATTGATTTAACCAAAAAAGTGTTTTTAAACACAACAAAATATGCATGTGTACACCTGCAAACATTTACACATATAGGGTGCTAAGTTTTAAAATGAACTTATCTATCAAATTCGAGCCTTTTGTACTTATAAAGTTAATTATTATTTGAAAAGTAAACATGACTTATTATTTCATTTTTTTTCTTCCAATGACTATATTTGGTTCAAAAGACAAATCAACTCTTTACTTAAGGAAAATTTATAAATTTTGACTTGCAAATAATAGACAATGACTTTTTTTTCTTCAAAATAACCAAAATATTTCTCTAGAAATGACCAGTCTTATTGTTCATGATTTGATAAAGTGTTTGTAAGAGTATTGAATATTTTGCAGAGTAAACGTCCATTGTAAATATAAAATAAGTATATGTTTTAGCCTTAAAGGCAGGTACAACATTTGTAATTACCAGATTATTACATTAACCAATTATTATCTAAAAACTTACTTGGTGTAAGACCCCCCCAAAAAATCTGGTCTCCGTGCGTGTCGCCTCAGACCCACATGTTGGCATTTTTAATTGTCTTTTTTTTTGCTATGATACGATGTCCAATTGCAGCCAAAATTGCTGGATCAATTGTACTTCTGCCATGCTGTGTTTTAAATGACTTTTCTCACATAGGGGTATGAATGTTTGCCCAATTTGTGAGACCTCGCTTAGCCACCATACTTTGTATATGGGAAATTTGGTCACCGCGTATACATGTATCATGTATTTCCCTGTTGGGGAAAAAAAAGAAAAAAAGGCACATCACCGCACCAATTTTGAAGCGGACCGACCAGGGCCGGATTTAGACATGTGGAGGCCCCTGGGCAACCTTCAGTAGTGGAGGCCCACCCTACCTTAGAATACTAAAAACTAAAAGGTCACAAGACATAGTTACAGTCATCCATAAAGTAAATTTTTTTCAAGTAGAAAGAATCTGAATAAGCAAGCAAGCAAGCAAGCAAGCAGGTTAATCATGATCAATCATAACAAGAATATTTACAGACCAGCCTACAGTTCAGTTCAGCCTACATTTTTCCTTACAAATGTTTTTTTTCATGAAATATGTGGAGGCCCCTGGGCAACTGCCCAGCTTGCCTAGTCCTAAATCCGGCCCTGGGACCGACGACCAGAAACCGGAGAGTTTTTTTTTGGCGGTAAAGTATCAATCACCCCGCTGAGAAGTGCTTTCATCTTAGAGAAAACAGGAATTGTCGAATTGACAAAAATTTGCCGAAGGCAACTTTTTGTGAAACTTAAAAACAACAGGATTTATTTATTTAATTTTTTTTTCAAAAACAGGAGCACTGATTGTGATGATATTTTCACAGGTTAGTTTAATGGTATATTTCTTGAGAACTAGAGGGTTTAAATGAACATATGTTACCAAATGCCAATGTTGTACCTTCTCTTTAAATGTTTGTGAATATAGCCCATTGTAAATTGATCCCTCGTCAGTAGTGACACATTACTGGTACTATATAAGATTGTACATTCACTGTGATTAGTTGTATTCAGTGAAACCTGGTTCATACTTCGAGCATATGCGAATGTGAAATGAAAATTAATTTTTCAAGCCCTCCCTGCAAAATTTGTGCATGCCACAGGTAATCACAATTGCATATAACTTCACATTCGCAGAAGTATTAAGCAGTCTTGATGTTTGTTATATAATATATATTGTGGTTTTCATTGGCAACAGCCTGGCTCAAATGTTTGGACAAAGTCTACTAGACAATAGGGCTAGTAATTCAAGAATTTTACTAGAACGGAAGTGTTTTTCCCAAGACATGTGCCAAAAATATCTGTGTGAAGAAAAACAGCTGGACTTCATCCTGTGGATATTTTGATCCCTGCGGTATCTACCCACCTATTTCTGTTGAAATGACACCAGCTTTACACAAACATGATCTTGGGTCATATTTGTTGTATACCAACAGTGTGTTCTTCCATGTCTTTTAAAGCTGATTAAACCTCCTACTCCTACAAGGGTCAAAATCAGTCAAAATGTTGAAATACTTCCCAAGGTATATCTAGTGCACTTAAAAGTCAAACCTTACGTGTAGTAAGTACCTTTACAGGTCAAAATGAGTCGACTGTTTTTGACTGGTAAAAGCATTGTCTGGTATTGTTCATGGTAGTCAAAATAACAGTAAAAACCAGTTCAAAATGCCCCTGTGTGCACATTCGGGTCAACAGGCAGTTGACTGGTTTTGACCTCTACAGCAAATCAATAGTAGGAGGGTTAATTACTAGATGTCTCTTCTGAATGTTCGGAATACATCAATTGAAGGTCATTCTTATTTAAACCACCGATAACTGGATTTGTTTCAAGATTCTCAGTTCTTCCATCTGTTCAATATCTTTAAAAAGATTTTTAATTTTTATTTTTATTTTTTTAGAGTAAGCTGAATACAAGAAAAAATCTGATATTTTGGAGGAATATAAAAGCCCCTGTAAATGTTTGGTATGATGGAAAGTCCCCCACCCCCCCCCAAAAAAAAAAAAAAAAAAGTAAAAATAACATTTGGACAAAATTAGATGCTATAATTTTTAAGAAAAACTCCACCAAAATTAAGATACCAAATACAAACCTATTTCAGGTTCCCTGCTTAATACTTAGTTCTTCTCAGTTTCACTCTATATTTGCATATTGCCATCTATTAGCCCAAATAAGGATGTCACCATATAGTACATGAAGGTGAAAGGCTAACCATGCACTAATTGTTAGCAAATATTATCAGAAGAATAAGCTTTCTACCACATTTTTACCAAACGTTTATAGGGCCTTAAGTGGCTTTATTACAAGTCTGTATGATATCTGTCAATAGATATATCAGTTGTCTTCTATGCTTCCCGCAAATTTGGAGTTTTATTTTTAAATTGGATAGTTTATTTTTTGTTAAAAGCTGTTAATAACTTCACTTGTTTATTGTGCCATGTGTACAAAAATAAAGCATTCACATAAACATTGATAACTCAAGTAGCATGTGTCTGATTCCCTGTACCCACATAAAATTTTAGTGCTGATTCTCAATACACAAATCTGGGCCAGACTATTTTGCTTTGCGTGTGTTAGTATGAGAGGAAACCAAGATAGCTATGGCATGATAAAGATCTGTAAGTATCTGTATATCTAATAAAGCAGGTGTCGTCACCCAAAGGTTTCCTGATTGGGAGAATAGGGTTTCAATCAAGATTATCCCATTCTGGATAGTATAGTTGACATTGATCCTCAGTACTGCAGAACCCATAGGGTTTCCTGATTGGGTTGTAGTGAATTAGATGTCACTATGAAACAGTTATCTCAAGATCATTTTCACAAAGTGTCACCACAAACCTTATACTTTGTCACTTTCAAACCATGCAAGTCTTACACATACAGTTAATTTAGTACTCGAACTTAGGTTTTTATCAAATTTACCACCCCTTGTGAACTAGCCATCCTCTGGTTCTGATCAATGTTTGCTGTAACAAATTCTTAATAGCAAGGGGAAAAAAAGGCTTTTCAACACAATCAGGAACAAATTAATGAAACAACATGATTCACTTTTAAAAGGTCTGAACAACCAGACCCTCATAAAATTTATTTCTATAATTTGTAATCCATTTCACACATCAGGAGCATGTCAAACTTAAAACACTTTTGTATAATTTACTGGTAACAATTATGACCTGGAAATCATGACGGGAATTAAGAAACAAATACGAGTTGAAACATTTCCTTTTTTTAGGGGGGGAGGGTTATGAAAAGAATCTTAGACCCCAAGACAAACACTGGAAAATTTAGCTGGGACGTGATATCCAATTAAGTCCAGGAATCTGGTTATTTACTTATTACTAATTTCGATACCACGTTATTCAGAACAAGTTTTTGCAAAGTATAACTTTCAGGGGTGTGATTTGACAAAAGTAAAAAATCTTGAAAAATGGGTAGCAGGCCTGGGTCTCCCTTTGGTCTAGAGGACAAAGCCCCCCTGAACCTCCTGTGGGTAGCAGGCCTGGGTCTCCCTTTGGTCTAGAGGACAAAGCCTCCCGGATGTTTAATTTTTGGAGGATTTACAGACTCTCCACATCCATACAAACTAGAGGCTTGGAAACAATACAGGCTACTTCTTTCGTTCCTTGGTGGCTACTCTTCTTTCAAGAATATTTTGAGGCCAAAAAAAAACCCCCCTGAAATCAGAAAAAAATCCTGAAAAATCACAGGGCTGAACTTTAGAGAAGTCCAATACCTGTATGCTGTTTTCAATATATGTGTATGACTTTTTCGAACAGTAGTTTACTATGCGAAAGCTTGCCCCGTACGGCATGATACAGCAGTGTGTAAAGTCTGGGAAATCCCAATTGTAATATGCACTTCCCATTAACATAAGTCAGTACACCAGACGTATATCAAAGGTTACATCCACAACTGAGGCTGTGGCAAAATATATTTTGGTCTTACATCTGGTATGCACTGCAAAGTTCTCTTTTACAGCACAAACTGGGCGCCACGAGCCCCGATTTTAAATGCCCTGTGATTCTTGATCTCCATTTGTATAATTAAAAGCATTCTTGCAAATTTGTATTTGTGGTCCAAAGGTTCTTTCCAGACATTCAATGTTGGGCCGATCTACAGAACAGAAAGCTTAAAGCAACTGGAGCTATCTAAACAGCCTTGTTGAAATGCATGTCAATGAAAAGCTTTCAACATATTCCATCATTCCTGACTGGAATTGCCCTTTAAGTTTTCCTGACCTGAATGTTCACAAATTTTTTCACACTACAGGGGACCACAGTTTCAATTCAATCTCCCTACACATGAAATCCATCCTTTATATTTTATCAACATGAAAACCACTATCTTTTTTGGCTGAATCTCAGCAAGCCAATGGCAACATTGCATGCATGTTTTCATAGTTGAAACTAAAAAAATCTTGTTTTCAAACGAACATTTTATTCCAAAGCTGATGCACCGGAGATGATCTCGACGAGCTCGCTTGTGATGACGGCCTGTCTGGTACGGTTGTATTTAAGCGTCAACTTATCAATCATTTCACCTGGGAAGGAGGCAATGAATTAAGACAATGTCAAGATTGATACTGGATACAACAGACCGATCCGCATTTGGCTCTAAGCCCACGCCCTTTCTTAACAATGCCAGAGAACCGTCGGTTACGCTTGACACTATGTACTTTGCGCATTGCCTTATCGATCACAACAGCGGTTTAGTGCATCAGATTTGTGTTCTGATGGCCGAGTCGTCAGAATTAAAAATATTAGTATATTTATCAAGAAGGGACAGTAACAAATGACACCTGCACAAAGCAGTACTTTGTTATTATTTATTTGTTGCTAAAGCAGTAGTCATAAATAAAATTCACAGTTTGTACAATGTTATTGAAGAAAAAAACCCAGTTACAACAGGCTTAGAGAGACAAGTTCACAAATCCTAGTGCATGGAAGAATATAACTGTACCTATAAGAATATTTTTTAGTAGTGGACAAAAGTTATTGTTCCTTATAAAAAAAAACATTTCCATTTGATAATGTTGCATACAGTTTGTTCTTCACAATACTTACCAGCGTTCTTGGTGGCGCTGTCCATAGCTGTCATCCGTGAGCTCTGCTCACTGCAGCTACCCTCCATCATGCAGCAATACAGCAAGCTAGCCAGTTGAAACTCATTGTAGTTCTTTAAGATATCCTCGTCAACGTCGTCGTACACAGACATTGTGTCTGTAGATTTGTAAATAAAAACATTTATGGTTGTAAACAGTTTACTCCCTGGAATTTGAATATAGGATGTCCAAATGTGTTATTTATTGAAGAACACGTGAAACTTGTGAATCTGTATGGGCACAGCAAGTTAAACATGGTGTTTATTTACCAAGCTAGGGAGTCCAAAAGACTTGCTGGCTAAAACTATGGTTGTATAGCCAGAGAATTTGCCCACACTGTCACCTTGATGTTGAATCAGAAATTATTTTTGTTTGTTTTATTGTACAAGGACCTTAGGAAATGTATGTTTGATGCCATTCAGTGGCTTAGCCAAAGGGGGGGGGGGGGGGGCGCGGGCCCCCCCCGTACTTGTTGGCAAAATAGTGTCTGTCGGTAAATTCACAAACTTGTTGGTATTTCTGATTGACATGTCGGTTCATTTGAGTTTTGTGCCGGTAAATTTACACCCAAAAAATGTTTGCCCCCCCTCACTCTGAAAATCCTGGCTATGCCACGGATTCCATTCTCAAATAAAACGATCACCTTGAATTTTTAACTGATTTTGATCATTAACTCTTCAGATGAAGCTATCATTAATTGCATTGCCAAATATACTTACTTACTATGTTAAAAGAAAATCAAAATGTATGAGTATGCTCTCTGTAAACATTCCTTCCAATGCGGCAATTATTATTACTGATTGTTCTATGTAATGATGTAACCAGTCCCGGGTCAGAGGGGTTTGTTGAAGATTCGGAATAAAATGCAATATATTCAAGGGAACAAGGTAAAGGAAGCAGACACTACAGACCGCCTTTGTTTTCTGCTTTTATAAATTTAATGAATTTCAAACACTGAATTGTTGAAATGAATTTGAAAAGTTCTGCTCTATAAATATTCCACAGATTTAGTAACAGGTGAGAAAAATCAATAAAAATTTAATGAATTTCATGCATTGAATTGTTGAAATGAAATTGAAAAAAATGTCAATTTGCAATGTTCTGCTCTATAAGTGTCCTTATGGTAAAAAAATAGTAAAACGGTAAAAACATTTTAACACGTCTTAATAATTTTCAATAGTCTTTATATTGATTTCAATATAAGCTGGTTGGGAAGAATTAACATCAAATGTATGTACATTCAGTTTATCACGCCAAGTGGTTACAAGCTAAGCAGTGCAGATTTGTTAATTTCCGATTACAGCATCTCGAAATCTGCAGTAGTTGGTACTGCTAAATTTGTTCCCAAAATAATCAGGTTCACTTTAAAACGGCTTACCTGCTGCTTTCATCGTTTCAAATGACACAAGAGGCTGTGTGATTGTACTGTACGACACAACAGACCTGTTAAAATAACAAGTTAGATCACAATCAGTCATTTTGTATAAAATTATAAAGAAGTGTAAACTGCTGGCAATCAAACTTGAAATAACCGAGTACATGAAAGCAAAGTTACTGTACAATATCGTCACGACCAGGGACAATATCGTCACGACCAGGGACAATATCGTCACGACCAGGGACAATATCGTCACGACCAGAAAAGACTTTCGACAGGGCATAGAATCGGTGTCTTTTTTTTTAGATGAGGTTACTGATTGAAATAACACCCAACGAGCGCAGGCTGGCCAAGAAAACAGGGTCGTGCATAAATATTTTTATGTTATTGTTCCCTGTTATCTAAGCTAGCGCGCTCGTTGGGTATTATATTCAGGCAGTGAGCTCATCTAAAACTAGGACACCAATTCTATATGCCCTTTCGAAAGTCCGCTCTGATCGTGTCGATATTGTCCTTTTAAGGCGGACATAGTGCAATAAACCCACCCATATTCTGTCAGAAGTGCTTCCTTTTTATAAAAAAATATGTAATTTTCAGGAACCAAAACCAAAGATTCCCCTATTTCCCTTTTTTTTCTCTCTCTCCTACATTTTAGTTGATTTGGGTAAAAAGAAGATTTTTTAGAGCACTCTGACTCGAAATGTTTGCAAGACATGTTCATTACTTGTGTCCCACAGCAGGGCCATCCAATGGGTGATACAATGCTCTGGGTTTGCACTCATATTCAGAAGGAGTAAGAAAATGTTCTTGACTGATGTTATTCCCACCGTGTTGAGGACACATGTCATTAGTATTTTGCAGTTGATGTGTGTTCGCACGGAATACCTCAAGCGATCATTGGCTAGTGGAAGTACGCGAGCGAGTAGTATGCATAACGTGTATGGACAATGCTCACTTGATGCCACAGCGGGCATCATCAAGACACTGAATGCAATTGTGGTGCTAGAGGGCTCACGAGGTGAACAGAGCGAATACACTTTTCAACAACTGCCATTATCAGAAAGTCAGAGCAGTCATTGAACGGATAATATTTGAACAGATAACGGCGTATCCTGTGCTCCGTGCTCCAGCCAAAATCTCTATGAGAAATTATTTTGTCTATTTACTTACTTGAATTTATTAAAGTAGATTTCCCCTGCATCAAAGTCACCCATATTCAGGATCTCTGCTGCTATTTTGGAAGCTTGAACAAATGTTGGAGGTTTACGGCCGTACTCGTTAACACCAAGAGCTAAGTTATTACGGTGTGTTCTGCAATATGAGGGGAGAATAAAGTATTATGGCTGACAACAACTAGAGCATTTGGTAATAAAAGGCAGTATTTACCATTGGTTTTGGTAAACAAAACAAAACTCAAAAGCATTAATGTTTTACATAAAACTTACTTGGGGGAAAGGTGATGGTATCGAGTATCCCTTGAAATTTTTTGGGCTGACGAACTCTGAAATTGTATCATTTTAAGAATAGACCTTAACCCTAACCTTCCCAAATCCTCCAAAATACTCTTTGCTAAACTGAAGGATTTTGAAGGATTGAGGTTACATGCTACATGCTCTTTGCTAAAGTGAAGGATTTTGGAGGATTGAAGTTATAGGGCATACTTGCCTTTCCATGGTATATGTGCATCCATGTTTGTTGTAGTGATTGCAAGGTCAGTGCTTGGGTCAGTGGACACTGTTTGTTGCTCCATGCATGCAGGGAGGGTCCCTGGCCATGTACATGTATCACAGATTAGAAACACATGCGTGCATGCAAGTCATGTGCTTGCTTTACTACTGAAGGATTTTGGAGGATTCAGGTTACATGTAAGTAAATGGGCCTAGGGAGTTAGGGTTAAGCATATGATGTCGCACACTGAAGAGGTGCCCTCATTCAGAGGCACAAGAAGGCCACTCATTGGTTCATATATGCGCACTGCGCTTATGTGTGCCGCGCCTTTGAGTGCGCATACAAGCAGCATGCATGCATGAACCAATGAACGACATTTTTTTTGCCTTGAAACGAGAGCACCCTTCAGTTTGCGATGTCAATGCATACGGTCTCTAGTGAACAATTATTCCCCAATAATTTCCATCAGAATTTTTATAATGAAGTGTATCAATCAAAATTCCATTCCACTCAAAAAATAAATACGAAATGAAATGCTATCGACTATCCCATAGCTGCCAACATTTCAAAATTCCAATTCGTAATGAAACCGACCAAGACATAACAATTTGTATTCAAACTAAAATGATGGTCAAGATGACCAACTGCAAATAAAATCACAAAAAAACCTACTACATAATTATATGTACGTAAATCAATTTTAACTACCAAGATTCGTAATAATTACGAAAAATTTGTAATAGTTGGCAGCTATGCTATCCCCTCATGACAGATTTTTCTTGATCCTTACAAAGCTTGATGGCACATAATGCTCTTTTACCCAAAAATCTACGATAAAAAGACAATCACCTAAGGACACAACCTTTACTTATCACCCCCAAGGCTTCTAATCAAAACTCTCTGGAGTTTTCTCACCTATAAAGCTGGGAGCGGACTTTATCCCCCACGGAGACAACTCTACATTTGACACCCTCAGGCTTCTGATTGATGGATGCTCGGATAGCCTTGGTGATGTTGCTGTGTATGCCTCCGCAGAGACCACGGTCGCTGGATACAGCAATTATCAGATGCTGTGGCTTCTTGAATTCTGGCTCAAGCTCGGCCTTCTCATACAATGCTGTGGAATAAGGAGAAGTGCAATTTGTCTCGTTAATGTTGAGGTTTCAAGATTTGTGATTCAAGATTCAAAATATTTATTGTCATGATAAATAACATGAAAATTGATTTCCCAGTGTATGTAAAATTATTTATATTAACCCTCCTACTGTTTGACCATTTGAAACCATTCAAAATTTTCACTTACCAAAATGCCCATTGGTTTTGTACACACATGGTGATACCATTTGAACAGTGTTGGTAGCAAGCTTTACTACCATTCAAATCCATTCAAATGCATAGAGGGTCCATTGATTCACCACTTAGAAGTATCCAAACAAGGTTTTGTATTAGCTGTACTACCATTTGGAAAGATCCAAACAAGGTTTTGTATTAGCTGACCTACCATTCAAAACCATTTGGGGGAATCAATACTGTACACAGTTATTTCACCATTCAAAACCACAAACGGTTTCAAATGGTGGATCAACTTGTATGAAAAAGGTACCAGAAGTAGGAGGGTTACATTAAAAACTGCTGTAATACAAATAAGTCACTTGGACTGCCATCAAAAACAATGGGGGCACAACCAACTGGGCAAGACAAGGAATAAACGACTGATATGATGGACGATATGCAACTTACAGCTTAGTGCTTCTTGCTATTAACCCTAACCCCCCTCCTTGATACTCATTACTGGTAACAGCCTCAATCTTTCAAAATCAACCGATCAGTTTATGGAGGATCCTTACAACCTCAATCCTTCAAAATCAACCGATACGATTTTATGCAGGATCTGTACTATTTCCAATTCTTAAAAAATCAACTGGTATTACATCAATGATTTTTGGCAGGCTAAGTCAGTGGAATTTCAAATCCTACCTCAATCCTACAAAAATCATTCAAATCCTCCAGTTGATTTTGAAGGAGTTAGGACGGTTAGGGTTAAGCAGATCTGCCAAGGTAGGTTCTATATCAAATGGTAACTCCTACGGTAGCACAAATACAGGATTTATGTGATAATTATCGTTAACAAACTAGCATCAGATGGGATAATAAATCATTCAATTTTGCTGCATTTGCTCAGAAAACATCATATAAACAGACTGGTGAAGGCAAAACAAAATGGACTTATTTTTTTAAGGTGTGGATTTTTGTTAAGAATTGTTATCTAACAGGTAAAGGGTTGTCAGTGCTGATCTAGGGTAGGACTAGGTAGGATCACATTGCAACAAAATTGGGAGGGTGGGGGGAATAAAAAATGTATGATAAATTTACATGCATGATGATAAAAAAGGCCTTTGACCTACCCCTTCCCACCACCTGGATATTCAGTGAGAGTAACTAATCGATAATTGGGGCGCTTGTGTATTATCTAGCAGTTATTACTGACCTGTGGCTCCCACTCCGTATGATCTTGCTGGCCGCAAATCCCTCTCAGCCTTGGAATACCGGGCAGCGGCTATCATCTTCATGGACTTGGTAATCTTCTGAATGTTCTTGATGGACTTCAGCCGGGTCGAAACTGTCAAGATAGACCATCAAAAATGAAAGTTAAACACCCTTCAACCTGTTTCATTTTGCGGGAAACACCATGTGGGTTATCTCCACTATCGCTAAGTGAGCTTGTGGTTCTGATAAGAACCGTATTTGTCTTTTCCATGTTTCAAATAGCCTGCTTCAGTTGTCTTCAGGTTAAAACAAACGAACCGTTAACCCTCCTACTATAGCTGCACTTTAGTGGCAAGTAGCTATAGAAGTCAAAATCAGTCAACTGACCGTTTTGACTGTGCACACAGCGGCATTTTTGACTGGTTTTTATAGTCATTTTGACCACCGTGAATAATACCAGACAATGCTTTTACCAGTCAAAAACGGTCAACTCAATTTAACCTGTAAATGTACTTACTACACGTAAGATTTGACAGTGTTTGACTTTTTAAGTGCACTAGACATACCTTGGCAAGTATATCAACATTTTGACCGATTTTGACCCTTGCAGTCATAGGAGGGTTATGATACTACACCATGACAAGCATCAAATCTATCACACCCTTCTATACCTTATACCCAATGACAGCACACTTTTAAGGGTGAAAGAATTCCGCATTTTCCTTAGTTCAATTCAACTTATAAAACATTGTGACAATTAATTTATATTCAATTAATCAGTAACTCATTTGGTCGGGCGTTATACAGGATGGCGATTTTATAAATATTACTTACTGAGTTTAAGGGTTGCCATGGCTGCTGTCTATCAAGCTGTATTCCTATCAATAAAACACAAACAGGATATCAATTTAAAATGTTGTTTGGATTTACAAAGTTGAAAGAAGGAATGATGTGAAAGTAATTTAAACTAATTTATATAGCCTAACTAAACTAATTTATATAATTAAAACCACATTTTTAAACAAACAGTTTACAAATAACCTTGAAATATAAACGAGAAAGCATATCATGAAAGATTTTGACTTCGTTCACCAAAACAGGTAGCAGGCCAAAGTTCATGTGTGTGTTTCTGTCACCTAAAATTTTAGTTAGGATGATCCTATCGTTATGTTATTCACATAAGCGCTAGGATACAGAGTGTACAATAAATGTATATTGCATGTTTTACGAAAAAATAAACACATTGCACTGTAATATCTCAAATGCTATGTATCTATACTGTATTGTTATTACGTGTATGCCTTTGATAATAAAAATATTGAAACTTACACTGTGTTTTTGACCAATTCTTGCCTTGTTTTGGTCTTCTCTGCAGTTCGATTCTGTCTGCACGATGTGATCACATATTATACACCTACTATTCCATCCGCTTTCACGGTCCTAGTGCAATTACTGGAGCGGAGCAGCAAACAGCGCCCCCGCCAACCTTCAACCTACGGCTGTTTTAGTTTTATTGAATATATTCCATGGCAGAAATGCGGACTCCAGTTGATAAAATTAAGTTTTTTTTAAACCATTTATATCATTTTTCATTTCACATTTGGTTCTTTGCAGTTTCACGTAAAATTATCAGGGATTTTGCACGCAATTTTATTGAAAATAAAGCATTTCTGCCATGGAATATATTCAATAAAACTAAAACAGCCGTAGGTTTGTATTGCAAAGGTTGAGTCGGGCGGGGACGCTGTTTGCTGCTCCGCTCCAGTAATTGCACTAGGACCACGAAAGCGGATGGAACAGTAGGTGTATAATATGTGATCACATCGTGCAGACAGAATCGAACCGCAGAGAAGACCAAAACAAGGCAAGAATTGGTCAAAAACACAGTGTAAGTTTCAATATTTTTATTATTAAAGGCATACACGTAATAACAATACAGTATAGATACATAGTATTTGAGATATTACAGTGCAATGTGTTTATTTTTTCGTAAAACATGCAATATACGTTTTTTTGTACACTCTGTATCCTAGCGCTTATGTGAATAACATAACGATAGGATCAACCTAGCTACTAAAAGTTGTATGCGGTGTGAAAATCGCATTATGCATTATGACCAGTGTGGGAAAAGTTTGTGCAGTGCACAGTCATATATCTCATTTGTGATTGGACAATCATGATTATTAACATAAAAAGGTAAACTTTTCACCAAAGGAAGATAATCTAATGTCGCTTGCAGCACTAACAACAGTAACAGTTAAATATTTGCCAGTCACTCCCATCTTTGGCTGAGGCATGACATTAGTATCATTAGAAGGAACAGGTGACAAAATTATGGGGGTGGCAACTATATGCAAACACACGTTGGGGGTTAGGGTTAACTTAATAGTAGGCCTAATAACTTGTTATAAATGTTAGGGCAGGCCTACACAACAAATGAATGCAATTGCAATGCAAGTTACAAAACTTACATTTATCATGTTTATGTATTTGTACTATATTTATTTGTACTATGAATTTGTACAATGAATATTTGCACAATATAAACCGAAACTGCGCTCTTTCCTAGTCTCCTTGGATTGTGGCGAGTTGGTTTTGCCTTTTTGGGGCGAGTTGTCCATCCATCCACGAAACCCATACTCGACCGCCTGGCCTGCAGTAACGTGTAATCCGTCTAACGTTCAATCAGCGATCAGCTTGTCGCTGAATTGGCTTAAATTTGCTACAATATTTATTAAATTTTTAATTAAATTATTAACATGTATTTACGCCTTAAAACAAAACGGTTAAAAGGCATAAAACAATTACCTTTTCCAATGCAAAACACCGAAACTTTTCATGAAACCGGGACCTCACCGGCAACTCCGCAAGACAGCGCATGCGTTAACCATTCGATCAGCTACTTCCACCTCGATCGACAAATATAAATGACTTTAACAAAATAATTATTTATGTTTAATTTTGCCGACAAAATAATTAGAAAAACAAATGTAAAAATTATTAAATATTATTTTTATTTATTAAACTTAAGAATATATCCAATATATCTGCGGCAATATATCTTTAAACAGTCGTATATAAAATTTCAATTTTATTACAACAGACGGCTATTTGTACATTACCCATGGCGCGCGCCAGGGCAGCAAGCAGGCGACTAGCTGAGCCAACAAGTCTCCAGAGCGGGAAACTTAGAATCAACCGCTATAAAGATGGAATTAAGTTAATGGAAATAACTGCTTAGTGGCAAACAAAACAACTTTTTGTATGGGACGGTGAAGTGCAAATATATTTTCCCCTCGACAACTGTGCTTGTACAATATAACCCAGTGAAATAGCTGCAGCAGCTGGCCCAACCCCTCTGCAGGACTGATGCAGTGACCGGTTTGCATATTCCACAAAAACAAATCAAAATAAAATGTATTTAAAAAAATAAAGTTAGTGAAAATTAAATCTGGCAGTGACCCAATTATGTAATAACCTACATTTTAACAAAAAATACACATTATTTTATACTTGGTCAATTTTGTTGGCCCTAATGCTGATGGGAAAAAAACATTAATTGTGTTCTATTCTTCATTAATTTATTTGATTGGTATAATTATAATATTTCCAGAAATGTTTGTTTTCCTCTACCCCCCCCCCCCCCCCCCCCCGCTTGTTCTCACGATCACTCACTGCGTCTATACATCACGCGCGGTTAATGTATATGTTGCGATTGCAGTGCGTGAAGGTTACATGTAATTTTCTAGCAACCTAGGGGCGCCAATGTTGAGTTTTGAAAAAAAGATGTCCGATTAAAGCTAGGGGCGAGGGCATTACGTGTGTGTGGACGGTACACCTCTAAATCAGTGGCTGATTTCTAGAGTTTTACACACACATTTGTCGATTTTCACATCAAGTTTGATCCAGTGATTCCAGAGGATTCCTACTGTGGTTTTTTATGCCGCGCTTTGTCGTTTAAGAGTGATTTCAGGGTCGGAAGCCATTGTTCATCCGTCTTTGTTCGTGCACCGTCTGGATAGTGTCTGCGTGTATCACTCGTTCAGTGAATTCATAATCGTGTACCGTACCAATATCCACACACCGCGGCGGCGAAGGCAGAGCGGTACGCACACACACCGGTAAGGTCAATACATTTATTACTGTACCCACATCACAATTTATGGTGATTTTCTTGCTATACTGTTCATATGATTAGCTTGTCTATGACCATTACCTCTTAATCATTTATCAATCTTTCAAAAAAATCATCCGGCATAACGCAAACGGCATGTTTTTAAGCCCATTTCCCGTTCCCAAAATTGCCATTGCAGTCGTGTCTTGTGCACATTCCTCACGCACAACCGTCGCCTCGCATTTGGCCATGTTGGTATATGCATATTCATGAGATGGCGCTTTGGCCGGCCATTCAGTCAGCGGCGCAAATGCATGGCATCATTTTGATGTGTGTTGTGTTGCAAGTTTCCTCATGAAAATAATACACTTGTAATATGTAGACATGAGTTTTTATGTGTATATAAAGGTATTTGCTGCGATGTATGCAGTTGTTTTTGAGGTGAAGGCTATTTATAGGCTGTGCTTGTGTGGGCATGCCATTGAGAACTAGCTGCTGCCTGTACGGTGTACCAATTCATTTTTGAATGTGGTGGGAATTTAATGGTGGGTAGTGCCACAACTCTTAGCATGGTCTTACTCGATTTACAATACCTGAATTACATGGGGCTAACATCAGGAATGATGCAATTCTATTTGAAATGTACATTGTGTGAAGAGTGTTTCCTTTAAAAAAAAAAAAATCAGCATTAAAGGTGACTAGCGGTGTCATTTGAAATAAATTTGTAATAAATGGATTGAAATGATGGGCTTTGAATTGCATTGATAAATAATTAAACCTTGACCTCTTGGATTTATGAATAATTCATAAATGTCAAAGGTTACATTTCAATAAAAAGTGTTCAAATGTTTAAATAATACAGTTTAAATGAATTTTACAGATAACAAAATAATTAATTTGATACTTAAAGGGTATAAAGTAATTACGCCTAAATCCTTCCCATAGGAACTAGGCAAAATGGCTGTCATGCATAATTTGTAATTAATAAGTAATGAGTTAAAATATCTAAGTATTTGGTTATCAAATATTCTACAAATTGGCATCCTTGACTGATTTCTTAAATGTCCTATTCATATGCTTGCATTTTATATATAACAAACTTTTGTAGAAACTTAATTTTCAGCAGCCTAGGGAGCCCACTTTGACTGGTTATATTGCGTGAATATTCAGCATACTAATTTACAAATTGATAGAACAGAAAAAAATATTGAACACATGACTTTGTTTTTCAATAATTATTTGTACCCCCTAAGTTGGTGAAAATGTTTATTGTCATTACAAAAATAAAATGTATTTGCCAAGATTCAAATATTTATTGTCTGTTCTGTGCTTTTCTCTTTAAACAGACGTCAATGACTGCACGGCATGCATGGTATCTCTGGTTATTATTGGCCGGAGTTCCTGCGATGCTTGTGTAGTTATTTCCTTCCATTATCTACTGTCTCTGTTACACCATGCCAGCGTTGGACTTTAACGTAAAGTATTTCTGTGAGAATTTGCGTGCGACTAAACCCCCTTACGAGTGTCCAGTCAAAGACTGTGGTAAAATATATAGAAGCCATTCAGGTATAGAGTTTCACTTGAATAACTTTGATCATGGAAAACCCGGTGGTAACGGGTATTCAACTCCGATGAAGCGAGGTGGATGGAGAAAAGGGCGGGTACCCAATCGGCAGAATCGACGCTCCCCGTCGCCATCCGTTATTCGATCCCCGACTAGGGAAGCCTTGACGTATGCTCAGGCGCAGCGATTAGTTGAAGTAGACATTGATGGTCTGGTACACAGGCTGGATATCCACGAGACAATCGACATCCTCACTGAGGATGAGTTTGAGAGTGAGACGAGCGAAGAGGAGAAGAATGAGAAACCCTTGGGTAAGGCTGGGAAATCCTTGGAGCAAACTAAACAGAGGAAGGACATTGGGAGCACATCCTCCATGAAGCTCCCAGAGGCCTCTTATAAGATCCTCGATGGGTATGAAGAGCCTCCAGATGTGCCAGACCGACCTCAAGCTTACTTCAGGTTCATTGAGAAATCCCGGGAGGAGCTTGATGAAGAGATTGAGTACGACATGGACGAGGAGGACTATGCATGGTTGGATATGATGAACGAAAAACGCAAGACGGATGGACTCCCCATGGTGTCCCAGGAGGTCTTTGAGACCCTCATGGATCGTCTGGAGAAAGAGTCATACTTTCAGAGTCAGACATCGGGGAAGACGGACAACAATCAGTTCATCGATGAGGATGCAGTTTGCTGCATATGTAATGATGGCGAGTGCCAGAATAGCAATGTGATATTGTTTTGCGATATGTGCAACCTCGCGGTGCACCAGGAGTGCTACGGTGTGCCGTACATCCCAGAGGGACAGTGGCTGTGTCGTCGTTGCCTTCAGTCCCCGTCCCGAGCAGTTGACTGCGCACTTTGCCCCAATAAAGGTGCTGCGTTCAAACAAACTGATGATGGACGCTGGGCTCATGTTGTGTGTGCTCTATGGATCCCCGAGGTGGGGTTTGCCAACACAGTATTCTTAGAACCCATTGACAGCATTGACCATATACCAGCTGCGAGATGGAAACTCACGTGTTATATCTGTAAACAGCGTGGCGTCGGTGCATGCATACAGTGTCACAAAGCAAACTGCTACACAGCCTTCCATGTGACCTGTGCCCAACAGGCGGGACTCTTCATGAAAATGGAACCAATACGAGAAACCAACATCAACGGGACATCCATCAGTATCAGGAAGACGGCCTACTGTGACATCCACACACCACAAGAGGTCGAGAAGAAACCAAGCGTGAACGATAAGATCATCGAGAACGATGAAGCTGGCAAGGGAATTTCGGCAAAGAAAGCTAAAGCCCAGTCAAGAAAGAACATGAGAAAAGCCAGGAAGATCCTAGCTGAGAAACGAGCAGCAATGCCAGTTGTGTCCATGCCTTGTATACCACCCCAGAGGTTAGTATGGATGCACTAGCAAGCAGGAGATCATAAGTTTGACTAAATGCTTTCATTGCAGGTGGCAAAAAAAAATTGCTTAGCAGAAACATTTGCTTAGCAAGTTTTGTTGGTTACCATCCAAAGTTCCACACAAAATGTGTGAAATTTGGCTGGTAGTCTGTATTATAATGCTTAGCGAAAATATTTGGCAAGCAAAATTGCTTCGCAGCTCTATGAAATTGGACCCTGGCCATAAAAGGCAGAAAATATTGGATTGTTAACCCTCCTACTACTACAAGGGTCAAAATCAGTCAAAATGTTCATATTCTTGCCAAGGTATATCTAGTGCACTTAAAATTCAAACACAGTCAAACCTTATGTGTAGTAAGTACATTTACAGGTCAAAATGAGTCAACAGTTTTTGACTGGTAAAAGCATTGTCTGGTATTGTTCAGGGTGGTCAAAATGACATTAAAAAACCAGTCAAAAATGCCCCTGTTGACACATTTGGGTCAACAGTCAAACCAGGCAGTTGACTGATTTTGACTTCTACAGGTACTTATAGTGCAGGTACTTATAGGTACTTATAGTAGGAGGGTTAAAACAGGACTTGAATGTGCCCAAATGTTTTACTAATGAAAGTGATCATATGCCTGTTGGTGAATTGTTTTGTATTTTTTTCCCCCTTTTTCCCTCAAAGGTTGAACAAAAATGAGTTTGGGGACTTGGACAGACTGCAAATTTTACAACTGCCAAACCAGTAGACTGTTTACCATCTTTTATGTCACATTATGAGCTACATGCAATTCCTTTCAACATTTACATGTGCAAGCCAAATAATCTAAAAGCCATGGTTTTTAACTTTTTCCTGGTTCCTGTTTTAAATTGTGTCTCATTTTTGGAGATAACAAGGGCCACAAACTGAGACATGCTGTCAGTATTGTTATGAGTATCCTCAGAGGTTATCGGTTTTGATTTTACAGGATTTCCAAAATCACAACTAAAGTGAGTTTGCAGAAGAAGCAGCAGTTTGTACAGCGACTGATCGGTTACTGGACGCTCAAGCGACAGTCTCGCAATGGGGTTCCCCTGTTACGACGTCTCCAGGCGCACCACCATTCACAACGCAACAAAGACTCGGTACCATCGGTTTGTGTAGCCCCCAGTTTCTTCTCTATCTTTTCGATTAAACTTTGTTTAGATCTGTTGGCAAATGAGTGGAATTTTGTTGGGCTGTATTAGTTTTTCTAAAATAACGAACCTGTAAAATTTTCATCACAATAGGTGTGCACATTTTTGAGAGAACGGCTGAAAAACTGTTACATGTTTTCTCCTGACAATGATTAGAGGACACTAATCGAAACGTAGAGAATTCCCTGAAAAGTCCCCATGGTTCTCCCTGAACCACATTCTCACTTAGCGATAGTTGAGAAACAAGTTGCCCGATATTGGTTCGCCCCCTGAACCATAATCTCACTTAGCGACAGCAGACAGTTGAGATACGAGTTGGCCCGATAAGGTTCTTTTCAGAACCTGTACCTCACTTTTAGTTGAGATAAACACATGGTGTTTCCGCAAACCAAAACGATATCAATACTCCACAATGCAAAACCTCAAATCTTATATGTTTTGTATGTTTTACAAAAAGGTGCTGGCTGACAACTAGTTGTAAGTTCAACTTAATTAAAAAAGATTTCTGTAAGATGAAAGCACTTCAGACAGAATTATTTATCAGGATGATTGGTACTTGTAACAAAGTTTACACCAAGTAAAGTTTTTTGTGGAAGACAAAATGTAACATTTCCCAGATCCTTGGATTTGTACAGGATGGTTTAAAAAAAAAAAAAAATACTCCTTTTGATGCCCAAATTCACCAAATTAAGTACATGATCACAAACTTCTACTCTTTGAGTCGATGATAGATTTGCCTGTAGACATTCTGCATGCCATTAGACTTGTACTCATTTGATTAAGATACATCCATTGTAGACGTCAGATATGTGCTAGACATTTTGTGTTATTTTTATTTGGTTTCATTCATTCAACAATATATACTACACAAAACAATTTAGGGAACACCGGATTTTTAACATCAAATAGGTTTGAAATGTTCCATGATCCGGGATTTTCATTTGCAACCCCCTCTCTCTTTCAGTAGTCATGTCATGAAATGTGTAATCACTACATGCATCCTTTATCATCTGTTTCATTGTGCAGTTGTTTCTCATAAATTCTGTGAAACATTGAGTTTATCTGAAATAAATGATCTTGCTTTAACTGAGATTATTCCGGTGTTCCCTAAATTGTTTTGAGTAATATATAACAAATATTTGATACGGTCGATGTCCATTTTATTAATTTATGGATAAGTGCCTCAGCTTTACTTGTTAAATATGTATCGCCTGTGTTTGATGTGATATTACCAGCAAATTCTGGCAATTTTTATTTTGATTGGAATTTTGAATATATCTTTTTAGAAAGGAAATCAACTTAAATTTTTTGAAGTGAGATATTTCACAAGATAGTTGTAGGAAGCTCGACTTAACAGTTACAATGTTCCCAAAATGAATTTATGACGGCACCCACAATAAATTAATTTTGGGACATATTTAATGTAAAACCACGCTTCTTGTGATTGTGTATTTCTCAAGTAAAATAGCTGTGTTCCGATGAATAAAAACATTTTTGGAAATTGGCAGTAAAATAGTGAGGAACACGGGCGATACATCTTTAAATGTAAAAGATACTATAATGTAATAATAAGTAAACCTGAGACATTATGGATTTTTAACATTCTCAGTTGATGTTATGGATAAAAGCCAATTCTAAAAAATGATTTACACATGTAACCGTTTAACCGAAACTTTTGGTAAACTGGTTAACCGAAAGTTGGCACCTGATGGCCACACAAACTAGATACAGTCGGCAAATGGAACAATGTGTTTACATTTTAAATAAAAAACCATCAATAATTTTCCCCTGAATGATTGTTTAATAACCAGTGCTGCAATAAATAAAGTTTAGAACAACAAAATGGGCGGAAAATTCTTCCGGTTAACTGTCCCAGCACACAAAAGTTGAATTTCTGTTAGTAACTGGCAATTGGACAATGTGAAAATGGGTACTTGTATTTTCCCCTCAAAGTTCTTAGAACTTGCACTATTCACCGTAGTATTTCCACACAATCAGTCTTTTCTCTCACACATTCTCTCACACAAGATTGACTCACAGAACATTGACTCAGTTGTTTTAACAACAATTAGTGCATGACTTGCATGAAGAATGCTGAATTTCTTCTGTCGAAACTGGGGGCAAAACTTTGATGTTCTTTGTCATATCGTGGAAATGTGATTGTTGACTTAAATGTTGTTGTTTTTAAACCAGTAGCACAACGTAATGATCAGCATTATGACTTTGTCTAGCTGTAATATCCGCTGTAAAGCAAACCATTGTTGATTATATCAACTTAAATGTACATAGTCAGTTTTATTCTCAATTACAATAGTCAAAAGTATTTAGAAATCAATCAGTGATGATACATATTATATCTAAACCAAATCAGCTAGACAAATCTTTAGATCTCAGGAAAATTTTAGCTAGTTATTATCAGACCAAGAGACACAAATATATCAAGGCAAAAATGGAAACCAATGAGAACAAATATAAAAATGCCTAGATTTGCAATGATTTCATGACTAATAAATTAACTTATTTCCTGTCTTTCTTTTCACTACTGTTTCCGCCATCTATCTCTGACTCCTCACTGCGTTGATGTAACTCATACAGCGGGAGAACCAGAAAGCCAACAAGTTGAAAGAGCAACTCAAGTACTGGCAGCGACTGAGGCACGACCTGGAGAGGGCAAGGCTTTTGGTTGAGCTCATTCGAAAACGAGAGAAACTTAAACGTGAACAGGTAGTTAAACAACCAAAACACCTAACCAAGCAATTTTTTTTTTCATTAGCATATAGACCAAAAATTACCCCAAAATGTATCAAAGGTAGAAAAGTGATGCCAATATTGATACAGAATTGAGCATAATGTTTTCAAGTTACAAAAACTCCTATTTAGTATGCACTATAACTCTAACTAACCCAAATCCTCCAAAATCCACCCCCTGGTTTTGCCTGATTTTGATGGATTCCATACTCCACAGTATAGTCCAGCGAATAGAGCATGTAGCCGTGTGTACTAAATCCATAAAACTCCACCGGCTGCTTTTGTTGGATTCAGGACTGTGTATAGCCAAGCCATGGATGCTTTGCATTTGCTACTGTACCAATTCCATCAAAGTCCAACAATTGGGGGTACCTTTTTACTGCATGTTGATGGATTTTGGAGTATTTGGGATGGTTCCTATCCAAAATGCCTAGGGGGTTAGGGTTAGATATTTGTAGAGATGGATTAGCTACTAACATAATTTACTAATTTATTTTGTTGTTGTAATCCTGCAGATTAAGTTGAACCAGATGACGATTGAGATGCAGCTTCAGCCATTTAACATCCTACTCAGGAATACATTGGACCAGCTCGAGGAGAGAGACCCAACTAGGATCTTTGCCGAGCCAGTCTCAGTCGAAGAGGTAGAGTGTTCAAAGAAAGCTATGTGAATACACAGGCTTCTTGAGAATTCAAACATTTCCCCTAGATGTATCACATCATTATTTCAACTGTTTTTACCTATTAAATTTTCTCCAGGCAGCAGGAAACCTCTATGGCCTTCTCAACCATGAAAATCAAGATCAAAAGTCATGAATATGGAACCCTAGTAAAGATTTAGAGGGATTTTGTTCATACTGTTTCTTTTTAACTAACTCCAGGCACTCGACTATTTCCAAGTGATCAAAAACCCTATAGACTTCTCGACCATGTAAACCAAGGTCAAAGTTCATGAGTATGGAACCCTAGAAGAATTTGAGAGTTTTTGATCTAACTGTGCTTTCTTTCAATCTGTCCCCAGGCACCAGACTATTTCCAAGTGATCAAAATACCCATGGACTTCTCAACAATGAAAGCCAAGGTCCACGGCCACGAGTATCGGACCATCGAAGAGTTTGAGAGGGACTTTGATCTAATCATCAAGAACTGTACGACGTACAACAGCAAGGACACAGTGTTCTACCGCGCTGCTGTCAAACTCAGAGATATGGTATGACACTGTTTGACACTGCAGACGGGTAGTTCTTTTGATGGGTGCCAATCCCTGCGTGTTTTGTAAACACAGATCACACAGTTGCTTGTCGTTTTGACTTCTACCCTGCTGTTACATGTTTTTTCAGGGGTGCCTGTTATGAAATGCTTTGCAGTTATGGTAGTGCTTGTTATTTATGCTTGTTTTTTAACTCTTGTTTCTTAACTCTTGTTTCTTCTTTAGGGTGGGGCGATCATCCGTAATGCAAAACGAATCGTGGAGAAAATCGGCTACGATCCTGTGACTGGGTTCCACACGGACAAGGCCCCCAACTTCAAGGAAACTGAATTTAAATTAAATGACTGTAAGTTCCGTTGCTGCGCTGTCTTACTGTTGTGGCATATAAAAGCGCCATTGAGCTTGTCTAATCCGTAATTGAAATGAGTGGTGTTGACTTTGAGAATTGATACGGAGAAACACTGGAGTATGAAAGAATCGGCCGTATTGAAAGATTTGATATCAGTTGTGTAAGCCAAGGAAATAATACAGGCATTGTGCAGTTTACGTTATTAGACCACCTGCAATTGTTGGGGCGATTACTGACTTCGTGAAAACGCTAGACGTATATAGGTCAGATGATTTGTCACTTCGTGAAAATGCAAAATCAGCAATACCCACTTTGGCATTTTGCCAATCGCTATGTATTCCAATGTATAAAATGACAAATGGCGATTTGTCACTTTGTGAAAACAGAAAACAGCTTGGTTAAGTGATTCGCCAGGTATATTAATATCGTAATTACGAAACTATGACGTTTCAACACTTGAAACTTAGCAGAAATGTCGGCGACAATGAATATACCTCAAATATCTACAAAACTGAATTTGACAAAAATAATGTTTTTTACGGATTCATCACTTCTTGTAAACAGTTACGGTATATAGTCTGGCAAACATCACTTTCCCCAGTCAAAACAGGTGTTTCCTGTCTGATTTATAATGTTTATTTCCATGACATTGTTTGTTTTGTCTCCACAGTTGACAATGCCCTCTCCCCTGTCCATCGAGCTGACATGAGTTTAGAGGACCAACTGCGGGAACTCCTGGAGAAACTGGACATGACGTGTACCATCAAGCACGGTGCTGCCCGCACCAAACGCACCAAGCAGCTTCGCAAGGAGATCAACGTGATCCGCCGCAAGCTGGCTCAACAGAGGAATCAGGCGAACAAGGCGGAATCACCGAGCAAGAAGGGCGGAGATAAACGGAAAGTTTCGACATCTGCAGAGGGGACATCAAGTGAGTCACATTATCCAAATAACATTAACCCTAAACCCCTAGGTACTCTGGGTAGGAACCTTCCTGAATCCTCCAAAATCCATCAGTGCACTTTTGGAAACATGCCCTTATCTTCAAAATGCACCATGCATTTTCGTTGATCTTTCATATTCAGCACTTATGGCCTGTACTTTTTTTGTCCCATTTGAAGAGGTGAAAGTACCAGTTTCCAACAGTGCTGATTTTTTCCAAAAAAAGTGCCCCTTGGAGGATTTTGCAGGATATGGGGTGGTTAGGGTTAAAAACCAGAATATCTTAAAATGAAGTGAATCCCATTGAAAAAAAAACAGCTGTTGTGTTCAATGTACACACTGCTTTTTTGGGGTTTGTTGTTTCACAGAATGAGATGTACAAGGCTATTCAAACTTGTAATAATAAGAATAAATAATGTGTACTCGCAAATATTGTGCATGTATCCACCAAACTGGTGCTCAAGGCACCTTTATTATTACCCCTGCTCATCAGGCTCATAAATCATTCCTGAAACCATCTCAGCTCCCTGGAGAGTATACATCTCAATTGCAGCCATTTTTTGGGGGCACATAGGGATATTCATACACAACCACCAACTCTGCCCTTACTACATGTTCCCATTTCCTTCTGGGTGGAGAGAAGCAATTAAGGTGAGGTATCTATCTCAAGGACATATGCACCAGGGTCGAACCCACATTCTGACAAATCTGATGCACCGTTAACTACTTGACCATTGTACAAACACAATGAATCATTTAAAAATAAATTGGTTTTAAGAACACTGTCAATTGTCATATTTTAGTAATAAATAATAATAACTGGATTTATAGAGCGCCAAATTACCGAAGGATACAAGGCACTATAACAAGGAAAGGAAAAGGAACATAGAAGACAAAAGAAAGAAATACAACCAGCTTTGATTTGGGGGGAAAATATAGATCTTGTGAGCCTTTTTGAAGCACAGAACACTGTGATGGGGATGGGTAGGCTATTCCATAAACAGGGGGCGGCAATGGAAAATGCCCTGCCACCAGCCTGTTTACATGATTTGTGGACGATAAAGGTTTCACCATCAGAAGAACGAAGGGAGTATGAATACTTCTTGATTATTATGAGCAGAGAAGAGAGATAACCTGGTGTTTTCAGTGATTTGTAAAGTGTGAACCAATGTGCGGAACTGAATACGTTGGGCAACTGGAAGCCAGTGTAATTGTTTGAGCAGAGGAGAGGTGTGGGTGTGTTTAGGCTTCTGAAAGACAAAAGTTTAAAAAATGTGTTTGTGTTTTTTTTGTTTTTTTTTCTTTTTTTTTCCAGATGATGAAGGAAGTGACTGCCCAGCACCCAGTGACTTGACTGAACCCCCAAAGTTATCTCCATCAAGACCGGCACCGATCTGCGCACGCAGCAGATCATCACCCACCAGAGCATCGCCGTTGCGACCCTTACCAAGGACACCGGTCAGGGGGCGAGGACGCGGGCGACAAAGGGTGTCACGCTCCATGTCCGAACCACACCCTGGGACTGATGATGCCGCTCCCACCCTCACAGTCAACGATACATCGGAGGCTGCAGTCACACCCAATAAGAGTCCGTCCCATTCATCTGACAAAAGCCCCTCCCCTGGTGGAGTTGGCAGAAGGACTTCAGTACTGTTTAGTAGGAAGGCGGGACGGGGTAAACCCGCCGGAAGTCCGGGTTCTAAAAGAGGCGGACGCTTGGGTAAGAGGTCTCTGTCCATGGATACGGAGAATGCAGCCAAAGGTGGTCGGCGTGGTAACCAAGAAGGTAGCCTCCATATAGAGACGGAATATGAAGGAAATCTTCCAACTACATCGTCGTCCGTTGTGAATGAGAATCACACGAGGAAAAGGTCACGCAGCCTTAGTGCTAGCAATGCAGACTGCAGCCCCGCGAAAAGATTATTAGAGTCCAGCGTTACAAGTAGTTTGCCTAATGGCTTTGAAGGGGTCAAACCCACCGGGGAGAGCTTTACGATGTACAGGTCGGGCCACAATCGGACCCGGAGCAGCTCTGATTCGGATAGCACGTCCAGCACGGGCACCACAACCTCAGGCTCGGTGTCAGAGTCCACGTCCACCATGGAGGAAGGCCATCGTCACCGGAGGCACCATAACCGCTTCAACTTACCAGAAGACAGCAGCGGGGAAACATCGTGTGGGGAGAGCACGAGCACCACCAGCAGAAATCGCCACCACGGTGCGGGTCCATTCTTGAGAGAAAAACCAGGTAACAAAGTCATGATGTAAAAATGTCAAAAGCATTGGTTTTTTTATTTTTTATTGAAACATTTCAAAGTTTCCTTTGTACTTTTTTTTTTTTTTCTTTTTTTTTTTTTATTGTTTAACCAAAACACCGTTTAAAAAAATGTATAAAGATGTCAGTTTGCGGACCGTAATTTTAATTATTTCGTATATTGCTTCCAAAGTGACTTAACAAATCATGACTGTTACCTGGTGTTTCTTGTGAATGTGGTTGATAATTTGTTTGTATGTGTTGATTAACATGTGGTACACAGTTGTTAGTTAAGTGTGGATGCACACTTGTACATGTGTGGATACACGTGTGGATACACGTGTGGATACACGTGTGGATGCACATTTAACGGGGGGATGATTTCGTTCGAGAGTATTGCATAGCAAATGTTTTGGCAGAGGTTATTGTGTGTGTATGTAATGCTTATTTTGAATTAGCAAATCTTGAATTTTTTTTATAAGTGAATTTGGTGTAGCCTTTTTGCTGTGGGATATAGGCAAAATCATTCACTGACATTAGCACGTGTGGATAACCATATTAATACACGTGTCAATGCACATTTGTACATGTGTGGATACACATGTTGGTTTATGTGAAGTGCCTGTGTTAATAATTACATGTCTCTTGTTCTCTATGAATTGATGAAGGTGTAGAAATATTTCTCAGTCCCGTTGGTTCAGTGCGGTTGAAAGTATTAAAAGAGGTTTTTAGCATTCATTTTCTATCAAAGCGTGCTTTACAACATCAAAGCAGGCTTTATAGAAGGGTTCATAAATCACATGTTTAGAGACACTAACCTCCTATAAGTACAAGCCAACTGTTATGTTTAATTGTCTATGAAGTACTACATCCAATGTGATAGGAGACTCTTTGGTACCATGGTTTTGTCAGCTTCGGTTACAGTCAAAGACAGACCGGAGTAGCGTAAGGCAAGCTACATCAACATCATTGTTTCTAACTATACAATCGTTACAGTTCATTTTTTAAATATAATTTGTTTGTATCACGTAAAACTCGGTTCTAGAGGCAAATTAAAGACAACCATCTTCATTTTTTGAGCCACGCTCTGTAGATTTGGTAGCTTACTTGCGTTTTTTATTGACCGCACATCCCTCTTAATCAGGTAAGACAAGAAGTACCAGCTGGAACTCGGATGAAGATGACATTCCCCTCAGTCCGCTGGACCTAGTCTGGGCAAAGTGTCGCGGCTACCCATCGTATCCTGCCCTGGTAAGTTGGAGCTACTTCCAACCAGCGAAAGACAAAAACGAGACTGAGAGATTTATCTTTGCCAGTCATTAATCAATCAAACCTTAAGAGGATCAAATGATCAAATTGCCATTTTGTGGCAAGTACTGGTCGACAGTTTACTTTAATCGCACTGTACCAACTTTTATATATCTGTAGTTGCCCCTGTACAGTACGGCTGTAACAAAAAACCGCTATAACAAATTTATTTATCTGCTCTGTGCATGAGCTGATGAGGGCGCATGATTTAAGATCACCAATGATAGAGGAGGAATCGATAGAGGAATGATAGTGCGTCGTGTTTGGCATATTTTGCAGTTGATGTCCGTAAGGGCACAATATCTCCAGAAATCATTGGCTGTACAGGTGGGTACCAGGCAAGCAAAAGGTATATTCGCAACGCTCATTTGAAAAATGCCCTTGTCTCAAGCAGCTGGATGCGTTTTCACTGCCAGAGGGCCACGGTGTGCACAGAACGGATACTAAACATGACCCTTGGCTCCCAATGTTGTGTTATCATATCCTCCATTGAATCACTGAAATTAAAAATTACCGTTGCGAATGTTACATTTGGCATTGTACCAATGACCACTTAATCCCGTTATTGTGCTTTGTACAGATCATCAACCCTAAGATGCCTAGGTCCGGATTCTTTCATAACGGCGTCCCTATCCCTGTTCCTCCTATGGAAGTCTTGAATCAACGGGTTGTCATTGAGGAGCATCTATACCTTGTGCTCTTCTTTGATAATAAGAGGACATGGTGAGTGAAAAATAGATTTCAACTCTTCAAAAAAAAATATTCTCGAAAAGGAGAATACTTTAGACAAGTTTTCACACCTAATCTAAATCTAATCTAAATCTCATCTACATCTAATATAAATCTGCACTACTTTTTGTAAAACTCGGTAACTTGGTACTTTTAAATTACTGAAAAGGTAGAGGGCTTATGGGATGAAGAACCGTTTTTAAAATGAGTGATTTCAGAGATGGGCAGAGTCTTGGTTTATGCTTAGGCACCTTCTCAAAACTATTCCAGGATAAGTTGCAGAAAAGTTTTTCCGTAAAGGGTATATAATTGCGAAAACGTTGAGGTCAGATTCTTTTGCTAGATAGATTTTTCCTCTATACAAAGCACACATTTATCCTCTATAATGTTTATAGACTCTTCACCGAGCAGTCTGCGGTTTGGCCAACTAATAAGATCTCACAGCCCTTTGCTGGTTTGGAGAATCCAGGCAATGTTTACGAAATGTGACATGCCTGATTTATTTTGTGAGAGTATTGATCAAGGACAATCTAGGCTTACTTGATGTCAATGAAAGAGCCCGATCTTTAGCAACAGAACACATAGGTTTACTTTTAAATAAAAAGTTATTCAGATCCGAAATTCTTCAATACCATGAAGGTTTTAAGAATGAAATGTTCTTCGGCAATATAGTAACAGCACAATGGTTACAGTCAGTGGGATTTAACTGTAATTGTATTTAAACCTTGTTTCAACTAAGGGGCCCAGGGAATAATAATAATATGAATGTCCAAATTTTACCAGAAATAATAATCTTTAGTGTCCAGAAACTACCACAGGTGGTAAAAAAATTCACGTGTTTCTTTCTTCTAGGCCAATTTTCTTCATTATTTTCGCCAAATTGTAGTCATTCATGAAAGTTAGTCCTCCGTCTATTTTCTTTTTTGTTTACATTGTTATATCGATCGCTAAAACAGAGGCAATTTTTGGGTGCTTTTCAAAGTGAATTTCGCCGAGTGTAACATTACTTTGTGGTATGATCTCTACGGTATGATCAAGCTTGATTTTGATTATTAAAAATTCATCATGAAAATGAGTAGCTCACCGTGGTTGAAAGTGCAATCATATTGTGTGCCGAAATGATTCTAAATCTCACCACAACATATACAAATGAATGCTCATTTTGTTAATTTTCAAAAACTTTTATTATAAAACGAAGTTAGTAATAAACGTTTCTCGAGTTCCTTTGAATACGGCCGTAGTGATCGTATGAAAGCGCATGTGTGAACTGAACACGGTAATATTGTGCATAGGGGTGGCTCAATTGCTCAATGTTCCAACCCCCAAACTCGGGCGAAGCTAAAACAAACTGGGCGGTTGTTGCACGTTTTTCATTTCGGAAATTTCGCCTGTAGTTAATTCATCAGCAGAAAAATATTGCATGCACATAGAAGTTAAGGCATTGCGGATAAAATCCTTACGGATTGCTGGGAAATATAGTTGCATGTACGGATGCACATAGGTAAATCAGTGCATGCACGTATCCACCCAGCAGGGACCACCTGCTGGCTTCCAGTAGATAAAGATCTCAATGTCTGCGGTTTAGTCTTCATGTAAACAAATTGCCTGGTCTAGCTTCAATACTTCTACGCAAACCTATTCGCAATATATTTGGACTGCTTGGGGATACTATGAGCATTGAAAAATCAACTGCGCGTAAATCTCTGCGCAAGTTATCCCGGAATAGTTTTGAGAGGGTGCCTTACGGGCTGAACCAAAGATTGGTCCCGATTAGCCATGTTCTTAGGTTGGTGAAATTCTTGCATCGGGTGATAATTGATTTAATTTTGCCCTATAGCCATGTTCTTACTCTCCATTACCCAACAGCACACATTTATATTTTCTGTATCAATCATCCCGCTGAGAAATTTTTCTTGAAGTGTTTTCATCTTGGAGAAAAACAGGAGTTTGTCAAAACGTAAAATTTATAATAAGTTGCTGAACAGCATTTTTTTGTCAAATAAGAATGTGTTAATAGTTTTGCTTTGTTTTCTCAAAAACTTGAGCGCCTATTCTGATGAAATTTTCACAGGTTAGTTTTATGATATATATCTTGAGAACTAGAGGGTTGAAATGCACATACATCTTCAAATACTAATGTTATACCTTCCCTCTAAAACAAATATACGTGTTCGGGCTTTTAAAAAGTGACATCATTACTTTGCATTCCTCCGTCCAGGCAATGGCTGCCCAGGTCCAAGTTAGAGCCCCTCGGCGTGGACTCGGGTCTGGACCAAGCTAAACTAATGGAAGGCCGTAAGTCGGCCGTACGGAAGTCTGTCCAACAGGCTTACGACCGCGCTCTGAAACACCGTTGCCGAGTGACTGGGGAGGTCATGGAGGGGTCAACGAGTGAATCCAGTGATGGCTTTGGGGATAGATTATAACTAGGACTGTATGGAGTATTTCCCATTATTGACATGAATGCTAAATTCCTCTTTACTTAAGGGGTCATACATTGTTATAATTTTCGCAAGCGTACAAAGCATATTTTCCCCAAGACAGTTCCCTTCCTTCTGAAGTGAACACTGCAAAACTTTGGCTATTTGACAAAATTTGTATCACATGTCACCATTATACTGAATTATGAACAGCGTTTATCAACCCCTCTCTCCCCCAGCCATACGCTTTGTACACTCGCAAAAATGTTTCCAAAAAAATGGATGACCAGTTTGAGGGCGCTCAAAAACCTAGGTAAATCTCTATCCAATCTGTGCAATCAAGGTCGGCTGTTCCTTCTCTTCCATCCAGTATGGGGGGGGGGGGGGGGGGAAAGAAGTTCATACATCTGCTAAGCAGATATAATTACTAAGCAGGTTTTGTTGTTTACCAGTCAATTTTTGCCGAGCAGCTCCGTGATTTTGGCCCCTTTGTAAAGTTGAAGAGTAAATTCTTGAGGTGAATTCACAGTTGATAGATAAATAATGGTCCGTTGTATTAAGGTTCTCATGAACATAATATTTTACCCACTTTTCTTTTAAAAAGGATCAGTGGATGCCATTTTTTTGTGTGTGTGTGTGTGTGTAACCGATGAAGATTTTGACCTCTGAAGGGTTGACATGGTACACATCATGGTGGAGTCCTACGTTTGTCACATTGGCTTGTCTTTGTGGGGTATTTTTAATTTTTTTTTTTTTTTTAATGTGTATTGATTTGTATGAAATTAGTAATTAATTGATGAACACCTGGCAGAATGGTGATCAGATGTTTCATTCATGTTAACCCCTTCCCCCAGGTTGAGTTATACCTTTGTAATAAGACTTTTACTTTGAATGGCCCAAACCAGAAAAATGCCAATTAGCTACACTATTGGTAATCTTGAAAAAACATAAATAATTACAGTTTTACATGAAAAGTGATTGGTATTGAAGTTGATGATGGTATCAAACATCCCTTGAAATAATTCTGTCTCGGGTGCTATCATTTTTTGGTTAAAATAAGTGAAATAATTTCCAAAATAAAAATTCCACGTTGGAATGAATTTGAATATTTCACTATTTTCCCTATTTCACTATTTTCCCGTTAACTACATAAGCTGAAACCTTCACAGGTTGGTCTGAAATATCTCTCAATGTATGGATGCATTTTACCAAAAGAATATACTGGCTTTGAAATGGCCCATGGCAGTGGAACAAACCACGGCCCGTAGCAGTGGAACAAACCACGGCCCATGGCAGTGGAACAAACCACTGGCAGTGGAACAAACCACGGCCCATGGCAGTGGAACAAACCATGGCCCATGGCAGTGGAACAAACCACGGCCCATGGCCCATGGCAGTGGAACAAACCATGGCCCGTAGCAGTGGAACAAACCACGGCCCATGGCAGTGGAACAAACCACTGGCAGTGGAACAAACCACGGCCCATGGCAGTGGAACAAACCACGGCCCATGGCCCATGGCAGTGGAACAAACCATGGCCCATGGCAGTGGAACAAACCACGGCCCATGGCAGTGGAACAAACCACGGCCCATGGCCCATGGCAGTGGAACAAACCACGGCCCATGGCAGTGGAACAAACCACGGCCCATGGCCCATGGCAGTGGAACAAACCACGGCCCATGGCAGTGGAACAAACCACGGCCCATGGCCCATGGCAGTGGAACAAACCACGGCCCACGGCCCATGGCAGTGGAACAAACCACGGCTTAGAGGTCGTTGTCATGTGTCATCCAGTCAATCCATATCCCATCAGGCTCAACCTGCAGTCAATATGCAGTTGTAATTCACAGTACGCACGAGGCCGCAGTTCAATGACCACAGTGCATTGTGTGATAAACCACAAACGTTTCCATAGAATATGCAAATTCTTAAACACGGATATTATTAAATCCACATGTTCTAAAAAGAAAATGGTTGACGAACCACTCGTTATGCGATAGTTCATTGAAATGATGTTGGCAATAATTTTTGTACTATTCATGCTGTGAGATTGAACCCCATAGCCTGCTTTGTTATGTCTAGGTTATTGCATTTTGATAATTGGACAGAGGAAAGCATTTCACGTCGTTGATTCAAAATTTGTTGTTTTATTTTTCCATTTCGTTTTTGTTTTGTATTCAGGTTTTTATTTTGATGATTCTACATCATTTACCGTGGTAACTCAAATTGTTGAAATATCGGATCTCAAAGACAAAAAAACAATAATACATGTATATCATCTGGTTTAATGGCAAAAGCTTTAAACTAGTTTTTTTTTAAATACTTATGTGTTTTCTGTTTTCGTTAATTATTAAGATTAAATTTTACTTGGCATTCAATTTTTAATATGCAACTGATGATATCCACAGACAACGTGCTTGAGGAAAAAAAAATTCTTTTCCTTTTTGGAAAAAAATGTATGTGATTTTTACCCGACGGGCCAATCTTTATTTTGTAAATAATAAACTTTGAGATTCACATTCTAGCTGGATTGCTGGAAGTATTTGAATCAATACACACATGTAAACTACAAAAGATTTTTTTTTAATGTTATAAATTGTGTTTCCTATCTGTAGAATTGTTGTAGAATTGAAATTGTGTATACTTTATTATTATTTCTCTATATTTGATGCAGGGGGGATAGCTCATGTTGTTTGGGTGAATCCATTCTAAAGTAGTAAACAGCTTTTGGTTTGATTTAAAATGTTTGAAGATTTTGCCAAATTCCCTCCAATGAATGTTCTTAGAATGAATTGTTGTCAAACATTGTCATTGATTTATAAACATAATTTATGTAAATTGTCTCTTAAACACAACATTACCACTGGGACACATGAATAGCAGAATTCTTCCTCTGTAAAGGTTGGGTCTTTCCCCACAAGAATATATTCACATGAGTGGCTGAAATAACATTTGGATATGGAATCAGGTGATCCACTCTGTGCACATTGTAGCCCTCAAGTGGTAAAAATGCATCCGCACAGCGAGTCTAGGGCACTTTGTGCACCATTTTATGGCATTGTGTGTACAGAACTCCATTGTCTGTGTACCCTACAAGTACATTATATTCAGTGCACTAACTCCTGGTAAACGTTGACACTTGAATGTGAATTAAGTCAATATCAAACACTTACCAGTGATGTGTTTAAGCCCTTGTGACAGCAACTGCTTGCTTAGAGGGCGCCCTCATTAGGTCAAGCACAGAGCAGATGGAGCCAAAATCTCATACGTGTACAATTGTATCTTACCTCTATCCCTGTGTTCAAACTAGATAAGAAAATACTGGTCATGAACTGTATTAGACCTTTGTCACTCTGTGGCCATATTTGTCAGATTCTCTTAATGCCCCTTTACACTATTGGTATTCTTGAAAAAACAAATGATCACAGATTTACATGATGATGGTATCAAACATCCCTTGAAATATTTCCGTCTCCGGTGCTATAATGTTGGTAACAATTGTGAAATATTTTCCAAAATGCATTTCTGGCATTTGAAGACAATGAATACCGACAATCGGAATTCATTTTTATTATTTTCTCATTAGCGACACAATAAAGTAAGCTGAAACTTTCACAGGTTGGTTTTCATACATGCTTGCATCATTTTACCAATAGTGTATACTGGGGCCAATTTCATAGAGCTGTTTACCAGATAAAATTGCTTACCAGAAAAATTTGCTTAGCAGATTTCTTTGGTCACCAGCAAAATTTTCATACAAAATGTATGCATTTTGGCTGGTAGTCTGTTTTAAATTGCTTAGCAAAAATATTTACTTAGCAAAATTTTATGATTAGCAGCTCCGTGAAATTGTCCCCTGGCTTTAAGTATGAAATGATTGTATCTTTACTGACTGAATCATCTCTGTAGTTTTGAGGGCTGCTGGAAGAATCCAAATTTTATTTAAAAAAAAAACCATCTCTTAAGTTGAATGCATTGATTTAAATTATTAGTTTCAATATTACAAATTGAATAAAATTATGCATTTGTTTTTCTTACATTCGGTACATAATGTGACAGTTGAGTTTAAATTGATAGAAGTAATTTTTGTCTAAAATTATCTTAAATCTGGCAGCTGGTTGTTGAAAATGTTCTAGTAATTTGTATTTCCGGTAAAACGTTATTAAAACAGGGCCTGTAAAATAGCCAATCAGTTCTGAATAAAAAAATGAAGCAATTTCTATGATCAAGGGTTCATATTCAAACAAAAATCTTTTCACATTGTTGATACCTGTATAAATTTAGTACATTTAATGATTGTACAGAATTTACAGATTAATATATTTGCCTGATTTTCAATGGAAAAAAAGCTATAAACTATTAAAAAAGGCAAATAATTGTACAGTTACTATTATTAATTCTGATACATTCTGTGTATGATCTATTTCTAGATGTATAATATTTGTAGGGTAGTGGAATTACGAGGCAAAACAATATTCCCGTAAACAGGCCAAAGAGTATTTATAGCATGGCATTAAATATTACCATCAGACCATGTGTACAATACTTTTACGTAGCTCTCTCAGAATTAGTTTGGATGTTTCCGAAAGAACAGTTGATTACCTTATTACTATTTCCAGCTATTATAGTCTTGTTTTAACTTATCCTTGCATTTGAATAAAGTTTTGCCTATGTCCATTGTGGAGGATAACATGTATTGCAGTGTTGTGTGTGTTATTTGGGCCCATTAGTGTTTAATCATATATCTCGATCTGAAATTATATTATGCACATCACCAGGGGGTGTGGCAAATATTGGGATATGGCTAGCCCAAAAATGGACTCCGTTTCTGTGTGAACATAGGCCTACTACACTAGGGTGTGGCAAAGATTGGGGTGTGGCTAGCCCAAATATGGACTATGTCTTATTTATACAATGAAATGTAATACCCTAGGGTGTGGCAAAGATTGTCATGGTTTATTTTGTATTTTGGAACCTAAAAATCACAGAGCTTCCGGGCTTGGTAGCTGTCAAAATGTTTGTGGAATGATAGTGTCGCACTTCAAACCATTCCTTGATCTATGCTTCAAACACACACCAAGCAGTAAGAACATATCACTTACTAGCATCTTAAACCATGACTAACGGCGTGACCTAAATTTCAACATAGGGCAAGGTAGTTGGCAGAAGGTGCAGTTGTCGCCCAAGTGTTCTGATTGGGGTGTATTGGTATCCCTCATTGGGAGAATAGGATTTCAGTATTATGATAGGGATAGTAATTTTGGCATCAACCCCCCCCCCCCCCCCATTAGGGCAATATGGGGTTTGCACCAACTTAACCTAGGGGTGCCATGGCCGAGCGGTGTAGATCATCGGATTTGGGTTCTGATGGCCAAGTCGCCATAATGTGGGTTCGAATCCTCACTGCGATACTTGTGTCCATGAGCAAAACACTCTACTGGAAATGGTTCTCTTCATCCAGGAGGATAAATGTGTACCGGCAATAGCTGGGCAAGTAACCTGTGATAGACTGGCATCCTATCCCAGGGGGAATATAAATATTCTCAGTCGTTTCTAAACCGAAGATGAGCCAACGTGGCTCAGGACAGGACTAGCCTTGTCCAATGACACCTGCTGTAATTGACCATGCCCAATGGTTGACCAATGACATGACCATTGGTCATGTTAGTCAACCACTGGTCAGCAAGTGAACTTGCCCATTACTTGGAGTGGCTTATTCCAGATTACCATATACAATACAGGTACATTGCACACCAATCCAAATTCAGCCATAGTCCCTGCCCACCTCGGAAATCTTGATCACGTACCTAAATAAAAGCAAAGCATAGTAACAAGTGACATAAAAAGGCTTGACCCTATCGGTTAATCCATGTAGTTTGATTGAGGTCGAATAGTGGAGTGCCATGGTTGAGCGGTTTAGTGCATCGGATTTGTGTTCTGATGGCTGAGTCATCAGAATGTGGGTTCGAATCCCAACCGCAACCGTGGTGCTTGTGTCCTCGAGCAAGACACTTTACCATAATTGCTTCTCTCCACCCAGGAGTAAATGGGTACCTGTGAGGGCAGAGTTAGTTGTTGTGTTTGATTAGCCCATATGCGCCGAAATGGCAGCAATTGAGCTGTATACTCCCCAGGGAGCTGAGATGGTTTCAGGAATGATTTATGCGCCTGATGAGCAGGGGTAATTATGTACAACGCTGTGATACCTCGTGTAAGAGCACTTTAAAAATGCCTCCATTATTATAGTACTGAACTAAATAACCAACGAAAGATTATCCAAAAAGATTATATGATTAACTTTAATTTTACAAAAAAATGCCATTAAGCATTTGATATTATACGTGTACTTAAAAATAAAGAGGCATTTTACTGAGTTCAAGAGATTTTAAATTAGTGTTACTGATTCAAATGTCTAGTCATCTTGGATATATTAAAGTTTGATCATTAATAGATTTTAGTAAAATTGCATTTTCTTATTTCACCATATATTTCAAGCTGATGATTTTGAGAAAGTTATTTTATTGAATAATGTGACCTTAAGCAGTTCGCGTCGGGAATAAAAAAGATTTTCTGGGCCCCTGTGCGGGTTTCTTTTTCCCACACACACGTTAATGGAAGCTTCCACAGCTCGTGGCCACATCTTCCTAGCATGTCACCGTACACACATGGCTCAACCGAGCATGCATACAAATATATCGGAGTTTCCTCTGGTGTGTATAGACGCTCTCCGATCCGTGGTGCAAAAAAAAATTGTGTGTATACATGGCCTCCGACGCGAACTGGTTAAAATCTATAAAAAAAATCCTCTAAATTTCCTATCCTGTAAATATTCTGTCCACTAAATATTATAAAAAATAATCTCTCTTGGTGGAATGTAAATATGAACGTGATCAAATAAAACTGACCATTACTGTTTAAAAACATTTAAAATTAAAGTTAACAGACACAATATAACTCTAACTGACCTTATGCACATGTTTACAAGGAAAGTACATATTGTTAAAAAAAGCATTTAAATATTCAAAAATTCATAAAAAAGATAGAAAACTGTTATGTAAATTACAATTATATTTTCTCTATATAAGAAGATTTTATGGAAATGACTAAATTAACTCAAACGGCAAGGCTTAAATGAATATACACAATTACCCATTACCCATTTTTTTCCATTTCCCTCACAAAATTTCTGTCAATATTTACTTTATTATTAAAAGTGCACACCTTTGATAATTACCCGATTACAAAATGACTGAATTATAATCTAAAAACTTACTTGATGTGAAGTTGGTGATGGTACCACACATCCTGAGACATTATTCCTTCTGACATGCTTGTAACATACTTTCAACAGGGCATGGAATCGGTGTCCTAGTTTAAGATAAACACAGTGACTGCAAATTACTGGCTCATTTATGCAGCAGTAATGGTAATATGACCTTATCATGTGGGGTATTACTTTTCAGTAACTGATCTATGAGTTAAACTAAAACTAGGACACTGAGTTAATCTAAAACTAGGACACCGAGTCCATGCCCTGTTGACCGTGTCGATATTGTACCTTTAAGACATTTGCACTATTTTCTTTGCATACATGTATCTCTACATTGGATGTATTTACAGATATTTTACTAATGGTGTACAATCTCCTTAATTAATCTTACGCCCTGTCTTCATATCAGGTTTGCATGGACAAATAAGCAATGTACATGTACAGTGCATATGTTCTTACCATTACAGTTTGCCAATTTGTTTAATTTGTACATATTATTTGTATTATTACATTGATCATTATTACAACAAAATTATTAGAGAATGCATGCAGGAATGTTCAAATAGTACCTACAATTTACTTGGTATCAAATTGGCGGGAGTAACCTTATAAAAAAATCCACAGACATTATAGTAATAGTAAACAAAAACTTAAGTACATCAAATTCTTAATGTTTTAAAGATTACAAACTTTACGTCCTTTTAATTTTTTTGGTGTTTTTTTTTGACATTTTCTTAATCAAAAATGGAGGTTTAGTTGATCTGATGAGGTACCACATTGAGATAGATGAGATCTTCTGGTGTCTATTTGTTAGTGCAGACAGGATATCAGTTAGTTGATGCTTAGTTGATGTCACCTAAAAGTTTAGTTGATCTGAGGTACCACATTGAGATAGATGAGATCCTCTGGTGTCTGTTTGTTGGCAGGTTCAGACAGGATATCAGTTAGTTGATGCTTAGTTGATGTCACCTAAAAGTTTAGTTGATCTGAGGTACCACATTGAGATAGATGAGATCCTCTGGTGTCTGTTTGTTGGCAGGTTCAGACAGGATATCAGTTAGTTGATGCTTAGTTGATGTCACCTACAAGTTTAGTTGATCTGAGGTACTACATTGAGATAGATGAGATCCTCTGGTGTCTGTTTGTTGGCAGGTTCAGACAGGATATCAGTTAGTTGATGCCACCTACAAGTTTAGTTGATCTGAGGTACCACATTGAGATAGATGAGATCCTCTGGTGTCTGTTTGTCGGCAGGTGCAGACAGGATATCAGTTAGTTGGCACACAAGCATTTCAAACGTCGGCCGATCTACTGGACTCACAGACCAACAGTTCATCATTATCTGGTACCTGGACAATAAGCAAGTGTGAAAACAAATGTTAAATCAACAATTAAACAGTTGTACCCTCTTTGTTGGAGGGGTGGGGGTGCGTGTGGTGGGAAGGGATCATATAGAATTTGATATGTTTTGGAAATACAGCAACTAAATCTGCTACAATACTATTAATCTTAAACTTCTACTGGCCAAATGACATGTGGCAAGCTTGGTTGTAATTATCATGCATTAGCATGATCTGAGACACAGGTTGTGGATTTGTTCCTGTCTATAGCAATTACCTGTGGATTTTATTTCACAGTCTTGCAAACACTGAACATGCAATTCAGACTAGCATTATCAGGTGGGTAAAAAAAAAAATTAATGTACTTTCAAATTTAAACAATGTAAAACAATTACTACTTAATTGAGAATTTCACACGGTGTCACCACAAACAGTCTTTACTTAATGTAAAGGTTTTTTTTATGTCACAGTAAATGTGATATGTGAGCGTACGTATGTGGGCGAGTCTGATTAAATAACTTGGAAACCTACACATGGTCTGGGCAGTGCATAGGTTGCTGGAGTCTGCGGCCTCTCTGTAAGTAGGTATTGATGTCCCAGTTGTCAACAGCGGGATAAGGGCTCATTCCTCGAGTCAGTAGCTCCCACATAACAACACCGAATGACCACTGCCAATAAACAATGGTTAAAGCATTATTATCAACAAATTATAATATTCCATTCTTGTACTTCGCATAATGTCTCAAGGCACTTTACAGATGATAGTAACGCTGACAATTGGACCAACATCCTTCCTTAACTTTCTGCGCTACCTCGGGTGTATACAACCCCGTGCTTATGCGACACTTGTCAAATAATTACCTCTACCCTCAACATAGTTACCTATTTATACTCCTGGGTGAAGAGAAACAATTATATATAGAGCTGTTCAAATTATACTTGGAAAGAAATACAATTACAATGAAGCTCTTGATTTGATCAAACTACCTTACTTTGGCTGAACGAAGAAATCATTTACTTCACAATTTTGGAACTAAACTTTTGAAATCAAACCGTCACAGACAGTTGCTTCCACCTTCTAAATCTGAAACTAATTCTAGGGTCTTACGTAACATGTCTGGTTTAAACTTAATTAAATGCAACACAGAGAGATACAGGAAATCAACCATTCCACAACTCGTCAAAATCCTGTAATAATTTTGTTTTAATGGGTAATGTAATTGTCTCAATTATTTGTTTTAATCCAGCATGTTTTGCTCATTAGTTATTATCCAAGTTTTTAAATTTTTTACTTTTTAACTTTTAACTCTTTGGTCCCTTAATGTTTGGGTGATTGTATTTTTATATGTAATAATATTTTTATCATTGTAAAGTGACCCTTTCAGCTACAGCTGTTGGTCATTTTGTCTTTGAATACCAAAAAAATATATATATATACACATACATATATACATATATATAAGGTCGCGGGTTCGAATCCGGCATCAGCCAGTTTTTCTTTGCTCGCTTTACGTTTATATATATATATATATAAACGGGAAGCAAGCAATGAAAAATTGGCTGATGCCGGACTTGAATCCGCGACCTCTCGAATACCGTATGAGTGCTCTACCAACTGAGATAACCAGCCCCTATGTTGGTGGGCGGTCCACTTATGCCAATTATCTATTGCTCTATGGGGCCAGGTCAGAGGCCAAACCATATCTGCCGAGTGGCCAGGGATTCAAGCCCCTGTTCAGATGCAAACAACCTGGGTCACTGCAGTTAACCAGGAGAATAAATAGGTACCTATGATGAGACACATTGGCACATTGCACCTAGCACTTAGACATATTAGACATGTCTTTAGTGTAGGAAGAAAGAAACATGTACTAACCACATCTGTCTTTGTATTGTATACACTCCTCTCCAAGCATTCCAATGCCATCCATCGTACAGGAAGCTTGGCTGATTTATCCTTAGCACAGTAGTAATCTCTCTCGTAAATATCCCGAGATAGCCCGAAATCTGCAATCTTCACCAGCAGGCCGTCGTCTAGCATACAGTTTCTTGCCGCGAGGTCACGATGGACAAACTTGAGTTCGGACAGGTACGCCATTCCGTCGGCCACTTGTCGACTGAACTCGAGTAGATCTCTGGCTGTAAGTTCCTACAGGCAATGCATTTGATTTTGAGAGGCAAGAATAGCTTAAGAACATGACGAGAATGATTTGATTTTCCCGGTGTGCTGTTGTTCAGGGTGGTCATGTTGGCTTAACCCTAACCTCCTAGGTATTCTGGCTAGGAACCTTCCTAAATCCTCCAAAATCCATCAGTGCACTTTTGGAAACATGGCCTTATCTTCAAAATGCACCATGCATTTTCGTTGATCTTTCATATTCAGCACTTATGGCCTGTACTTCTTGCCAGGTAGTAATTTTGCCCCATTTGAAGAGGTGAAAGTACCAGTTTCCAACAGTGCTGGATTTTCCCCAAAAAGTGCCCCTTGGAGTATTTTGCAGGATATGGGGTGGTTAGGGTTAATGGTACTCACCTTTGTGGACATGTACCTAGGCCATATATCAATGAGGTCCCTACTTTGTCAAGAAATCTTTGTATGGTTTTTCACCAATTTCTAAAATTGTAACTCATTGCCAGTGAATATGTATTAAAATATTTTTTTAAATCCTAAAAAACTCCTTCCTAAAAAAAACGTCCAAAATGAAGTTCATCTCACCTTTGTAGAATCCCGTACGTACGTGAGAAGGTCACCGTTGGTCATGAACGGCAGAACGACCAGCGGCATGTTGTTACAATCGATGCAGACGCCGATCAGCTGGAGCACGTGGGGATGTTTGAAGTCTATCATCATTATCCCCTCACGCATGAAGTTGGTGATGTCGTCTGCGCCGCCGCGGATCAGAGACTTGACGGCCACTGGGAACGAAGTCCCGTCCTGCCAGAGTTTGCCCTGATAGACGCAGCCAAAGTGACCTATTGGGAATGTGGGAGAGGAAGGAGAACACACTCAAGATCTATTTCAGAGATAAACGTTTAGTGTGATAGTTAAACTTCATGAAAGTTTCACTTGAAGTGGGTCCACGCATGAAGGGGGGGTTCTCATCATCAAAGGTCTTCTGTCATTGGACCATTTTGTTGGAGCGTAAGAACTAAAGAAGAGAGAGCAACAATTGTTTGGTGTGATGTCATTCCCCCCCGGTGGTCGGTGGAACATAGCCTTGAAATCTCACAATGCATTGCGTCCAGTTGTTAGGCTAGGAAAAAGCATCACATGAAGAAAAATGTAACATACATGGTGTGTACAAGGAAACAAACATCCAAGCCTGAAAAAACTCACTGTTTTATCTATTTCAGTCAAGCACAAGGCATTGGGTCCAGTTGTTAGGCTATGACAAAGCATCGGACTCATATGAAGACAATACAAGGCACCTTCTCAAAACTATTCCGGGATAAGTTGTGGGAAAGTTTTTCCGCAAAGGGTTTATCATTGCGGAAACATTGCGGGTGGACTCTTTTCATACATAGATTTTTCCCCCGATACAAAGCACACATTTACCCGCAATATGTTTATAGTCTCCCCACTGAGCGGTCTGCGGTTTGGCCAACTGATAAGATCTCACAGCCCTTTGCGGTTTTGAGAAGCCTGGCACTGTTTACGAAAATGTGACATGCCCGAATTGGTGAAAAGAAAACACAGCGCTGCTCGACACTCTCTCGTTTTAATCTACTCGACTTCAACGCACTCTTACCTTGTCCTATAACTTCACCTCGTTTCAGGTTATCTTCATTGATGAGAACCCCACTGACCTGCATGGCTAGGTCCTTGCTAATGGTCTCCAGGAGTGGCCTGTTCTCATCAGGAATACCGGCAAAGGCGGCCTCTGCTGAGGATGACGGTGTCCTCATCATGTAATCTGCTTGGTCAGTAGAACATATAAGAATAGTACATGTAAAAGTCCAAAACAGGATGTGTTATATTTGCTCATTTTTTACCAGTAAGGTTAGAGTTAGGGTTTAAAGGTTTAGGTAAAAAAAATTGTGAAATTTTTTCCATCAAAATTCTATCAAAATTCTATCAAAGTATATTCATTAACCCTAACCTTCCCAAATCCTCCAAAATCATCTTTACTTGGGTCAGTGGACACTGTTTATTGCTCCATGCATGCAGAGAGGGTCCCTGGCCATGTACACTCACGGAATTTAAAAACGCATCAACTTATATTTCTCAATAAATATGTATAACTTATATGCAGTGATAAATTGAAGCCATAATTGTACATAGCACTTTTATTGTCAGTATGATGTGAAAATTTGCACTCATGCTTGACTGTGAAAGTATTGATTAAAATATCATAAATTGTTAACCTATGTTCTTATTTCTCACTGCAATAATCTGCTGTTGAAAAAAATGTGAAATATTGGGATGATGCGTTTTTAAATTCCGTGAGTATACATGTATCACAGATTAGTGCATACATGTCATGTGTTTGCTTTACTACTGAAGGATTTTGGAGGATTCAGGTTATGTGTAAGCAAATGAGCCTAGGGAGTTAGGAAGGATTCAGGTTATGTGTAAGCAAATGGGCCGAGGGAATTAGGGTTAATGAAAATTTTCATAAATATATTTTTATTCTTATAAAGTATGGATTCATTTACAGACATTTTGATTAAAAGTGTACACTGGTATGGTTAGAAAAACTGTTATTGTCACTTAGTATTGCATGAGAACATTTATTTATTGCATATAACACGTTAACATAACACATCAACTATTAAACTGACTATAGCACCATAGCTCCAAGCATGCTAACATCATAACAAATTAAGGGCAAAAAAAATGTTTCCAGTTTTGGGTCAAAGGTCGGCTTCAAAATCGGTGCTCCTCGTTTCACAGAAAGAAAAAAAAAGAAAACATAAAAATGCCGATAAATAAACTAAACAAATCATAAAATAATTCTGTGCATGAAATCTTTATGAAACTAAAGAAAGAACACGACACAGACACACACAAAAATAAAGAAAAAAAAATAAAAATCTGAAACCAAACCTGATGATGAAGTTTTGCAACTGAGCACATGCAAGAAATAAGTAAAGACTGTTTGCGGTGACACCATGTGAAATTCTCAATTGAGTAGTAATTGGTTCTGAAAAGAACTGGAGTTGTAACCACAAGTTCTTTTCAGAACTATAAATCACTACTCAATTTAGAATTTCACATGGTGTCACCGCAAACAGTCTTTACTTATCCTTTTCACCATGTAAAGCTATAAATCTTGCATGCAAGAAATAGAATCGAAAACACTCACTGTTTATACGAGTAAAGGCAGGGGGAATGACCCTAGCTTCTGCGGACTCACCACCTGTACTGCTTGTCTGACGGAACATGATGGAAGGGGTCAGCACTGGCCCGGCCAACCTGTCCACCACAATGTCTTTCTGGGCCTGCTTGCGAACCCGGACCAGGATGATAAGGACAATGACACACAGGACAAGGAGAATGACGATGAGAATGGCATACCATGGGAACGGTCCCGGGATGATGTTCGTGTAGCCGACGACAGTTCTTATATTCCCAGTTTGAATCTGGTGTTAAACACAGGGATGATATTGTGAGAAAATGAAAAGCTAGGAAAAATGTTTGCCATTATCATTAGGCATATACTAGCCTATAGCGGTTTACCTCTATAGCCATGTATAGCAAGGAAACTGTTTTTTTTATCTTGGTATTTACAATAAAATGATACACAAGGAAAGTTTCCATAGTCTGAAGTTAGTCGGAACCTGGTTTCATGGTAGGATTTTCAAAATCAATAGGTAGGAGGAATACCATGACCGTGAATAGTTGCAAACAGGGAGAGGGCCGAGAGAACAATTATATGAGCGACAAGCAAAGCAAGTGAAACACTGCAAAACAACCAACTGATTTATAGAGAGTAAACTTCTGTTTCTCAACATACAGTGGCAACTTCTAAGTGAGGACTTTTGTATATGTAACTATCCAGTCCATAAGACATACAAGCATTCTTTAAATTGACAGGTCAGTTTACAAATGACAGCTGTCGATTTTGCCCTACTGCGTACCTCAACCTTATAACCCAAGGAGTCCTTGACGGCTTCGCTCAGGTCAGGAATCTCACAGGTGATTTCATCAACTTGAAGATCTATCTCTTTGCACTCTATGCCTCCAATTGTGAGATGTATGTCTGATTCAGTCAGGGCCAGGTTCAAATTTTCACCCTATAAACAAACACAATAAAAGTGACAAAACATTTCAAATGTCAGTGTCAAACCATTAACCCTAACCTTCCCAAATCCTCCAAAATCCTCTTTGCTAAAGTGAAGGATTTTAAAGGATTGACGTTACATGCTACATGCTCTTTGCTAAAGTGAAGGATTTTGGAGGATTGAGGTTGCCTTTCCATGGTACATGTACATCCATGTTTGTTGTAGTGATTGCCAGGTCAGTGCTTGGGTCAGTGGACACTTGCTAATCATCTCCAGGAGTGGCCTGTTCTCATCAGGAATACCGGCAAAGGCGGCCTCTGCTGAGGATGACGGTGTCCTCATCATGTAATCTGCTTGGTCAGTAGAACATATAAGAATAGTACATGTAAAAGTCAAAAACAGGATGTGTTATATTTGCTCAGTTTTTACCAGTAAGGTTAGAGTTAGGGTTTAAAGGTTTAGGTAAAAAATTTTGTTAACTAAATTTTTTCCATCAAAATTCTATCAAAGTATATTCATTAACCCTAACCTTCCCAAATCCTCCAAAATCATCTTTACTTGGGTACAGTGGACACTGTTTATTGCTCCATGCTCCATGCATGCAGGGAGGGTCCCTGGCCATGTACATGTATCACAGATTAGAAACACATGTGTGTATATGTCACATGCTTGCTTTACTACTGAAGGAATTTGGAGGATTCAGGTTATGTGTAAGCACATGGGTCTAGGGAGTTAGGGTTAATTAATAAACCATTAATATTAATTCATATCTATTCATGTGTAATCCCTCTATTGTCCGGTTCTGTGATCAGAACCTGACTCTGCTTTTTGTACCTTTCTCTTTTGTGTTTATGTATATACAGTTTGTATGTCTGTATTCTGTCCCATTTTGCCTTGGAGAAAGAACCTGCTAAGTTCGAAACGTAAGGCCAATAACCATTATTTTGCATTTGTCTTTACTAAACCTCTTAAAGCCATTTAAAACTTACAAAGCCCGTATAAAAATCATGTTAAGAATAATTAGTAAAGTTTTATTTTTGACTGAATTAGAAATCTGACGGTAGATCAAAATTCGTATAATTCCAGTGTGAAAAGTGTTAAACCTTTTTTTTTAAATTTACTGGCCCAATTAAACTACAAATTGCACAGATTGGTTGCCAACCAAAAAGAGTCAACAGTCATACCCTGCACTCTACACTTTCTTCAGTCTCCTGATGTCGGCTAGAGATAGAGCAGACTGGTCGAAACGTTGGGAACAAACCAACCGGCTCTTCTCAGAGCCATCACTTTTTCCAAGAAGAAATGAATACACAATGTACCCGAAAGAACTTTAACAATATCTATCTCCACCATGCAGAGCCTCAAATTGTACATTCATACCCATCTTACCATTAGTTTATTTGGGCTTAAAACAACTCGTATATGACATAAAACACAATAAAGGGGGCCACTTTCCTACCGTCACGTTAGCAGTTTTTCTAATGGTTGTAAACAAATTTTTAATATCTGAAACCACCCAAAAAGAATTTCAACATTTGAATAGACATGCATGCTTATCCTAAAGATAATTTGAGTTGAATATTACTATTATTTTTTTAATTACCCTAAAATATCCATCAACAAATGCACGGAAAAGTGAGGTAACTTTTTCCATCCAATTTTTATGGAAATTTGAGGGTAAAAAAATAAATTAAAAAATAAAAAAATAAAATAAATCAACTCAAATTAGTTCTAGTATAAGCCTGCATGTCCATTCACATGTTGAAACACTTTTTGGTCGGTTTCAGGTACTTAAAAATAAATAACAACCATTGGAAAAACTGCTAACGTGACGGATGCAAAGTGGCCCCCTTTATTGTGTTTTATGTCATATGTTTTTAACTGAAAGCCAAATTTATAAACAGGGTTTTCTCAAAATTTGTCACATTATCTAAACAGATTTTCCAAAATCGAGACTACTTGTACAATACATATAAAGCTTTTGCTATCTACTGCAAATTATTTTACAAATTGCCACTCAAGGTGGGGGGGGGGGGGTTACAAAAGTAGGAATTGAAAAAGACTGTACACTAGACAGCTTGGACAATTTACCTACCTTAATAGTGAGAGAATCTCCTTCTGTGATATTGATGACCCCGTCGTCACCAGCAAATAGATCAAAGACAGGGTCCGGATAGAACAGGAACTCAGAGGCGTTGCTATTGTATACGACAGCCGGTTTGTTGTCAAGGAAGAATGTTACACTTGCCCTGATTGGTTGATCGGATGAGACCCCGGATGATGATTGGCTGATGTTGGGCGATGGACATTCGACATGATCATTTGTGATTAAGTTGCATTCCTGCACAGGACAAAAAATAACAATACCTATATATATGTATGTATTCTATGTATTGCCCCACAGAGCAATAGATAATTCGTCCCTAATTTGCCATAGTGACCAATCCCGAATTAAGTTGGCATAGTGACCAATGCGGTATTGGTCACTTTGCCAAATTACAAAAATAGCCAGTTAGAGCATTCGTCATTAGAATGCATGCTCTATCTCCAAAACTATAAGGAATACATGCATGTGGATTAGATACAATCGTAGGTCTCTTCCTGAATGTACTCATGGGCGGGAAAACTTAAAATTGAAAAATGTCGGATTTGTCACGATGGCAATTTAGGGACGAATTGGCATAAGTGGACCGCCCACCAACATAGGGGCTGGTTAGCTCAGTTGGTAGAGCACTCGTGCAGTATTTGAGAGGTCGCGGGTTCGAGTCCGGCATCAGCCAACTTTTCTTTGCTCGCTTCTCGTTTATATATATATATATACATTATATATATATATATTTAAATAAATAAATAAATAAAAAATAAAAATAAAAAAATCATAAAGCTGCGAGTTGCTTTATAGTATATTCTACATAGTATATGCCGTATAATATTGCTTTAAGATAGAAACACAAACAATATTGTACCTTTTTTAACCCTAACCCTCTAGGTATTCTGGCTAGGAACCTTCCTGAATCCTCCAAAATCCATCAGGAAACATGCCCTTATCTTCGTAATGCTCCATGCATTTTCGTTAATCTTTCATATTCAGCACTTATGGCCTGTACTTCTTGCCAGGTAGTAATTTTGTCCCATTTGAAGAGGTGAAAGTACCAGTTTCCAACAGCGCTGAATTGTTTTACCAAAAAAGTGCCCCTTGGAGGATTTTGCAGGATTTGGGGTGGTTAGGGTTAAGCATGTACGTCACATAGGAAAAATATTGCAGTGCCATTATGAAAATACAGAAAACAAATGTGACGAGGACATACCGTAGTATACTTGCTTCCTGGCATTTCTGCACTGCCTTTACCTTTAGGTAGGATTGTGATCTCAATTTTGGCTTCGTGCACACACTGAAAATTCTTACCGAAGGCTGAAATTGTCTGTCCACCACTGGAAAAAAAATATTTGAAACAAAATCAAGATGGACATTTATAAATCGCAAATAAAAGCTCAAGAACTTCATCTTTATTGCAGGATAACGACCCCCTCTCCCACCGCGGATCATTTCCATGGGTGATAAAGGACCTTTCCTCGAGCAATAAGACAATTCACTTACCTTATTATAGCTTTATTTGGTGAGAAGCGTTCTACTACCGGATCTTCCATATAAGTGAAATACCGAGATTTAGATATGCGTTTGCTATCTAATTGTATTTCTACATCTCCATCTCCAAGGGTTGTGGTTGCCTCGGTGACACAGGTCAAAAAGATGTTTCTGATACTGTTGGAGAAATTGTTGTAAATAGTCAAATTAAGGTATTATATAAATGGCCTTCAGGGAATAAAATAATATGTTGGTGATAGGCCACCAGAAATAATGTTTTGTATACAAGTAGGATTTGAAGGTTTTGCATGGTGGAAGAACAGTAAGGAATGTGAAATTTGGGAGTGGTGTGTTAGATTACACAGTAAGTGGGGACTCACAGGGGATGTGCATCTTCAAACCAGTACTCTGTCTGTTGTCTGTCTTGTGTCAGCTGTGTGTGTTACATGTCTGACTACTTAATTATTATTTTTAATGATATCAATTTTTCCATAATAATAATAATAATGAGTAGCGACACAGCATGTACAAGATAAATACAAAAACAGACTATGAACAGGGTAGATAGTTTGATTATGCAACCCTCATTAAATGTGTCTTAAGGGCAGGGCTGTAGCTAGGGGGGGGGGGTGACACCCCCAATCATTTTTCTCAGTCGGCATTTAGAGCCTCAGTCGGCAAATGAAGCATCAAAGGTACTAGAACAAGGGTTGGTCCAGAATAAATTTGCAGTCGGCAAACCTAGAGCTATGGGTTTCTAAGCACTGAAGATTTGCCGAGTTGTTTGTTATAAGTTGAGTCGAGTGACTTCAGAGATGACTTTCGTCGAGTGACTTTAGAGATTGTCCATTTTGGGGGAAAAACAAAGTACATTTGTGTCTGTACAGTTGTGTCAGTAAATTTACCCACAAAAAATGTTTGCCACTGATGTCAGTCGGCAAATTGGCTTCCACACCCCCCTGAAGAAAATGCCTTCGCTACACCCCTGCTTGAGGGCAGTTTTGAATGATGCCAGAGATGAGAAAGTTTGACATGTTCCACAAAGAATCTGTTGTGTAAAGTTTTGTTCTGAATTTGTATTTTTGCTACTTATCAGAAATGTAATATTAATTTGTTGTTTATTGAATTTTTTTTTTTTTTTTTTTAAATTAAAAACCAGTAAGTGGAAACAGTGGCACCATGTAATATCTGTAATGAAATGTAATATTGTGTTGGTTCTGTGAGAAATCGGTGGTTTGACAACCAGTAGACTATGATTATCTTCGGGAGAAATTGTCTACACTTTGGCTGACTGGCAGGTCAATATTGCTAAGCAAAATAATTTTTTGCTTAGCTCCTCTATGAACTTGGCCCCGATAAAAAGAGACAGAAAGCAAGAAAAGTACCAATATACGCCAAGGCCAACAAAGTCTCCGGTTATTGGTCATAGGTCGGCTTCAAAATCAGTGCAGTCACACGCTTTTTTTTCTCCATCCAGTGAAATATGTAACATGATACATGTATACGCGTTTATTGGAACCAGACCCAATTTCCCATACACAATGTATGGTGGCTAAGAAGAGGCCAGTAATTTTGGCTGCAATTGGACATCGTTTCATTACAACAACAAAACCAAAAAAACGAAAACTAAAAATGCGTACACACAGGTCTGAGGCGAAACTGGAGCCTATTTTTGTTTTGTCTAATCTAACTGCAACAACTAACCTTTTAACAAGACAAGGCTGTCCTGCTACAGAGACAGTGATGTTATTCCCAGCATTTAATCCATTGCCTGTTATATTCAGTAGAGTACCTCCAGACATTACACTACAGTTGGGTTGAACAGCTGTGATAACGGGATCCTGCAAAGGAAACCACTTGCCTTTAAAATGGAATTGTCATCTTTAACTTATGGCAAGTGCTAAGGATGTACATGTCGGTGGACTATGTGGTATAGACAATGTGACCTGTTTACAAAATTGTGGCGTGGTCACATATTCTGGAGATCAATGCATCGTCTAAACACGATGTGACCTGTGATGTAACCTCTAAACCAAAACAGGATGGGCGTGCATACGACATGCAATACCTCATGATATTCAATTACCAACGAGTATACATTTCATGGATGATATTTCATATCATACCCCACATGATAGCATCATATTACCGTTTCTGCTGCATAAATGAGCCGGTAATTTTCAGTCACTGTGTTGACCTTAACCTAGGACACCAATTCCATGCCCTGTTGAAAGGCTCACTAAGATTGTGATAATACTGTCCCTTTAATATCATGATTTTCAAATTCAGTGCACAAGTCACCACTTACCACATATGTGAATATAAAGTCTGGTTCTGATGATATGGTCCCATTTACCATGTACATATTACTGGAGTCGTACACTTCAATCTCGGCTATAATGGGGCCTTTAGTCGGCGCAGTGACGGGTGATGTTATACACACAATCCTGGCAATCAAACCAAAGGAATTGTGTTTAATCAAATGTGACACTTATCCACAAATACACAACTTGCATCGCAAATTGAGCTCCAAACCAGCGGACTTGCTAGCATGACTAACAACAAAACAAACATCCAAATGGTGAGGGGAAAACAAGACCTCTCACAACCCACACAAATACACACACACCCATGTTTGTTTATGGTGTAAACGGAAGACCTCCCGTCTTTTGTTCCCTTTGTTGTTGGACTCCAATTAACTGAGGACCCATTATTCCCTCGGTTTACACCATAAACAAACACCAATTTTCACCCAAACTTCCACTCGACAAGTTGAAGTTCATTGTGAGCAAGGTGAACTTCACCTCGGTCAAGTTGAACTTCAACTTGTTCAAGCAGTGCAAATCAACTACACGTCCATAGCTTTAATCTCTTTCCTTTAACCAGTTCGCGTCGGAGGCTGTGTATACATGCAATTTTTTTTTGCACCACGGATCGGAGAGCGTCTAAACACGCCATAGGAAACTCCGGAATATTTGTATGCATGCACGGTAGACGTGGCAACGAGCGTATAGTGACATGCTCGGTAGACGTGGCCACGCGCTGTGGAAGCTTCCATTAATGTGTTTGTGTGTGAAAAAGAAACCCGCACAGGGGCCCAGAAAAACGTTTTTATTCCCGACGCGAACTGGTTAATCAACATGTTTTATGAAAACTCTATTGCACACGTGTCGCCAACCACAGAAATAACAGTGGTCTGTTTTTAGACTCACTGTTTCTACCTGTGCAAGGTTAGTTAGGAAGCAGAGACAGGCATGTAATGTTTGTATGTATACATGTTAAGTAAGACTAATTGCGGTGACACCATGTGGAATCTCAATTGAGTAGTAATTAGTTCTGAAAAGAACTGGGGGTACAACTCGACGTTTCGATCAGTATGCTCTGATCGTCCTCACGATCAGAGCATACTGATCGAAACGTCGAGTTGTACCCCCAGTTCTTTTCAGAACTAATTACTACTCAATTGAGATTCCGCATGGTGTCACCGCAATTAGTCTTACTTATCATCCTCACCATGCAAAGCTACAAGTTTTACGTATACATGTTAGTTTCATTGTTACCAGATGGGGCATACAGATCTGTTCACCCATTTTTGTGCAAATTGTAATTTCAAGGAAAGGTACAACATTGGTAGTTCACAGATTAGCAATTTAACAAGTTATTATATGAATTGGCCCAAATCTATTGTTCTTGGAGTACTATGCCATGGACTATAGGTAAGGGTGCCACACTTCATGTAGGTAACAGACTTCTGGTAGTGATTATTATGTAGTTCAGGCAACAAAACTGTCCATTCCAAATCAATCATATAGTTAATGAAAGATTGTCTTGAAAGACGTCTTCGGATTACAGAAATTCATTTTGAAAATTATTTGAAAAACATGACAGCACCTAAGGCAGAAATATTTCAAGGGATGTTTGATACCATCATCAACAAGTGAGTTTGGTGTAAAACTCTGACCATGTATGTTTTTAGTGACTACCAATAGTGTACAGTGGTTTGAAATTGTACCTGTAACTCACCTTGTCAAGCAACACTTGTTCAGATATGATCCGGGCCCAATTTCATAGAGCTGCTAAGCAGCTGATTTTTTTGCTTACTGTACGTTTTCTCATTTCATAGCGCTGCTAACTGTTAAGCATAGAGAAAGGCCGGCCGTTATTGCTAAGCAAATGAGTGACGCAACAATACAAATCCATGGTGAATGTGCATGCGCCGCTCTGAATTTTCTTGATAACCTATCAAATATGCTTATGCTTAAAGGGACACTATCATCACGATCACAGCATACTTTCAACAGGGCATGGAATCGATGCCCTAGTTTATTAAAGATGAACACAGTGACTGAAAATTCCTGGCTCATTTATGCAGCAACAACGGTAATATGACCTTATATCATGTTGGGTATTATGGCAGTCACTGAGTTAATCTAAAACTAGCACTCTGATTCCATGCCCTGTTGATCGTGATGATATTGTCCCTTTAAACCAAATTTTCTGCTATAGTCAACACAAAAATTTGCTTACCAGTAAGCAGCGCTATGCAATTGGGCCCAGCGGCCAATTTCACAGAGATGCTAAGCAGAGAATTTTGCTAAGCAAATATTTTCGCTAAGCATTATAAAACAGACTACCAGCCAAAATGCATACATTTTGTACTAAAGTTTAGCTGGTACCCAAAGAAATCTGCTAAGCAAATTTTTATGGTAAGCAATTTTCTCTGCTTAGCACCTCTATGAACTTGGCCCGGATGGGTAACAGGTAGCAGTGACTAACAAAATAATGGTACAACTCCACCCAGGAGTACATGTAAATGGGTACCTATGAGGGCAGAGTTGGTTGTTGTGTTTGATTAGCCCTATATGCGCTGTAATGGCAGCAATTGAGCTGTATACTCCCCAGGGAGCTGAGATGGTTTCAGGAATGATTTATGCGCCTGATGAGCAGGGGTAATAATATAATGCGCCTTGATCACCAGTTTGGTGGATACGTGCGCTATATAAGTCCACATTATTATTATTATTATTATTATTATTATTATTATTATTATTATTATTATTATTATTATTATTATTATTATTATTATTATTATTATTATTATTATTATTATTATTATTATTATTATTATTATTATTATTATTATTATTATTATTATTATTATTATTATTATTATTATTATTATTATTATTATTATTATTATTATTATTATTATTATTATTATTATTATTATTATTATTATTATTTTGTAGTACAAGCACAATTTATGTATGAATTGAAAAAAAAATAATACAGTTAATATATACTCACGGAACTTAAAAACGCATCATCCCAATATTTCACATATTTTTCAACAGCAGATTATTGCAGTGAGAAATAAGAACATAGGTTAACAATTTATGAGTGCAAATTTTCACATCATACTGACACAATAAAAGTGCTATGTACAATTATGGCTTCAATTTATCACTGCATATAAGTTATACATATTTATTGAGAAATATAAGTTGATGCGTTTTTAAATTCCGTGAGTGTATATTCTCTGGAATTAGTTGAAGGAAAAAGATATTAAGCAAAGTTGTTAAGGAAATTTTATTAAGTACTATTTACCAACACTTTGGTTAATTTATATATTCACTAATACATGTACAAACAATGATGGCAAAATATTAATAAAATGATTGTTAATCTATTGGTTACATGAATATTGTGAATCTTTAGAAACAGAAGTAATTCGCGATAATATGAGATAGATGATCTGTCCTTAGGACAGATTCACCCTTCAAATATGGATTCAATTGATAATTTGTTGCTTTTCAAAGCAGTGAATTGGACAAAGCAGCAAATTACGATAAAAATTGATGATGGATTCATTATCAAATTACAATACACTGCACTATGAGAGAAGACTCTCGTCAATGTGTAATTTTGGCACAATTAGGCCAATTTGATACCATTGACCTTAACTACCCCAAAACCTCCAAAATCCATACCCTGATGGACTGATGAATTCAGTACTCCACAGTATAGCCAAGCACTTTGTTGGATTCAGGACTGTGTATAGCCCAGTCTACTTTTTAGCCAAAATTTCTAAGAGGTTAGGGTTAACCAGTTCGCGTCGGGAATAAAAAAGTTTTTCTGGGCCCCTGTGCGGGTTTCTTTTTCCCACACACACGTTAATGGAAGCTTCCACAGCTTGTGGCCACGTCTTCCGAGCATGTCACCGTACACGCGTGGCTCAACCGAGCATGCATACAAATATATCGGAGTTTCCTATGGCGTGTTTAGACGCTCTCCGATCCGTGGTGCAAAAAAAAATTGCGTGTATACTCGGCCTCCGACGCGAACTGGTTAAGAAGTTAGATGCCCATTTTCATTCATTTCAAAACAGCAATGCACTTTTCAAGAACCATTTTGTGAAATATCTCATTTCAGAGTATTTGTTTTTCTTTCAAAAAGGAAATTACCAATGGTCCGATGATGAAAAACAGAACAAATTGCTGGTGACACAGCAAAAAACACAGACAATAATTAATCTTTGAACAAAGTGATGGAAGCAACTGCTGCGTGTCCTCTGCTCCTGCTGTGCAATTATGAGTGTAAGATGAAGATGAGGTTGATGATGTATTAGAATGCTGATGCTTAGAAACTAAGTGGAATCAAACCCTTGGCTGGATTTTACCTATATATTTCGCTCATATCAGGTATGACCGTACACGGTTCTCCTGCAACTGTCACCTCATGCGTATTAGATTCTGCCACATTTTGCCCGAGATTGTCACCTGTTATAGTCACTTGTGTATTGCCCTCTAGGGGACCTGCTAAAGGTGTCACCTGTAAGCAGCAAGTTTCCCAATAGACTTTATGCATATGACGTCGCAAAATGAAGGTCGCCCTCTATCAGAGGCTAGAGAAGGTCACTCATTTGTTCATGTATGCGCGCTGTGCGTATACGCACGCACAGCGCGCATGCATGAACCAATGAGTGACCTTCTCTAGCCTCTGAATGAGGGCGATATTCAGTTTGTGACATCATATGCATAAGGTCTATTATTATATAATACTCAAAACAATTTAGGAAACACCGCATTTTTAACATCAAATAGATTTGAAATGTTCCATGAACCGGGATTTTCATTTGCAACCCCCCTCTCTCTTTCAGTAGTCATGTCATGAAATGTGTAATCACTACATGCATCCTTTATCATCTGTTTCATTGTGCAGTTGTTTCTCATCAATTCTGTGAAACATTGTGTTTATCTGAAATAAATGATCTTGCTTTAACTGAGATTATTCCGGTGTTCCTTAAATTGTTTTGAGTAGCATATATCTAAATGGTAAACGGTTTTACAACTCTGCAGTGCATGACATTTTGCATTTCATTAACAACTTGTAAGGAGGAAGTCAGATATTACTTTGGAAATTCTTTACCCGATAACAACATTTCTGAAGCGTAATCTGAAAAACTGACTTGACACGTTGGTAATTTTACCCAACATCCCGAGAAATCATTCCTTATGGCAGGTGAAATCTGACATGAACAAATGAATGTTGTAAACCATGGTTACTGAAGTAAAGCAACAGTCACAGTCATGCAGCCACAGGTCGACCCATGCCATTTGATTGACAGACTGACCACAAATATGGCCAACACAGCTATCCATGTCGACTGATGCGATGTCAAATTACTGCTGCCGAGCTTTTACAGTACAAATAGAAGCATAGAATGTTTCCCTGTGATGGAGAATCATGCACATACTTTGAAGCCGCAACGTCAACACACGCACAAAAATAAGGAAATACAGGAAGGATGTTTAACCTAGATAGTACATCAAGAATAACAAGGCACCGAAAAGAAGAAAAAACTCACTCCATATATAGCAGGAGGGCAATTAGCCCGTTGCCATGTTGGTGAGTCGCCTTGTTCAGAGCACTCGGCCTGGGTCGAACAATACCCACACCACCCACAGTTCTTGGGGTCATGAGTTGTTACGCAGGCGGAGCAGTCAACATAGTGGTCACAAGTACTGATGACAATCTTGAATATCTGCATTGATAAAGTGAGATAGTGATTTTGCATATATATATATATATATATATATATATATATATATATATATATATATATATATATATATATAAAGAAAAAAAAAAACATCAATGTGTTCACTCCTCACAGATCATTTCATTGAATTCTACATCTACATGTATGCTGTTTAGGTGTCTCGATGAGTAGTTTGAGTTTTGTTGACTGAAAAGATTGCAGCTGATGCAGTACAATTGTTCTCACAATTTGATGAAATGTATCGAAATGCAACTTTTATAAATGGATCAATAAAATGAAAAAAACAAAACAATATCACATCTTTTCAATAAGGAAGTGGTATAAGGAGATATTTAGTTTCAAAATGGTTATTTCATATCATACCTCGTGTGATGTCATAACATAAACATGTTCTTTAGCTGCATCAAATGCCATATCTGGAAGCACTGGACTGTCAGACAGGTCCAAATCCTTGTACGGTTTTCTGGCCCAAAAGTTGGCCTCTTCCGTCTCCAGTCCAGAGGACTGTAGTAGAAACTGCATTTGCAAGGTAAAAGGAAAATTGCTTTCCTTATATACTCAGTCTGATTTTGTACTAAACAGATTCAACTGCAGAGATGTCTCTATTTTTTGGCCTCTTTTTTTTTTTTTTTTTTTGGGTGGGGTGGTTTTTAAAAATAGAATATGTCACTATATATAGATCTACATTTTATAACTGACTGTATTACTGAAACCTTTAAATCATACACTTGCAGATTTGGGGATTCTAAAAAATGTGATTCACATTAGGAGACGCAACAATGCCAAAAAAAGGGAGACACAAACAAAATTTATGGTAAATGTACATGCATGACAATACAAAGGGGGGGGGGGGACATTACCCCTGGATCTGCAAATGTTGTGAGTTGTAAAATGGTTATTAAAGATATGTTCCCTATACTTTTCACTATTTTTATGGCAATTTCCGAGATTTTTTAAATATTTTTATTGTTGCACTGCAGTTTTTACATGAGGGAAGGATTATAAATGTTTTAAATTCCACATTTCCCTAATTAACCCTTCTGTGACTGAAAGGGTCAAAATCGGTCAAAGTTTTGATATACATGCCAAGGCATATCTAGTGCACTTAAGGGTTAAACACTCAAACTGAGTCAAACTGAGTTGGTATAGCAATGTATGTTGTAATGTTGAGGGTGGTCAAAATGACAGTCAAAACCAGTCATTGACTGATTTTGACCACTATAGTTGCTTGCCACAACAGTTCGGCTGCAGTAGGAGGAAGAATCATGATAAGCATGGTTTTACAGTAAATATGCCCCAAAATTAGTTTATGGTGGGTCCTGCCATAAATTAATTTACTGTTAAACTAAGCTTCTGATTATAAATTTGTGCAATATCTCACTTGAAAGTAGTTGTAGTTGAAAGGTCCAGGCAAAATAGCTAAACACAGGAAGGATACATCTTTAAATAGATTACAGAGGTTTTAATCAATCAAAAATCAACACTATGCAACACAGGCTTTTATCTCATTTGTCTGTTATATCACAAAGAAGTTTCTAACTAACAAAAGGCAGATTTAGGCGTGTCAACGGGTTAAAACAGACCCCAATTCTACGTTCATGTTTTTGCCTTCTCGGTCGCACAAGGAAATGTTTGAATGTGAATGAAAAGGCACAACACATACTTCTAAGTTCTACGACAAACATTTTGTTTTACCCTAACCACCCCATATCCTCCAAAATCCTCCAAGGGGCACTTTTTGGGGGAAATTCAGCACTGTTGAAAAGTGGTACTTTCACCTCTTCAAACGGGACAAAATTACTACCTGGCAAGAAGTGCAGGTCGTAAGTCCTCCATGGAAAGCAGTGCTGTGCACTGATCGGAGTTTTACCCTCATTAAAGATGACGTAAAAAAAATAAAAAAATAAAATAAAAAGTGCTGAATATGAAAGATCAACGAAAATGCATGGTGCATTTTGAAGATATAAGGGCATGTTTCCAAAAGTGCACTGGGGAATTTTGGAGGATTCAAGAAGGTTCCTAGCCAGAATACCTAGGGGGTTAGGGTTAATAGAGTTGTATAAAAGGTAGGATGTTTTGAAAACCAAAATCAAATCATTCAAAGCAACATAATCTGCTGGGCCTGGATAGTATTTCCGTTTGATTGAACTTCACCGAGTGTCCTGGTCAAGGTGTATCATCAGGAAGTGGTATTGATGATTATCACATCTACCTGGAACATGGCACGTAGATTACCTTGATAATTGCATGTTTAAAAACTCAAGTCACCAATCTGTTTTATTTCACATTGTAGCCCTCTACAGGTGAAAATGCACCCAGTCGCTGAGTCTAGGGCATTGAATGTGTACAAAACCTCATTGTCTATATATGCTAGAAGTACTCTAGTCGGCGAAAACTCTTCCCTGGTAACTGTTTACATATGAATTTAAATGGAGTCAATTTTTACCAGTGACATGCTACTCAACAGTGTGCCCTCAAGAGGTCATGCACGGAGCAGATGCAGGTCTACACTATTTGTTAAATACACTATGTTTGGCCCTACCTTCATGACATGGCCATCTTGAGTGCCAATGAGTGCCACAGTATCACCACCCATAGGCATTGCAGAAATTGATGTAAACAATTTGCCTGAACCCCCACCTCTTAACTGGTCTTGTACATTGGCTGGTCTCCTTGCCTCTACTGGTTGTAAGTCTGACGTTCCGCAGAAGTCATCGGTCACTACTTTATACTGTTGAATGGAAGTAATTTGTAAAAATTAGTGAAAACTGTATACGTAAATGAATAATCATCATTGAAAAGCATATTCCATTGTTGCATCCTTAAATTTTGTTCTGGCTTTCAGCAAAACAAAAATCAAGTCTTTTTTCCAATGGGGGGGGGGGGGGTGTGGAAAAGTAGAGCCTGGGTTACACCACAAACAACTAGGACTGGTTCAGGAGGAGGGACACTAAGCTTGGGGAGCACCAGCATATTCAAGGGGAGGGGGCACTTAATGCATACTTTTTTACAGGCCCTGCTGTTTTTCTTAGGGATTTGAATTCTCCGAGGGGGGGGTTGCACTGGCCCTGAGGGTTGTGGGATGGGGGACGTTCCCCCCATAGTTCCCCGCCATTGACCCCCCGATGATAATAGTGAGACTAAAAGCAAGCCCAAAGTGATAATAACCCTATGATCAACCCTTCAGTGATGTTGTCTTTTTTTGTGCTTTGAAAATGCTTTGACAAATCTAATCAAATTATTTTTAATGGCTGATGATACACTATGCTTGCTTGTGACCTACTAAAACATGCTTAGATATATGCACGATGTCATGAAATTGCTTGCTTTGTTCCACACAAACACACACACACACACACAAGATAACTAAATGTAATATTTTTTTAAACGACTGCTGCAGCAGAAGACACAATATGCTCACTAAAATAGTTTAAAGATTCTTACCGTTGCTTCGCTACAGCTACGGTCCTCTGACAGAAACTTCAAACCTTGTGTTTGAGGTTCACCGTGAAAACAATCTTGAAGTCCCTTTTTGAACTGTCTGTTAATATAGCGTATACTGTAAAGACACAGTGCCGAGTCATGACCTGGTTGGTCAGATTCCTCAGACACACTCCTCGAGAATACTCCAAAGAGGACATCCTCTCCTTCGTTGAACTTTTGCAAATTTGATCCGGCTTTCCCAATATAAGCTGCACTGAGAATGTTGTAGGGATCCTCGTTGGAGTTGCGGCTGCGGCAATGCAGTTTCATTTCAGTGTAGGAGAAGAAGCCTATTGTCAAAGGACAAAACAACAACATTGAACAGGTGAAGGGGTCGTTGTTACCCAGGGTACTCCCCAATGGTACCCAGGCAATCCTAAAAATACACAAACCTGTATAGGATTGAGAATGCCTGGGCTTTTGTTTTCCCCAATGTGTAAATGATATTTGTGAGCCCAGTTCTTGCATGCATGCCCAGGTGAAGGTACAACATTGGTTATGATGGCAATACTGTATCTAAACAGGTGTTTACTCTCTGTAAATCAAGATCTACTCTATTAACCCTATTACCTCATATCCTCCAAAATCCTCCAAGGGGCACTTTTGGGGAAAAATTCAGCACTGTTGAAAATTGGTACTTTCACCTCTTCAAATGGGATAAATTTACTACCTGGCAAGAGGTGATAAGTGCTGAATATGAAAGATCAACGAAAATGCATGGTGCATTTTGAAAGATAAGGGCATGTTTTCAAAAGTGCACTGATGGATTTTGGAGGATTCAGGAAGGTTCCTAGCCAGAATACCTAGGGGGTTAGGGTTAAACAACTAGCTTATGAAATCGTTGTGTCGCTAGTGAAAAGGCATTCAGAATTTTTGATATTCATTCTAACATGGAATTAGTACTAGTTCCTAAATTCGAACTGGAAATTATTGAACTTTTCTAAAAAAACAAAAAATAAATAACAGCACCTCAAACAAATTATTTCGAGATTGATACCATCATTCACCAAGTAATTGTTGGAAAATATGCTTTACAAATCTTTATTACAATTCAACCTTTTGATAATAGCTAAAAAATATACCTACTTTTATCTCTCTTGCAGATCCTTACAATTCGTGAGTGGTACTCATTCACATCTACATTCTCTCGCTGTACAGTAGTAAAGTAATTAAAGCCTCCAGAATTAAATCCATAAATGTACTTTATTTTATAACTGTTCTTGTAAGTGTCTTTGACGTTAATGAAGGGGTTACGACTATAAGTTGAATCCTGGTAGGCAAAAGAAAAATGCCACTCCCCTGGACTTTTTTCCTCTAGTTTTTTAGCTGTGACAGCATGCTGACTCACGTTTGTATATTGAGGGTCACTGTTAAATGTACCACCGACATAAAGCACTTGTTCCTCCGGTGCAGTGGTGCCGGCCTGGAATAGAGCATAGAAACCTACAACAGTTTCCCCAAGGGATAGGCTGTCCTCTCGGGAAGAATCCTCCCTACCGGTAACAAATGCCGGCCAGCCGACTACTCTTGTGAAATTATTCAAATCGTGCAGTGCACACGTCCCGAAGAAGGCACTGCCGCACGACACGATCAAATCCCGCTCATAATCAACTTGTAACACCCTGTTGACGTTGCTGTCATGAGGGCAACTGTTCGCGTTGACCGTCGGGCAGAACTCGGTCATTCCTTCTTCCCTGGTGTCGACTTCCGAGAGTTTGTCCAAGTTGGGCGAAAGATAGTAGAGCTTGTCCGTCCCCCCTAGATATATCTCACCAGTGCCTTTGTGCATTGAGAAATGCTGTAGTTCCGAATCTGGAGAGCTGAAATGTATAAGCTTGTCGACAAGTCTCTGATTTATGGCAGAGGCAGGCAAGCTGACAAGTCCAAGAAGAATAGTGAATGAAAGCATGGAGGAAGGAACCAATGAAATTCCTCTCATTTGTAGCGAGGAAAGGCGACTCCTCAGAAGAAGTAATTTTTGTGCAAACGCCATCACTGACCTGTCAGAAATGATAAAAATAACACGCCTGTGAACTTTTTTCACTGACACTCAGAAAGCACCGAGTATACAGTGCTATACACACATCGGTGTAGAGCCAAAATTAAATCAATTGTTTATCACCCAACGCAAGAATTTCATCAAACTATAAATGCATACTAATTATTATGTACCGTTGATTATCATGATGTCAGCAATATGCAGTCCTGTTATTGTTACATAATGCAGGAAGGAAAACAAAAACCAAAACAGAAAGCAGTTTTCCTTTCTCTATGTACACATAGACTATAGTGCTGGGAGTTACCGGTTAGTCATCTACCCGAATCTTTCATAACTGAAAGTCAGCACCAGATAGCCACACAAACTAGATCATCAGCAAATGAAACAATGTGTGTACATTTTCAATCAAAAGGCATCAATAAACTTCCCGCAATGATTGTTTAATAACAAACAAATGTGGCATAAAAGAAAGTCTAGAACAACAAAAATGGACAGCAAATTCTTCCAAAATTGTTGGTCGTGTTTTTCAAATATTGGTTTGGGTTAATTAACTGGTTAGCAAATTTATAAATGGTTAGCGCAGTTTCGGTTGGTTGACCGGTTGACCGGTTAACGGTCCCAACACTAACATAGACTTGGACATACCAATAGAAAGTACTTTTTAGATTAATTGCAATATAATTGAGCTCTTTCAGGTGACACCCTGTAATGATCTCTTCTTGGAAGAAGTGATGGCTCTGAGAAGAGCCGGTTGGTTTGTTCTCAAAGTTTCGACTAGTCTACTCTAGCCGTCATCAAGAACTGAAAAGCAATATACAATGCTTCATACATACGTCAGTGTAAGGGCAAAATCACCCGATGTTTATCACCCGATGCAAGAATTCATCAATCTATATATATCGCGGAACCCGCTTCTATATAGGATTCTAGCTGACCAATCGTCATTGGGCAAGCTCAATGGTCGAGAGGTTAAGATGTCTGCACTAGTAACCAGGAGGTTGTGGGTTCAAATCCTGCCCGAGTCACCTGTGTAGTTCTTTGACAGACACCCGGAAAGCAATGAGTACACAGTGCATCATACAAAAGGCAAAACGGCAAAATCTAATCAAAAGCAATATATGTATGTTTCATGTTAACATACCGATACTCTCAATCCTGCTGCAATTAAAACGATGAACAAATCTCCACTGAGAATAGATATTGAATCCAACAGCACTGGGACCAGGAAACAGTAAAAACCATCTGGAGTGAAAACTATACAGTTGATGGACTGCCTGTGCAGGAAGCAACATGCAACTGCATTATCATCTGTTCACAGTGCTCAGATTTCACTAGCTAGGTGTTGAGTCCTACTAGAGGTGCATGCTTGGGCTATGTCCTGCTTCATTTCCTGTTTCTATGGTCTCCAACCATGACTCCAAACACTCACAGTTTATACTCTTGGCTGGAAAACAGGAAGTTAATGTGTCATCAAGATCAGTATCTATGGGAAAGAAGGAAACTGTATAAAGTAAATAGAAAGTATGATCCCACGTGAAGAGAAAATAGGTTTCATAGTCTGGAAAGTGAAACTCTTCCTGACATTTATGAACTCTTAAAGATATCTTGCCCATGTTTTTGAACATCTATGGGAAGAAGAAAACTGTCAACAGCGAATAGAAAGTATTGTCCCACGTGAAGAGAAAAATAGGTTTCATAGTCTGGAAAGTGAAACTTGCCCGTGTTTTTGAACATTTCCCCTGCTATTTCTGGAACTTTTTGTTTTATTTGAAAAGTGTCATTTCCTTTGTATAGACAAGACAACAAGTATTTGAAGATGAAACACTTCATCCGAAGCACGGTTTTACAGTAATTTAGTCCCAAAATTAATACTTGTCAGACCCCGCTATAAATTCATCAGCACCTATGCTAAATCAAGCTTTTGTCAAAAGTTTTGTAAACAATTTAATTTTTAACTATTTATTTTCCTTTCCACAAGGAAACTGGCACTTTTCAGATAAATACAAATTGCCTATGAAATTGCTGATGAAATAGTACAAAATGGGGTATTTTAGATGTCCTAGTTAATGCGTTATGTCACAACTGTACTAAGGCTGTGCGTTTCCGGTTATTTTCAGGAACCGGATACCCGAAATTGGAAATCTTTGGATATATACCCAGGTAGGCCCTACCCGTAAACAATTTTGTAAAAATACATAAATACTCCCGAATGTATAAAATAACCAATATGAACACAAGATTCTCTTGTTTTATTATAAGTCACAATAAATGTGGACTTACTGTAATAATTTCCTGCCTCTATATTAAAAACAAATAAATTTCAAGGTAAAGTATTACAGGATTAGTCATTCAAAAATAACAAAATGTGTGAATTGTAATGTGAAATGTTTGGTGTACAGCTGATGGCATCAATCTTTGCCAAAAAAATTATTTGTCTGAGGTAATGTCACTCTTTTAGAAAGAAAAACAAATATTTTGAAAATTCACTTTTTCACAAAATATTTATCGAAAGCTCAGTTTAATCAAATTAAGTCACAAAATAGTTTTATGATGAAAAACTAAATTTAGTTGAACTATAAGTATTTTTAAATTATTTGTTTTCAGTAGCGTAACTAGGTTGGTTCAGTGGGGACACGAAGAGTCAGGGGGAACATAAGGGATGTTTTTTTACAGGTCTTTCTGTTTTTAGGGATCCAAATACTGAGGGGGAACATCGGGTCTAGGGCAGGGGGTACCCTTCCCCCCCCCCCCCACACACACACACACCCTATCTTTTTTAGATGTTGTTTTTCTTTCTTTCAGGAAAATGCAAATTTTCAGATAAAAAAAAAATAATTTCTGGGAATCATAAGACGAAACCATGGGGCATGCATCTGAAAAATCATAAATGATGAAAAAACTACCCTGAATTAAATTTATTTTAGTAAACGTGTACTAATGTTATACTTAGGCCGTTATACTTTATATACATGTAAGTAAACAAGTCAAATTACATTTCATGGTGTGTACAAACTTAGCCAGGCCTAGGACGGCCAGGAATATATACATAATTTGCAGACATAATGTATTCTTGTCCAGAACTCTTTCTTTGAAAGCAATGGGAAAATTTCGAATGTTTGAAATAACAGACTAATAAGTATTACTAATAGTAAGTCTATGGATTTAATCACATGATACTGGTACCCTGTGACACACATTTAAATAACGCACATACAACGACACCACTGCCTTGTGCGTTATTTAAATGGCATGATAGTTAGTACAGTTAAACGTAAAATCAGCTACGTTTCATGGGATCGAACAGTTAACTCGAATTTTCCCACATATTTTTCAACGCATTAAAGATTACAAGTCAATACATAATTCACCGCAGATTTTCTTGGTGAGTATAATATAGTTATCAACATAATTTAAGTTGACGTACGAATGATTAAGAGCCTGTTTTGACGAAAATAATCCCCAGGTCGAGCCGTTTACTTTCGTGCAATGGGGGCGGCCATGTTGTACATCCAGGTTCTTTCTCATCCTGGCATTTTCCCCAATTTCTTGACGCGCCAGTGGCTCAAACTTTTCATCTAATGACTTTATGTACTTGTGCGGCAAGATCAGACGGGAACCGCAGAAGTGTTTTTGTTGGAATTGGCCGAAGGAATGTTCCTAGTTTGGGGATTGTTTTGGGGCTTTTTGTACATATAAATTTACATATTTTTTGACCAAATATTTAGACCAAATGAGTAGGTCCAGGTTTAGAAATAGGCAGCCAAAACTCTCCCTGCCTCAAAGTGCAAGGTGATTTTGTGT